>JARQOD010000003.1:210338660-210417219 GCA_033576555.1 Oophaga sylvatica | reverse complement strand
GGGAAGAATCGTAACCCCCTGTCTTCGAAGAATCGCCATGAGAGGTGCCAGAATTTTTGTAAAAACTCTGGGTGCTGAGGCCAACCCGAATGGCAGGGCCACAAACTGGTAATGGTCCTGACCTATGGCAAAACGAAGGAAGCGTTGGTGGGCCCTTCCGACGGGAACATGCAAATAAGCGTCGCGAATGTCGATTGACACCAAAAAGTCGTTCTGCGACAGGGCCGCCACAACGGAGCGAAGCGACTCCATGCGGAATTTCCGGGTGCGGACATGCCGATTCAATCTTTTGAGATCCAAAATGGGGCAAAATTTGTCCTCCTTTTTGGGGACCACAAAGAGGTTGGAATAAAACCATCTTCCCCGGTCCTCCGGCGGAACCGGTACCACCACACCCTTCTGCAGAAGGGAATCGACCTCCCGCAGTAGAGCGGCAAATAGCTCGGGCTCTGACGGAATGCGAGATTGGCAAAAACTGTCTGGGGGTCGAGAAAGAAACTCTATAAAGTAGCCTGCCGACACGACTCGCGTCACCCAGGCGTCCGACACGCGGGAAGCCCAAGTCGGTTTGAATTGGAGCAAACGACCCCCCACTCGAGAGTCCTCGAGTGAGACCCTGGCGTCAGTCCGCCTTAGCGGGCTTCTTGTCAGCTTCCCGCTTGTCTTGACGGAAGCTCTGTTTCCAGGGAGTGCGGGATTTCTGAGAGTTCTTTTTTCCTGAAAAAGAGGGACGACCCGATCCCCAAGAGGGCTGACCGAACCGTCCCCTGGACCGAAAGGACCGCCGACTACTACCGGCACTAGGCCTGCCAGACGCAGAAGTCACAGCTCTTCGCTGCGGTAAAGCCGTTTCTTTTGCCTTTGCCTTGGCAATCAGCTCCGTGAGGTCAGATCCAAATAACTGACCACCCTTGTAAGCTAAAGATAGCAAACCTTGCTTGGAAACCGCGCCCCCGGTCCACTGTCTAAGCCACAGTGCTCTCCTGACTGTGACCGCCGAGGATTGCGCCCTGGACAGCAGTGACGCAGTATCCAAACCTGCATCACTGCCATATCGGGCTGCATCCTCCAACAACTTGAAAAGCCCATCTACCTCGGATAGTGGGGATCCATCTTGCCACGCCGTCCGTAGACGGTCTAACCAGCTCAGGGAAGCTTTACAAGCACACATGGACCCTAGTACTGCTCTGAATCCATGACCCGCGGCCTCGTAGATGGATTTCGCCGCCATCTCCGTTTTTCTGTCCAGCGGATCCTGCAGACTCGCCTTCCCTTTAACAGGAAGTAATGAGGATTTGCTAAGCTGGGATAAAGGGACATCCACTTCAGGAGAAGGAATCCAATTATCAATCAATTCCGTCGTACACGGATACAGCGTCTCAAAAAACCGTGTCCCCTGAAAACGTTTATCTGGACACAGGCGTTCCTTCTCCACTGCCCCATTAAGCTCATCCAGAGATGGTAATGCTGATCGCGACCTATGCGATTCCTGAAACATCCGGGCCGACTTACAGGACGTCTAGTTACCTCCTCCGGTAACTAACGCCTCCCTCATGGCTCCAATAAAAGCCTCTGTACGGCCCAAAAGAGAGGCAGAGTGTCCCTGCCGATCCTCCTTATCCGAATCGGATATCTCCCCATCCGAGCTTGAAGGGGAACCCTCCATGCCCGAGATCTCCGAGTCGCTACGCGGGAAGGATGGCACCGGCCTGTGTCGCTTCCTGCCATGAGAGGATCTAGCTGACACCCAATAACCTAGAAGGTCAGACAGGCCATCAATAGAACGAGCGAGGGCCTCCATTTTGACATCACTGAAACCTCCGACCGCTGCGCTTGACGCCGTCGAGGTCTGCGTGTCAGATATGCGAGACTGATCCTGTAGCGGATCTGGGAGACGGTCCGCACCTCCTGGACCCTGATCTGACATGTCCTCACACAGTATATGGCAGGTTAAACCTGTCAGTAACTAGAACAGTGTGGTTTCTTAAAGAAAAAACGAACGCTGAAGGGTTAAAGCTCTTAAAGAGAGAGCTACCCCAGCTGTCCCCCAATTAAGGGTTAACCGCCTAAGAAGGGGTTAATGTTGCAGACTCCCACAACCTCTGTTAATGAAAAGGGTGTGCGAGCCCCAGACGAAAAAGGTGCTTCTTATGAGGTAACAGCTGCAGGACAGCGCAGTCTGCCACCTAATTGTGCCTCAGAAAGGTGTCCTGCGCTGTGTGGGTGAGGGAGTTAAGCTTCTGCCCTGACAGGCAGAAGCGACTCACCCAGCTGGCCGCGGTGCAGTGTCCTAATTGTTCCTTCGGTCGGTCGGGGGGAGCGGAGAGTGAGGAGCCCGAGGAGGCCGTCAGTAATGGCCGCCGCGCTGAAGGAGAGAAGCCGGAAGAGGAGAGGCAGGGTAAAGCGCGCGCTCAGAGCGCTTCCTGCCCGCGAAAGAACGGGAAAGCGCGAAGCCACGCCCCCCGCCAGCTTCAAAAAAGCGCGCGACTCCTCCGCTCTCCGTTCCTGCCCCGCTCCCATGTCCTGCAGGCATCCACCTGCGGACAAAAGTACACAAGTCAACACTGAAAACATGTAGCAGCGGCTGCCGCAGCAGCCGCTGAGGCACTCAAACACATATTAAAATGTTGAGTACTCACCCAGCTGAGCGCCACAGGGACCCCCAGGGATTTGTGGCGCTGTGCCCATAGCTTCCCCCCCAGGGCGGGGAAAGCAGTGACCCCAGAAGCGCGGTTTGCGTCCCCGCCAGGGAAGCAACCCTCATCCCCCAGGGCCGGCAGGGTTCTGCAGGGACCACCTTAAAGGGTAATGCAGATCCGCCAAGGGAGGGGTGGGGGTCCAGCAGCGCTGAGACCCCTGAGACCTCAAGACCACGGGGGTCCAAGTCCCTGTCCGATAAAAATAAAAAATTCTTCTGAGGAGCTGCTCCAGCAGCGACTATCCTCTGTGACCTCAAATTTTAGACTGGAGAGCTGGAGTAGGAGGAGCCCAAGCTGGAGGGGCCGGTCAACACTCTTTTTAATCTGAGGTGTTCTATCCTGTGTGGGCTCCGCCTACCCACTAGTAATGACTGTCTCCCTTCCTTCCATCTGCTGCTGAAATTCTTTTTTTGTTAGGACGTTATAAAGGTTAAAAGTTGACCAGCGATTTCTCATTTTTCCAACATTTTTTTTTTTTTTTTAGGGACCACCTCACATGAGAAGTCAATTTTTGGGGGTCAATTTGACAGAAAAAAACAAAAGTGACACCATTCTAAAAACTGCACCCCACATTCAATAAGTTTATTAACCGTTCAGGTGCTTCACGAGAATTAAAAGCAATGTGGAAGGAAAAAAAAATGAACATTTTACTTTTTTCACAAAAAAATTTATTTTAGACCCAAACTTTTTTATTTTTTAAGGGTATCAGGAGAAAATGGATCACAAAATTAGTTGTGCAATTTTTCCTGAGTACGCCGATACCGTGTATGTGGGGGGAAAGCCACTGTTTGGGCGCATCGCAGGGTCAGAAGGGAGGGAGCACTGTTTGGCTTTTTGAACGCAAAATTGGCTGGAATCTATGGCGGGTGCCATGTCGCGTTTGGAGACCCCCTGATGTACCTAAACTGGAAACGCCCAAATCTAACTCCAACCCTAACATAGCCCTAACCCCAATCCCAACCATAAACCTAACCATAACCCAAACCCTAGCTATAACCCCAACTATAATCCCAAACATAACCCTAACTCTAGAACTAACCCCAATGGGAAAAAAAATTATTATCACCTAACTAAGGGGGTGATAAAAAAAAAAAATAGTAAATCAAACACCGCTTTATTTTGATCACTGTGATAGAAATCTCCTATTGTTGGCGGCCGCCATTTTCTTCCAGGAATAAGACGTGGACGGCGGGGGATGCAGGGGGTCCAGGGACACCGGAGGTACCGGGGAAGGGGGAGCTCGGGGGACCCCATTTGTCTATCCTCTGATGTGCTAGATCATAGAGAGAGAAATTAAATGGGAAATTAGACGCTGGGGTCAGTAAAAACTGACCCGAATCACGTTCTCCGGGGCCTCAGATACCCCCGGTAGCCGAGACCCCAGAGAATTTCCAACGCTGGGGGGCGCCATAACCTTATTTCTCAGCACTATTAAAAAGCGGCGCTGAGGAATAAATACCCTTAACTGCCGCTGTTAAAAGGCGTATTGACGGTCGTTAAGGGGTTAAAGAAGCCCTCCAACCAAACTTTTCATTGTCTAAGCCTGTGTAATTATATGAGTAGTGTATTATAAGTGCAGTAAAAAAAAAAATCAACCAAAACGTCTATCGTTGCAGGTGTCTAGTGACGCTCTGAATCTCTTCTGGGTCATACGACTTCTATTCTTCGACCCCCAGTGTGATACGGCAGGTAGGAATAGCTGTCACGTGACCCAAAAGAGGACCAGAGCTACACTGCATTCACACATGTGCATGTTTTACTCTACATACACATTTACACAAGTTTATGCAATAGTTTGGGGGAAGGAAATGTTTTTCTAAGCATTTCATACAACTCACCAATGAAAGTCTGTGTGTAAGTTACAGGATTCGTGAGCTGCTCAATCAGTGTCAGGGGCAGAGTAAATATATTCAGCCCTGATCATTTGTTTTCATTAGTCATGGCACCTGCACAGACCTTAGGACGACAGATGGCACCATGTCAGTCTGCCTCTGCCCTCATCTCAACTCGCCATCAGAGACTTTGCCAACACCTTCTAAAATTCACTGCAATTACCTCAATCAAATGGGCAGCAAAGGGTGCCAATCCTCGCCATAGCTCACCCACCTAACACTACAGTGGTGGTCAGAAACAACAGTGCTATTAAGTAAAGTGTACAACGCTACAAACATGTCAGTACTATAAAGTCAGTATAAGCCCGTATGCTGGTAGAGCGATACATAGCTGACAGACGGCTCTCTCCATGTGACCACTCACAGTGCAATAAACACTTTTCAACTGAACGCAACCAAAGGATCTGCCAACAATCTGCCATCTACGACTACCACACTGCACCGGATGATTGGTTCTGATCTGTACAAGCCGCCATCAGTGTGACGTCACTGTACTTACATGTTGTCATGAGCTGCTTTCATGGCTTTAGCGGCAAAGCCCATGTTCTTCAGGACTTCAGTGTTCGTGTTGGCATTTTCTAAGGCTTCCCGCTGGAATTCAATAGTGGATAACGTCCCATCAATCTGCGCCAGCTGCTTCTCATATCGCTTCTTGCGTTTAAGGGCTTGTAGGGCAGCTATGAACAGAAACCAAACATGGAGGCATTAATATATTCTGTGAAGATTTCACACCAGCTGTAATGTAACCAAGACTATTCATATTGGGCCATGTGTGTTAGAACGACACAGATCTAGGGGCACTTAATTATTTCAAATTTCTAATTAATATGCCACTGACATAATAAAGGTATTCTCCAGTGCTTTAACCCCGTCACCCCCAAACCTGTTTTCACCTTCCTGACCGGGCCAATTTTTTCAATTCTGACCACTGTCACTTTACGAAGTTATAACTGTGGAACGCTTTAACGGATCCCGCTGATTCTGAGATTGTTTTTTCATGACATATTGTACTTCCTGATAGTGTTAAAATTTCTTTGATATGACTTGCGGATATTTGTGAAAAAAACGTAAAGTTGGCAAAAATGTTGAAAATTTTGCAACGATCAGCGAGCTAGTATCCAATGTACAGATCGGGTAACTAGGCGCCGCGCAGCCCTTAGTTACCCGATGTGTACACTGGATACCAGCATGCTCGCTGGTCCTGATCGCTGGTGAGTCTGCCTATGTGACAGCTCACCAGCGATCAGCTAACGATGTCCCAGCGATCCCATCCAGGTCAGATCGTTGGTGGGGTCGCTGGGACATTGAAGTGTGACGGGGTCCTAAGGGTTAAAAGTTGACCAACAATTTCTCATTTTTACAACAAAATTTACAATTTTTTTTTTTTTTTTAGGGACCACCTCATACTTGAAGTGATTGTGAGGGGTCTATATGACAGAAAATACCTAAAAGTGACACCATTCTAAAAACTGCACCCCCTCAAGGTGATCAAAATCACATTCAAGAAGTTTATTAACCCTTCAGGTGCTTCACAGAAATTAATGGATTGTGGAAGAAAAAAATAAACTTTTTTTTCACAAAAATTTTCCTTTAGACCTAATTTTTTTTTTTTTTTAACTTTCGCAAGGCTAACAGGAGAAATTGCACAACAAATGATATGGTCCATTTTCTCCTGGGTACGCCGATACGCAGTATGTGGAGGAAATCTACTGTCTGTTTGGGCACACGGCAGTGCTCAGTAGGGAAGGAGCACCATTTGACTTTTTGAATGCAAAATTTGCTGGAATAATTAGTGGACTCCATGTCAAGGTTGCAGAGCCCCTTATGTTCCTAAAGCGTGGAAACTTCCCACAAGTGACACCATTTTGGAATCTAGACCCCTCAGGGAACTTATCTAGATGTGTATTGAGCACCCAGGGGCATCACAGAAGATTATAACATTGAGACATGAAAATTTAAAAAAAAAAAAAAAAAAAAAAATTTCCCTACAAAAACGTTCTTTTTAAGCCCCAAATTTTGTATTTTCACAAGGTTAAAATGGACAACAAAAAAATGGACAACAAACTTTGCTGTGCAATTTCTCCTGAGTATGCAGATACCCAATATGTGGTCAAAAACTACTTCTGAGGAACAGTGCAAAGCCCAGAAGGGAAGTAGCGCCATACTACAGTGCAGATTTTGCTGCACTGGTTTGAGGGTGCCATGTCACATTGGCAGAGTCCCCGAGGTGCCAAAACAGCAGACCCCATAAGTGACCCCATTTTACAAACTACACCTCTCAGTTTGTTTTCCAGAAACAAGTAGTAGTGGATATTGCCGAGTGAAAATTGCAAACTGCCGTTGAATTGACCAGTACATCATGACCAGCTCATGATTCTGGAGACACGCACCTGTAAATCAGGCAGGCTCTCATCACTGCAGAAATGCCAAACGTGGGTGCTAAATGTGGTTTAGACACACTGTGGCACAGAAAAGAGGGGGAGGCATTTGGATTTGGGAGCAAAGAATTTGCTGAATTTCTTTTGAGGGGCAAGGAGCCATTTCACATTTTTATGCATGCCTGCACACTGCCAGATCACAGGTTCTATGGCGTCCACAGTGCCTCCATCTGCATTATAGGGAATCTGCAGCTGGGGAGTTCCATCTGAATTGCGCATTTCAGAGATTTACACGAAAACCCCGGTGTAAGCTCTCAGTTTAGAGCACAGGATAAACGTGAACTGAGCCTAAAGGTACTGCCACACTAAACAATCCCGCTAGCGATCACAATAACGACGCATACTAATGCGATCGCTAGCGGGATTGTTTCTATATCGCTAAATGCGGCCACATTTAGCGATATAGTTAACGACGCTATCGCCGTTAGCGATCTTCTTAACGACTTTAGCGGTACAAAAGTACCGCTAAATCGCTAAGAAAAGGTGCCACACAGCGATTAGATACTTACCCAGCGGGAGCGCCGACGAGAAAATAGGGTCCGGAGCGATTCCAGCGACGAGCGAGATCACAGCAGGAAGCTCGTCGCTGGAAGCTGCCGCACTGAACAACATCGCTAACAGGATCGCTAAATAGTGACGTTTTTTAGCGATCCCGTTAGCGATATTGTTTAGTGTGGCATACCCTTTACTGCGATCTTTGGGATGCAGAATGAACAAATCAACAGCATGTGAAGAATTAGTTTTATTTTTTAGGTAGTTCCTCATGCGGTATAAGTGATTAGGTGACTTTATTCTTCAGGTCTGTGCGATTACAGCAATACCAGATTTATATTGATTTTTTTGTTTGGCTGCTGTCACACACTAAAAGACTCTTTATTGTAAAAACTAGGTTTTTGCATTCCCATATTTAGAGAGCTATAATTTTTCCATTTTTCGGCCAACAGTCACATGACAGTTTATTTTTTTATGGAACGAGATGACGTTTTTATTGGTACCATTTTCGAACACATGACATTCTTTGATCACTTTCTATTCTGATTTTTGGGAGGTAGAATGAACAAAATCCAGCAATTCAGGAATTGTTTTTTTGGGAGTAAAATATGATAAGGCAGCTTTATTCTTTGGGTCAGTACGATTACAGCAATACCACATTTATATCATTTTTTAATGTTTTGGCACTTTAACACAAACTATTTTATAGAAAAAAATGTTTTGCATTGCTTTATTCTGAGAGCTATAACTTATTTTTCCGCTGATGGAGCTTTAAGGCCGCTTTTTTTTAGGACAAGATAATGTTTTCTGCGGTACCATTTTAATTTACATTGGTCTTTTTGATCACATTTTATTACACCTTTTGTTCGTCAGTATGATAAGTTTTTTGCTTCGTTATTAGTTATCTTTATTACAGTGTTCGCTGAAGGGGTTAAATAGGTTGTGTAGTTAGGGACACTGGATACCAAATGTGTGTAATTTTCTTTTTCTTTTGACATTGACAGATAGCTGATCTGATACTCTGCAACGCTTCTGCACTGCAGGGCATCAGGTCAGCGTGTGACAGGCAGGGGAGGAGGCATTTCAGCTACTGCTCTTAGCAGGCGCTCACAAGCCACCTTCCCTGCAGAACCCTGAAGGACACCATGGCCATCTTGCGGCCGGGGATCACTATGGAGACCATCGCAACAATGCGATTGCATCGTGTTGTGCCGATGGAAGCACACAGGTAGCAGCTCACTCCCTGTGCGATGCTCCTCGTTATCGCTGTCACTGAGTGGCATCAGAGGGGTTAAACGCCCGTGATCAGTGCTGCAGGGGGTCAGCTCTACCCGCACCTGAATGCAG
This sequence comes from Oophaga sylvatica, assembly GCA_033576555.1. Taxonomy (NCBI): domain Eukaryota; kingdom Metazoa; phylum Chordata; class Amphibia; order Anura; family Dendrobatidae; genus Oophaga; species Oophaga sylvatica. The sequence goes on along the minus strand of JARQOD010000003.1, from coordinate 210,408,351 downwards.
TGGCGCTCAGCACCGTACATATACTGCTGTTTGCAGGAAAGCAGCTCCCGCAGCAATGTATATGTACGGCGCATGTTGGGAAGGGGATAAAGTGTAACCATTGTTTAAGTTTTTATTTTACAAATCAATACAAGTGAAAATAAGAAACTTCGCAATATATCTTAGAGAATTCTGCTTCTTTCTCCTCCTGGACTGATCATTCATTCTCAATTCAGGGGTAAAATCTGCATTCAGATTGTAGATAGGAGTTGCTACTGGCAAGATTCTATACAGATGGGAGTTGGGGGGTCTCCTCTGTTGCTCTACCTATGCTGCCATTAAAAGCAAAACCACAAAAAAAGGAATTAAAAATCCCCTCAAAATTCAAGAATTAACAGCAAAAAGGGCAACAGTATTTACCCGACCAGGTCTCAAATCGAATGCATTAATAATATATATGATGTTGTATTTGTGTGTGTTTTTAATACCTAGCAAACACCCCCTCCATGAATTGCTAACTTGTGAGTGGTTGTCTAACCAGTATTTTGCATTTGTGTTGCCGCCATCTTTACTATACGAGTTTGCTGCATCCTGATAGGGCATTACTTCTGAGACCTGGGTAGGTAAATACTGCTGCCTTATTTGCTGAGTCAAGTCTTGCACGTTTAAGGGAGTTTTAAATTAGTTATTGTGGCTTTGCTTTTAATTTTAGTGCAGTGACCCTTGACGCATATTATGAGCATACATATTTTGGCCAAAATACTGAGATGTATATATATATATATATATATATAATATATATATATATTATATATATATATATATATATACACATATACACACACACGCTTTTTTTTTGCATATTATTTATATTCCGGGTGCAGTCAAGCCCATCAGTGTTGGCCTTGTAAACTAGGATGTCTGTCTTCATGGGGTGAACTCAAATAGTGCTGGGCAGCATGCCTTATCAAATAGTATGGGTGTCACTAATAGGCTGTAAGCCAGGCACTGTGGACTACCTGTGTGTGCCCAGCGCCCTATACAAGCCCCTTTTTTGTGCAATTTTAATACTAAGAATGCAATCCTCCATGAATTGGTAGGTTGTGAGTGGTTGTCTTATCAATATTTTGCACCCATGTTACCGCCATCTTTACTATATGGGTTTGCTGCATCCTGATGCTGCATTAGTTCTGAGATCTGGGCAGGTAAATACTGTTGCTTTATTTGCTGTAATAACTAACAATGCTGCCCAGATCCCCATCAATCTTCATGCAATCTTTTCCTGCCAAGTGGACTTATTGGCTGCAGCGAGTGACATGTCCACATGAGCAGGTCATTACTGCAGCAGGATGTACAGAGACCGGCCATGGACTGGGAAGTACTGGAAGAGAAGCAGCGGACAATCTGTAAGGAATAATTAACACACTGCCGACACACTACTGATTAATAATATGACTATTACTTGTGCAAACCCAAATCCATTACCTTGTGAACAGGCCTTAAAACTTTGTTTTCAGTTACAACGTGGAGGTTACTATGCGGTAATACTCAGCTGTGTGTATACAATGGTTTGAAAACGGTTTGCCCCCTCCTGATTTCCTATTCTCTTGCATGCTTGACACACATGGTGGAATCTGCAGTAAAAATCCCACCAGAGCGATCAGGCCATCAGTTGCAGTGTTTTCTGCACTTGTGCTGTCAGGTACCTCACTTACACATTACAGTCTATGGTGCTAGACACGTCAAATTTTCTTTTTCCATGCCTAATGCACAAAATTATGATCTTGGGGATTTCTGTGGACAAAGGTAGTGAATGGGCCAGTGAAACAAACAAAAAAAAAAACACAGGACATTGAAGGTATCCTAGTGCATGCTGCCTGTTTGCAAAGAGGAAAGCTTGGGAAACATCCAACTATTTTTTTTTTCTTGCAGAAGTTGCCAATTCAATTCATCTGCTCAGTGTTAGGAGTTCCGGGTTTGGCACAACAAACCCCAAAACGCTTGGTAGACGCCACTGACTTGGGCTACATTAAGAAAACTGTACTTTTGGTTAGTGTGCGGGAAGTGTACGCAGCAGTCTGCACACAGACAACACACTGACCAAGGTTAGACTTTGTGCTAATGCACAAGCGATTTTCCACGAGAAAAAAAATCGTAGTGTGCGCGGTCGATGCACGTTTATTTGAACATAGGCTATATGTCCACACCGATGCTGCATAGTTTTTAAGCAGAAGACTCATCATGTTTTTCCTGAAGCGGCTTTTTTGAATCTTCGGAGTTTTTGCGGCATCCTTGCTGATGGCTTCTGAACCACCTGAAGAATGGTCAGGTCACTTTTTAGCCACTTTGCGGCATTTGAAGCCTGAAGCGATAAAAATTAACAAGAGACAGAACGTGCACAGCAAGTCGCTTTGGCATTGTGAGGATATGTTCATTATTTTTTTTGTTTTATAAGTGCTATTTCCAACTGAATCCGCCAGACACTGTGTGCATTCCCTTACAGTGAGAACCATCATTTTGCAGCATGCTGCTGCTGCTAATCTTCCCATCAAAAATGACAGGATCTGACCAAGCCTCTGACCGATGTGTGCAATGTGGAAGTCAACGGGGTTCTCAGCCTACTGCAAATATTAAAGGGTTAAAAAAACGTGTAAAGAGCGGCACCTGTAACCGCACCCTCGGCACTGACTGACAGCCGGCACTGACTGACAGCCGGCTCTAATGCGGAGCCTACAGGTTAATGGCGGTTTTTCACATGACAGGTTCAGCTGCAGATTTCCTCCACAAGAGGTATAATCCACAGTGATACATGCTGCCCAGAAAAACATACAGCCTATATGACAGATGTGCAGCAAGTGGACGTACCCTGACAAAGATCTGTACCAAGGCTCAGGCTGGGCATTATCCTGACAACTAATCACTTGTATTAATCGCCATTAGTTTATGCATTCATTGGAGATCCAGAAGGGTGGTCAGAATAATCTGTGCACAAATCCAGTAATAGTAGGATTTCATATTGCTACTCCACACATCCGTCACAGTTCCAGATCAATGCTGAATATGCTGCTAGCCTGAACCTGTCTCACCAGCTTCCGCCTTCCTCCATTTCTCATGAACAGCTTCTTCCCTGCACCCTGACCGCCGCTACACACCCAGCAACTGTCCTAGCAACGGTGCACCCCCTCCCTGTCCACACACAGCCCGCCCAGAACATAGACCATTCACTTTTTACACTGGGTTTACTCACTGTAGGTAATGGAGAAGCGGATTACTATGGAAATAACACTGCCTACTCAATGTCTGGAGCACAACACACCAATATATTGTCTGCCAGTCCCAAGGTTACCTTACACCCAACACGGCCTTACCTCCCTACACCAGGGGACACAGGTTAAAGTCTGCTACATGGATCTTACCTCAGCATCTGTAAGCCACAACCAGGAGAGGAAAAGTAGAATAGAAACACGTCACCACTTCTGGATTTGGTTCAGAAATACTGATGTAAAATACTGACCAAATACTGAACATGTGAGCGTTGTCCAATTCCAAGACTGCGGTAGTTGGTAAAAGAGGCATTTTGGGCGGAATTTGGAGAAACGACTTGTTAAATTACTTGTGTTGAGCTTTTTAATCCCTTAGAAAATGATCTATTGTTTAAATCAATTATGTGTGTAAAGTTTAATATTTGGCAATGATTTTTACATATCACAAAGCTGCATTAAATAAAAAGAAAATAAATAAAATAGAAGTCTTGCAATTTCACATTAATCACTGGGGATCTATTAGGGTATGTGCCCACGATCAGGAACGTATTCCTGCAGCGTCAAACCCACAGCAGCAGATGTTACAGCACAGTGGATGGGATTTCTACACATCCGATGGCCACTATGCTAGCACAGACGCCCGCGGATCACCTACGGACACTGACATGAGGCACATCTTTCCAGATTGCAGCATGTCAATTTCTCTTGCAGAGAAACTAGTCAACAAAAATGTCACCAACAGAATGCACTGAATGTGGTAAATGTGCACGGTTTAGTGAACACATGAGGATTCACCTGCAATAGAAGGCAGTATTTTGGACACAGCGGACATACACTGCGTCCAAAGCGCCGCTACTTCCGGATCGTGGCCATAAACCCTTAGACTAACTTCCTGCCTCAAGAAAAACATGTGTATTAGCCGTATGGAACAACCCCGACCTTATCTTTTGTATTGAAGCTGCTCATGTGCGCGAGTGCAAAGATCATTGTAAAGGGAGGGGAGTAGGGTCAGCTGTATCATCGCCTATTGTAAATGGTGGATCCTGTATTATCAGCTTTGTATAGAGGTGCTACCAGCCATTGCACCCCTGCCTCTGCTAATAATGAGCCTGTAGATAACTGTTCCTAAGGACTGGGTCTCACATAGCGATACACCAGCGATCCCGACAACGATCAGGATCGCTGGTGTATCGCTACATTATCGCTGCTGAGCTGTCAAACAGACAGCTCAGGCAGCGATCAGTACAAGCGACACTGCGGGTAACATCGCTTAGTTACCCGCAGTGTACCTTGGATATCAGCGCCCTGATGCAGGGAGCTGGTAACCAAGGTACACATCGGGTTTCCAGGCGCTGCGCGGTGCCTGGAAACCCGCTGTGTACCTTGGTTACCAGCTCCCTGAATCAGGGCGCTGGTATCCAAGGTACACAGCGGGCTTCTAGGCACAGCCCCGCGCCTGGAAACCCTGTGTACCTTGGTTACCAGCGGATCGCTGGTCTCCCGCCTGTCACACGCAGCGATGCGTGCCTGTCAGCGGGAGACCAGCGATCCAAAAAATGTCCTGACATTTCAGCAACGATCAGCGATACCCGGCAGGGGGGCTGATCGTCGCTGAATGTCACACACAGCGATATCGCTGGTGAGCTCGCTGCTGCGTCACAAAACTAGTGACTCAGCAGCGATCTCGCTAGCGAGATCGCTGTGTGAGACGGGGGCTTTAAAGACAGGGAGCAAAAATTACAGTGGCCAGGGTAAATATTGAATTACTGATTTTATCTAACTACTTCTAGACTGCCCATTAACTATAAATGTCTGTCAATAGGTGGCGCTATAGAGTACAAGTCCTCTTTGTTTGAAGAGGCAATTTGCATATTAAAATTTCCCAGAGGAGCATTGCACGGCGAATAAGCCTCCTTACCTCGACACGCCAGAGCTGGTATGTCACTCTCCACAAGGAGTAACCTTACCCCCTTGACCTTAGTCCAGAGCCTCTCACCTAGCCAAATCAGATCTCTCCTACTTTGCACTGAAGAGGACCAACAGTCCGAAACACCGTGTCTGCAAATGGAGATTCTGATTTGGCTTTTATCCTAAGTCATATTACAAGACTCGTTAAAGGGTTGATTGTGACTTGTAGGATCGCTACTTCCAATAGGTGGCGCTATAGAGTACAAGTCCTCTTTGTTTGAAGAGGCAATTTGCATATTAAAATTTCCCAGAGGAGCATTGCACGGCGAATAAGCCTCCTTACCTCGACACGCCAGAGCTGGTATGTCACTCTCCACAAGGAGTAACCTTACCCCCCAGACCCCAGTCCAGAGCCTCTCATCTAGCCAAATCAGATCTCTCCTACTTTGCACTGACAAGGACCAACAGTCCGAAACACCGTGTCTGCAAATGGAGATTCTGATTTGGCTTTTATCCTAAGTCATATTACAAGACTCGTTAAAGGGTTGATTGTGACTTGTAGGATCGCTACTTCCAATAGGTGGCGCTATAGAGTACAAGTCCTCTTTGTTTGAAGAGGCAATTTGCATATAAATGTCTGGGCAGTCCACACTTTACTCTGACCTGACATATTGAAACGTCAATGCAGAGTAAGCACCTTGCATGAGATTGGGTAAAGGTACTGCCACACTAAACAATCCCGCTAGCGATCACAATAACGACGCATACTAATGCGATCGCTAGCGGGATTGTTTCTATATCGCAAAATGCGGCCACATTTAGCGATATAGTTAACGACGCTATCGCCGTTAGCGATCTTCTTAACGACTTTAGCGGTACAAAAGTACCGCTAAATCGCTAAGAAAAGGTGCCACACAGCGATTAGATACTTACCCAGCGGGAGCGCCGACGAGAAAATAGGGTCCGGAACGATTCCAGCGACGAGCGAGATCACAGCAGGAAGCTCGTCGCTGGAAGCTGCCGCACTGAACAACATCGCTAACAGGATCGCTAAATAGTGACGTTTTTTAGCGATCCCGTTAGCGATATTGTTTAGTGTGGCATACCCTTAACTGTGTGGTCAGGCTGACTGTCAGACATAGACAAGACCCCCACATATAATAGTTTCTTACTATGTTTACCTTTTCAAGTGCTGTATAAACAAACAGAACCAGGGCTGTGTATACAGATTAGGAAGTATTTTCACAAAATGTGCCCACAAAATGTAATACAACTAATTTATACTACAGCCAATCAATGAAAACACTTTTAGTGGTAGTCAGAATATTTAAAGACACCACAAGGTAGTATAAAAATACAAAATACTTTATTAACATTGAATATCAATACATAAAATGCATAAGATAATGAAAAAGGTACAGAAAACACAAAACTACCAACAGTCCTTCCCCTTTGGACCATGTGATCAAAAGGTATAGAGGGGAAACAGAAGAAGCGCAAGTCCTTAAAGAGCCAGTCAGCTCTGCTATACAGACAGGAGGCTGAATTACCCCTATACAGAGTTAACATACGAGCTCGACCCATTTAAAGGGGAAATCACAAGTAAAATATATTAAGTTGTTAAAATGCCCCCAAAGCCTTAAGGCCTTATAGGGTGCACATTGTGTGAAATAAATGATAACAAGGAGAAAGAAAATAAAGCCTGACTAACCGTTCATTAGCAGGTTAATAAAGATAGTGATACATCTACCATAGCAACCCATCTGCACCTCACGATCGCACTTAGGAGGCGCCGATAGGGAGCACTCCCCCTCTGTCACACTTCTCATGCGCCGCTAAAATTAGCAAGTGCATTACGCACAGCTACACTGAGCTCCCCGGCTACTCAAGAGTTATACTGAACGCCATGGATTACACAGAGCAATAAAGAAATGCACTGATAACATACAGCACTAGAAAACTGCTCCGATAACTGCCTCCTGTTATTTCATTAGTTTCTTTTCTCAACCTAGAATTTCAAGTCACAGATATTTCCCTGGTAAATTAAGCTCGGCCAATGGACTTTTCTGATCTGCTAGATCCAGAAGTCTTAATTCCTTTCAGCTCTTCTGTTTTCAGAAGAACCAACTCTATTCCTACCTAGTAGGCATAAATATCAAACATGAAGCACAACCAGATCTGGAGCATCAGTAACGGGCTCATGGGGCATCTTTGGAGTGATCAGCAAGAGTCCACAAGGTCGAGATTGTCATATGTATGAAAGGGAAGTGCAGTTCAGAGGCAAATTTTAGGCTGAGCAAGCAACTTTCATGTTCTCCTCAGCGGAGGTCACAGAACGCCAGCTGACAGCTTTTATTGGCTGCAGTGGTGGGTGACAACTGTCTAAATGAGAAGTCACCTGCCAGATGATGAGCCAAGATCCACCACGTGCCACATGTCATGTAGCCTGGCATTAGAGGAATTCTTTACTTTCAGCTACTGTAGCCGTAAACTATGTGTCCCCATCCCCCGGGCCTTACTAAAGAGTACTGTGAGGTGTTCCCAGCAGGGCTGTGGAGTCTAAATAAAATGGACCGACCAACTCCTAAAACACATAATAAATTGGGTTCAGCAGTTCAGTGCAGGATGTGCTGGAAATGTTTTCATGAGAATTTGGGAAAGTTATGAAATGTCCTATAAAGGTCTGTTCTGTTCCTAATCTAAGGATCTTGGCTTTCAGGGGAGATGAATCTGTGCTGCTCTTTATGCACATGCTCAGTAGTGCCCAGTGCTGTGGGGTCGGAGTCATGGAGTCAGAGTCGGTGGTCTGGATTACAGACTCCACTGCCCTGGTTCCCAGAGACAAAGGAAATTATCTTCAGGTCACTGACAAAGATCAATGATTAGCACATGTACTACTACTCCCATCAGGTCAGTGACCTCCAACCTGTGGCTCTAGTCCACAACTTCCAGTACACCCATAAAGCCCAACTATAAAACATCCCTGGGACTGACCCCTTTGACTAGAGGCCTGGAGAGCGACCGTTGAACCAAAAATCCCAGCATGCCATGTCCTCCTGAGAGATCATATATAAAGGGATTATTACTGGCTCACTTCAGTGGTGCAGATTTCTTGCTAGCAGTGCATTTGAGGAAAAAAAAAAAAAAAAACAACACGTCCTAGTATACCGGGGACTCTGGAGACTACATCATATTTTATTATATCACCATTGATTCAGTTCAGTGGTGCAGCTCTCCCTTGGCAGCGGCGGGGCAGCTCTCCCCCGGCAGCGGCGGGGGCAGCTCTTCCCCGGCAGCGGCAGCTCTCCCCCGGCAGCGGCGGGGGCAGCTCTCCCCCGGCAGCTGCGGGGGCAGCTCTCCCCCGGCAGCGGCGGGGGCAGCTCTCCCCCGGCAGCGGCGGGGGCAGCTCTCCCCCGGCAGCGGCGGGGGCAGCTCTCCCCCGGCAGCGGCGGGGGCAGCTCTCCCCCGGCAGCGGCGGGCGCAGCTCTCCCCCGGCAGCGGTGGCGCAGCTCTCCCTCGGCAGCGGCGGGGCGCAGCTCTCCCTCGGCAGCGGCGGGGCAGCTCTCCCTCGGCAGCGGCGGCGCAGCTCTCCCTCGGCAGCGGCGGCGGCAGCTCTCCCTCGGCAGCGGCGGCGCAGCTCTCCCTCGGCAGCGGCGGCGCAGCTCTCCCTCGGCAGCGGAGGCGCAGCTCTCCCTCGGCAGCGGAGGCGCAGCTCTCCCTCGGCAGCGGCGGCGCAGCTCTCCCTCGGCAGCGGCAGCTCTCCCGGCAGCGGCGGCGCAGCTCTCCCCGGCAGCGGGGGGCGCAGCTCTCCCTCGCAGCGGCGGCGCAGCTCTCCTCGCAGCGGGGCGCAGCTCTCCCTCGGCAGCGGCGGCGCAGCTCTCCCTCGGCAGCGGCGGCGCAGCTCTCCCTCGGCAGCGGCGGCGCAGCTCTCCCTCGGCAGCGGCGGCGCAGCTCTCCCTCGGCAGCGGCGGCGCAGCTCTCCCTCGGCAGCGGCGGCGCAGCTCTCCCTCGGCAGCGGCGGCGCAGCTCTCCCTCGGCAGCGGCGGCGCAGCTCTCCCTCGGCAGCGGCGGCGCAGCTCTCCCCGGCAGCGGCGGCGCAGCTCTCCCCCGGCAGCGGTGGCGCGCTCTCCCCGCAGCGGTGGCCAGCTCTCCCTCGGCAGCGGTGGCGCAGCTCTCCCTCGGCAGTGGGCAGCTCTCCTCGCAGCGGTGGCGCAGCTCTCCCTCGGCAGCGGTGGCGCAGCTCTCCCTCGGCAGCGGTGGCGCAGCTCTCCCTCGCAGCGTGGCGCAGCTCCCCGGCAGCGGTGGCGCAGCTCTCCCCCGGCAGCGGTGGCGCAGCTCTCCCCGGCAGCGGTGGCGCAGCTCTCCCCCGGCAGCGGTGGCGCAGCTCTCCCTCGGCAGCGGTGGCGCAGCTCTCCCTCGGCAGCGGTGGCGCAGCTCTCCCTCGGCAGCGGTGGCGCAGCTCTCCCTCGGCAGCGGTGGCGCAGCTTCCCTCGCAGCGTGGCGCAGCTCTCCTCGGCAGCGGTGGCGCAGCTCTCCTCGGCACGTGCGCAGCTCTCCTCGGCACGTGGCGCAGCTCTCCCCCGGCAGCGGTGGCGCAGCTCTCCCTCGGCAGCGGTGGCGCAGCTCTCCCTCGGCAGCGGTGGCGCAGCTCTCCCTCGGCAGCGGTGGCGCAGCTCTCCCTCGGCAGCGGTGGCGCAGCTCTCCCTCGCAGCGGTGCGCAGCTCTCCCTCGGCAGCGGTGGCGCAGCTCTCCCTCGGCAGCGGTGGCGCAGCTCTCCCTCGGCAGCGGTGGCGCAGCTCTCCCTCGGCAGCGGTGGCGCAGCTCTCCCTCGGCAGCGTGGCGCAACTTTCCCTCGGCAGCAGTGGGCCTTCCTGCAGCATTCCTCTCCCCCCACCCCAGGCCCCGCAGCCCCCCGCTGGCCTCCCGACCACCCTGCCCTCACCTCTCTTGTTCTTGGTGCCATGCTTCCGCGCCGTCGTCAGCTCTTGCTCGATTTTCTTCTCCAGGAACTCCTGCTTCTTGGTCAGCATCTCCTCGGTGTCCCGCAGCTTCTGGATGGCCTCCTGGGGGCTGGGGCCTTTCCCACCTTTCCCCCCGGTGCAGAACAGCTTCCCAAACACCGACATCTCCCCGGTGTAAGGACGTCACTCAGGTACACCGACCGGGCCGGAGCTCGCAGCAGACACTGCCAGAGAGAGCGCTCTGTCCCTGAGACGACAACAACCGGACTAGTCCCGTCAGCCTCAGCGTCCTGACGTCACCAAGTCACGCGTCCCCTCGCACGGGGAGCGGGCGGTCCTCTGACTGCCCGGCAGCCATTTACTTTCGGGAACATCTGCTTAAATCTTCCCAAAATGGAGAAATCCTCCTGACAGGCGCATTGTTATTGTTATGGTGTTAGTTTCTCGGGTTTTACTTTAACTCCAACATTCATCTCATAATATGATATGAACGGTTAGTAAGGCTGCAACCATTTCAAACATGGCCGTCCCTAATGAGGAAGCTTATATGTAGGAACTAGTGTCGTGACGTCAGCAGGGGGCGCGCATGCGTGCGAGTCATGGGTGTGTGCAGGTCGGGTTGTGACGTAGGCAGGGCTGTTGCTTCACAGGGAAGTTGTGTCACGGTCATGTGGCAGTGAGCTCACACTGTGCGCTGTAATTAGTGGACGCCGTCACTTTCATTTTCCCCCAAATAAGAACCATACACCTAGTAATACCTGGTAACATTGGCCTGCAGAGCAGGCCTCCTCCAGAAGGAAAGACAATGCCCCTATTGGAGGAAGTGCCTCTTTACGTCACTGTTAGCCTTGCTAATTTGCAGAATTCTTTTCCCAGGGAGCAATGCTGTTCTTTTATGACACCCCGCCTGCTGACGGTCTCCACCGCTACAGTCAGACCTGACACATATAACATACTTGCCAACAGTCCCCGTTTTACTGGGGCAATCCTAAGACGGCTGTTTTGGTGGGGCTGCTGAGCCTTTTTGGGGGTGAAGATTCAGCATTTCCCATGTGGGTGTGTTTGATGGCTGCGCCTAAATAGTAGTAACACTGCGGTGGTGACAAGCGGCACTGCCTCATGTTACCGGCACGGACTAACCGACACCGGGATTGGGCCGGCTAGACGGTAAAATGGGCACAAGTATTTTCATCTTTACTTCTTGATGACAATCATAAGTAGCACGTGCCGATGATCAGTCACTTTCTGGTTAAAGGGGTTGTCCACCTCTAGGGGCAATTTTTTTAAACTTAAATGCATGTATTTGATGCTTAAAAAATATATATTTACGAGGGGGTGACCTGCAAGACAAGGTGGCAGCAGCTTAGTTACATAGCTCCAGCCAGCCAGGATTAAACAAGCACAAAGCAGCAAACAGCATCGTCCCAAAGCCTCTTACCTAACACCCGGTGGCAGCGGAATACCCAGGGCCCATGATGACCAGGGGAAGGTCCCAGAAAAGAGGATCCCCGGCGATATTGGAGGCTTTCTTCCAAAGGGGACAAACAACAAGAACAATGAGTAAGATGGCACCGGCTTCCCCTGCAGCCTCTTCACAATCTTCCAGAAGCCCGGGGGGAAGAAAGGCAGAGACTGTGAGACATAGCAGCAGAGATAATGTGCCCACAGCTCCAATGACAAAGGCAGATATGCAAGATTTTTTGGATGCAATTCGTTCCTCTATGAGGGAGGATATGCAGGCAATGCTGCAGGAGATGAAAGGGGAGATTACTTCCATTGGGGATCGCACTTCCCACATTGAAAACAAGATGGAAGAATATGCCAAAACGATCAATGCCTTGGTAGATGAAAATGAGGCACTCAGGGAAGAGATGTCTCGGGTCACTGATAATGTTTATGACTTAGAAGATAGATCCAGACGTAACAATGTGAGGCTGAGGGGAATCCCTGAAGAAGTGCCAGATAAAGATCTATCTGAGTTCATGCGACACTTCTTGGTGGCTGTATTAACTGAGGTTGCCCCTAATGAATTAATGGTGGACAGGATTCATAGAATACCGAAGCCCAGACACGTAGACCCTACCCTGCCTAGAGATATCTTGGCACGTATTCATTTCTTCAAAAAATATATATTTACAATTGGGTTTCATTACAAATATTAATAGGCTGGGAAGGTCCATGGATATTGGCCCCTTCCCAGCCAAATATGACCAGCCCTTAGCCACCCCAGAAATGGCATATCATTTGGATGCGCCAATTCTGGCGCTTAGCTTTGATTCTACCCGATTGCCTGGTGCATTGGCAATCAGGTTAATCGGATTGTGGGGTTGATTTCAGCAGCTGGGCTGACATCAAGCCCTGGGATTAGTAATGGAGGGACATCTATCAGACACCCCGTTGTCAAAAGAAATACACACACACAGGGAAAAGTCCTTTATTTGTAAAAATCACTCCCCAACAATTTCCCTTTCACCCATTTGTGAAAAAAAAATAATCCACATCGATTCGCTGTAGTCCAAATTAAGGTCCCACGACAATGCCCATCTTCTTCGTCCAGTGTATGGAGCCCTGTTCAGAAAGCAAAGCTGCATAGACTGGAGCAGCAGCCACTGCCGGGTCTCACACTGTATTTCGTGAGAACATGGCTGCTGTGACAAGAAGTGCCATCAGTAAGGTTACCGCAGTTCACCGCCGCTGGTTCTCATGAGCGCAGCATGAGAGCCAGAATGGTAAGCTGTGCACTCTGCACTCCGGACACACGGATGGCCTATGGGTTGGACACACGGATACGGTACATATCAGAACGCGTGATGAAGGCCTAAAGAAGTATTTTCACTTCGTATATTTACGGCATATCCAGTGGAAATGCCATAAATGCTTAGTAGATGTGGATCACACAATGGGACCTGCATATACATCAATAAGGGGGCCCTGATGCGTTCCACTGTCATTGTAGAGGTGGTTGGAACTCCGATTATCTGGATGGGAATTCTTACCACCTCTCCACTGAAAGCAGCTCACAACAGGGCTACAGTCTCAAGAATGATTTGAGTGCCATTGGTGTGACCCGCATCTAACATACATTTATTGAAACATTCTGTGGATCTGCCACTCTGAACGAGTGAATCCCTACAAAGGGATCCTGGAATATCTGGGGGCCTCCCGAAAGAAGCAGCGAACTAATGGACGAGTTGGAAAATCTTCAGAAGGGTCCGTTCAATCAACTGCGGTAATTATTACTTTATAAAAGGAATAATTAAATGATGTTCCTGTATATTTTCAGGCCTAGTACTGTACTCAGACTCCCCATATAACGTGAGACAAAGACGGTACGGAGCATGTCAGCCGTTATTCCCTATCATAAAAGCCACGATTATGATCAGACTGCTGTCAGATCGCAGTGCTGCAGGACGGCACCGCCTGTATCTACGATACTGCTCAGCTATGACGGGTGTCTGGCCTTTCATGAAGAATGAATGGAAGAATGTGCTCATAGCTGACTAGTATCATTGCAGCACGAGACTCGGTGACCTCATTATGTCGTCATCATCATGTGACATGGAAAAAGATCCTGCTGTGTGACTCAGACGCGTGTTGGGAAGGAGGAAGTGATTCTAGTTCAGGTTCATAAAGTACAAGCAACGGGATTGTAAAAACTGCTGTGAAAGCAGAAAGCAATGGCTGAGGATAAAGAAACGAGGGTGCGTTAGCACATGAAGCCATAGTGTAGTGCCAGTCATTCTTCACATGTGCTCACGTGTACTATGTACTGCTGAGAAGATAGGAGTAAGGCCGGGATAAGACGGACGTACCTCACAGCCTGTATACCGACTAATAGCCCTTTATGAGGCTGTAAGGTTGGGTCAGGAGTAGTAGTGAGCGAACATGCTCAGATGAGGCGTTATCCCAGCATGCTCGTGTGCTATCCGAGTGTTTTCTTCGTGCTTGAAAAATAAGGGAATAACTAAAACAGTTTATGGACAGGGAACCTACCAACATACAGTTGCACACACCAACACCACTAACAAACTAACTAAAGGGGTTGGTCAGGCACCTCCCTGTTGGGGAGGGAGCCTTTTATACAAGATGCCTCCCAGCTATTGGCTGAGGGCATCTTTGCAAGTGCGTGCTCTGCCCCTTTAAGAGCAGGGGTCACGTGGGCACTAGGTGCACCGCCGGAAGACAGTGCGGCGTGCACAGGAAAACAGCGTCATTTTGTATTATTTGGGGATGCCAATTTGGGACTTTGGTACAAGTTATTAGACTTATGATCTTTTATAGTTTAAAATTGTGAGGCCCACTACAAATTGTCACCTGAGGAACCAGTGATTTAGATTGTGGGAGATACAGGCGTTCACTCTAACTTAGATACCGGTGCTGTAAACCTTGCCCTATCCTGCTGGACCTCCTGATCCTCTTCCTGATGTGTGTGTAAATCTTCACATGGTTTCTGTGCTTCCTCTGAGGGATTTCTATTTATTGTGAGACGTCTATATACTATGCTATGTACTTGTTCTTCTGACAGTTCACCTAATTTCCCCTATACACATGCATGTTTTTTTCATTGAGAGTGGAGAACAAGTTGCAGCCAGACCCCTCTGACATCAGCATATCTCCTGTGGGAACAAAGGATCACAGATTATATAAAACCACATGTCTGATACGATACCTGTCACGACACAGCTGTCGGGTGACCCAAGACCAGGGGCTCCTTCCCTGTGCCTAACACTAGGGGGTGCCCTAGCTCGCCCTACTCCCCTGGATACTTCTGAAGGTGAAGATGCCGGGACCTCCACCCTTGCCTTATCTCCTAAGTTAGCCCTCCATCTGTTCTCTTCCCCCACCCAGGGAAGAGGGGGCGCTACTGTACACTGTAATGCACCAACCCGACAAGGCAACACAAGGGTTAACAGAAATCTCCAGGAGAAATATTCACTCACATATTACAGAGGAATGCACCAGGGCGTGGAGGTAGAGGAATAAACCAAAATAGAGGATAGGGAATTACCACACATACAAACCAAGCAACAGTCACAGATACAGTTATATGAAAAAGTTTGGGCACCCCTATTAATCTTAAGCTTAATGTTTTATAAAAAAATTGGTATTTTTGCAACAGCTATTTCAGTTTGATATATCTAATAACTATTGGACACAGTAATGTTTCTGCCTTGAAATGAGGTTTATTGTAGTAGCAGAATATGTGCAATCTGCATTCAAACAAAATTTGACAGGTGCATAAGTATGGGCACCCTTATTTTCTTGTTTTAAATACTCCTACCTACTTTTTACGGACTTACTAAAGCACTTTTTTTGGTTTTGTAAGCTCATTGAGCTTTGAACTTCATAGCCAGGTGTATGCAATCATGAGAAAAGCTACTTAAAGTGGCCACTTGCAAGTTGTTCTCCTGTTTGAATCTCCTCTGAAGAGTGGCATCATGGGCTCCTCAAAACAACTGTCAAATGATCAGAAAACAAAGATTATTCAACATAGTTGTTCAGGGGAAGGATACAAAAAGCTGTCTCAGAGATTTAACCTGTCAGTTTCCACTGTGAAGAACATAGTAAGGAAATGGAAGAACACAGGGACAGTTCTTGTTAAGGCCAAGAAAAACATCAGAAAGGCAGAGAAGAAGAATGGTGAGATCAGTCAAGGACAATCCTCAGACAACCTCCAGAGAGCTGCAGCATCAACTTGCTGCAGATGGTGTCACTGTACATCGGTCAACTATACAACGCACTTTGCACAAGGAGAAGCTGTAAGGGAGAGTGATGCGAAAGAAGCCGTTTCTGCAAGCACGCCACAAACAAAGTCGGCTGAGGTATGCAAAAGCACATTTGGAGAAGCCAATTTCTTTCTGGAAGAAGGTCCTGTGGACTGATGAAGCCAAGATTGAGTTTAGTCATACAAAAAGGCGTTATGCATGGCATCAAAAAAACACAGCATTCCAAGAAAAACACTTGCTACCCACAGTAAAATTTGGTGGAGGTTCCATCATGCTTTGGGGCTGTGTGGCCAATGCCGGCACCGGGAATCTTGTTAAAGTTGAGGGACGCATGGATTCCACTCAGTATCTGCAGATTCTTGACAATAATGTTCAAGAGTCAGTGACAAAGTTGACGTTACGCAGGGGATGGATCTTTCAGCAAGACAATGATCCAAAACACCGCTCCAAATCTACTCAGGCATTCATGCAGAGGAACAATTACAATGTTCTGGAATGGCCATCCCAGTCCCCAGACCTGAATATCATTGAACATCTGATCATTTGAAGAGGGCTGTCCATGCTCGGCGACCGTCAAACTTAACTGAACTGGAATTGTTTTGTAAAGAGGAATGGTCAAAAATACCTTCATCCAGGATCCAGGAACTCATTAAAAGCTACAGGAAGCGACTAGAGGCTGTTATTTTTGCAAAAGGAGGATCTACTAAATATTAATGTCACTTTTCTGGTGAGGTGCCCATACTTATGCACCTGTCAAATTTTGTTTGGATGCAGATTGCACATTTTCTGTTAGTACAATAAACCTCATTTCAAGGCAGAAACATTACTGTGTCCAATAGTTATTAGATATATCAAACTGAAATAGCTGATGCAAAAACACCCATTTTTAGAAAAAATTAAGCTTAAGATTAATAGGGGTGCCCAAACTTTTTCATATAACTGTAACTCCTCCAACTCTCCTTCTCATATGATCTCCTCTCCCTCAGTTAGCCATGCAGCAAATGCTTGCTCCCACAAGGATTTGTAACAGAGCCCAGATTATAAAGGGAAAAGGAGTGGCTAACTGAGCTCAGCACAGGGATTTCCAACATGGCAGATTAACCCCTGTTCTGCCAGAAGAAATAAAACACATTTAAAATGAAGGAGAAGTGCTTCTTCTCAGTGCAGGAGTAGGAGCAATCAGACGCTGCGATCTTCTGGCTCCACACTGTCGCGGCAACCCCGTGACAATACCCCTTTCTTTGATATCTGCCATTGGGAGAGAGGCTTCAGACCACTGTGTGTATTAGCACTGATTGTGCAGAAATTGGAGGATTTGTCCAATATTTAATGCGTATGGCTACCTTAAAGTAAATCTGCCAATAGATTTAACAATACAAATTGCATACATTAATAAATGGATCTCTTATGGCCTCCATTAGACATACGGTCAGCAGTACCACCCACCGATAACTACAGGTTGACCGACAGTCTAAGGGCCCCGTTACATATAGCGACTCACCAGCGATCCCGACAACGATATGCACTTGTCAGGATCGCTGGTGTGTCACTACATCATCGCTGCTGAGCTGCCAAACAGGCAGCTCAGGCAGCGATCAGGACAGCGACTCTGCCGGTAACAAGCGACGCACATCACTTAGTTACCCGCTGTGTACCTTAGATACCAGCGCGCTTGTGCAGGGAGCTGGTAACTAAGGTACACATCGGGTTTCTAGGCACCGCGCTGCGCTTAGAAACCCGCTGTTTACCTTGGTTACCAGCTCCCCTGCAACAGCGCGCTGGTATCTAACGTACACAGCGGGTTTCCATGAGCCGCCCGGCGCATGATAACTCGATGTTTACATTGGTTACCAGCTCCAGCTTGCTTATCGCTGGTCTCCCGCCTGTCACACGCAGCGATGCGCGCTTGCCAGCGGGAGACCAGCGATTAAAAATGGTCCAGGACATTCAGCGACGATCAGCGACAACCAGCAGGGGGGGCTGATCGTCGCTGAATGTCACACTAAGCGAGATCGCTGGCTAGGTCGCTGCTATGTCACAAAATCGGTGACGTTTCAGCGATCTCGCTAGCGATCTCGCTTAGTGTAAAAGGGCCTTAACCCCTTCACCCCCAAGGGTGGTTTGCACATTAATGACCGGGCCAATTTTTACAATTCTGACCACTGTCTCTTTATGGAGGTTATAACTCTGGAACGCTTCAACGGATCTTCGCGATTCTGAGACTGTTTTCTCGTGACATATTGTACTTCATGTTAGTGGTAAAATTTCTTCGATATACCTTGCGTTTATTTTTTGAAAAAAACGCAAATATGGCGAAAATTTTGAAAATTTTGCAATTTTCAAACTTTGAATTTTTTTCCCTTAAAACAGAGAGATATGTCACACAAAATAGTTAAGAAATAACATTTCCCACATGTCTACTTTACATCAGCACAATTTTGGAACCAAAATTTTCTTTTTGTTAGGAAATTATAAGGGTTAAAAGTTGACCAGTGATTTCTCATTTTTACAACAAAATTTACAAAGCCATTTTTTTAGGGACCACCTCACATTTGAAGTCACTTTGAGGGGTCTACATGGCAGAAAATACCCAAAAGTGACACCATTCTAAAAACTGCACCCCTCAAGGTACTCAAAACCACATTCAAGAAGTTTAATAACCCTTCAGGTGCTTCACAGGAGCTGAAGCAACGTGGAAGGAAAAAATTAATATTTAACTTTTTAGCCACAAAAATGATCTTTTACAAACTTTTTTTTATTTTCACAAGGGTAAAAGGAGAAAATGGGCAGATAAAGTTGTTGTGCAATTTCTCCTGAGTACGCCAATACCCCGTATGTGGGGGAAAACCACTGTTTGGGCACACGGCAGAGCTCATAAGGGAAGGAGCGCTGTTTGACTTTTTCAAACTAAAATTGGCTGGAATTGAGATTGGACGCCATGTCGTGTTTGGAGAGCCCCTGATATGCCTAAACAGTGGAAACCCCCCACAAGTGACACCATTTTGGAAACTAGACCCCCTAAGGAACTTATCTAGATCTGTTGTGAGCACTTTGAACCCCAAAGTGTTTCACAAAAGTTTATAATGCCTGGGTGTGAAAAAAAAAAAAAAACAATTTTCCACAAAAATGATTTTTTAGTCCCAAATTTTTGATTTTTCCCAAGGAAATTGGACCCCAAAAGTTGTTGTCCAATTTGTCCTGAGTACGCTGATACCCCATATGTGGGGGGGGAAACTGTTTGGGCGCACGGCAGGGCTTGGAAAGGAAGCAGTAACGTTTTGGAATGCAAACATTGATGGGGGTCATGTTCGGTTTGTAGTGCCCCAGAGGGCCCAGATGAGCCTAAACAGTGGAAACCCCACACAAGTGACCCCATTTTGGAAGCTAGACCCCCTAAGGAACTTATCTAGATCTTTGGTGAGCACTTTGAACCCCCAAGTGCTTCACACAAGTTTATAATGCCTGGGCATGAAAATAAAAAATCCTATTTTTTTCCCACAAAAATTATCTCTTAGTCACTAATTTTTTATTTTCCCAAGGGTAACAGGAGAAATTGGACAACAAAATTTGGAGAGCCCCTAATGCGCCTAAACAGTGGAAACCCCCCACAAGTGACCCATTTTGGAAAATAGACCCCACAAGGAACTTATCTAGATGTGTGGTGAGCACTTTGAACCCCGAAGTGCTTCACAGAAGTTTATAACGTACAGCCGTAAAAATAAAAAATCCTTTTTTTTTTTACAAAAATTATTTTTTCGCCCCCAATATTTTATTTTCACAAGGGTAACAGGAGAAATTGGACCCCAAAAGTTGTTGTCCAATTTGTCCTGAGTATGCTGATACCCAATATGTGGGAGTAAACTACTGTATGGGCGCACGTCGGGGCTCGGAAGGGAAGTAGTGACGTTTTGGATTGCAGACTTTGATGGAATGGTCTGGGGGCGTCATGTCGCATTTGGAGAGCCCCTGATGCGCCTAAACAGTGGAAACCCCCCACAAGTGACCCCATTTTGGAAAATAGACCCCACAAGGAACTTATCTAGAAGTGTGGTGAGCGCTATGAAGCCCCAAGTGCTTCACAGAAGTTTTATAACATACAGCCGTAAAAACAAAAAAAACATTTTTTTTTTTACAAAAATGATTTTGTCGCCCCAGTTTTTTATTTTCCCAAGGGTAACAGGAGAAATAGGACAAATTGCACAATTACTCTTGTGGTCCAGAGTACGCTGATACCCCATATGCGGGAGTAAACTACTGTTTGGGCGCATGGCAGAGCTCAGAAGTGAAGGAGCACCGTTTGACTTTTTCAACGCAGAATTGGCTGGAATTAAGATCAGACGCCATGTCACATTTGGAGAGCCCCTGATATGCCTAAACAGCAGAAACCCTCCAATTCTAACTCCAACCCTAACCCCAACACACCCCTAACCCTAGTCCCAACCCTAGTCACAAACCTAACCCTAACACACCCCTAACCGTAATCCCAACCCTAATCCTAATCCTAACGTTAGCGCCAACCCTAACCCAACTTTAGCCGCAACCCTAACCCTAACGGGAAAATGGAAATAAATACATTTTTTTAATTTTATTATTTTTCCCTAACTAAGGGGGTGATAAAGGGGGGTTTGATTTACTATTTATAGCGGGTTTTTATGATTGGCAGCTGTCACGCTAAAAGACGCTTTTTATTGCAAAAAATAGTTTTTTGCATCGCTTTATTCTGCGAGCTATAACTTTTTTATTTTTTCACTGATGATGCTGTATGACGGCTCGTTTTTTGCGGGACAAGATGACGTTTTCAGCGGTACCATGTTTATTTATATCGGTCTTTTTGATCGCGTGTTATTCCACTTTTTGTTCAGCGGTATGATGATAAAGCATTGATTTTTTGCTTCGTTTTCTTTTTTTTTTTTTTAAGGGGTTCACTAAAGGGGTTAACTAGTGGGAAGGTTTTATAGGGGGGGTCGTTACGGACGCGGCGATACCAAATATGTGTACTTTTATTGTTTTGTTTTTTTTATTTACAGGAAAGAATGAATTTATTGGGGAATATTTTTTTTTTTTTTTATGATTTTTTTTACCACTTTTTATTTTTATTTTTTTTACTTTGTCCCAGGGTGGGACATCACTGTATTTTATCAGATCGCACAGCACTCTGTCACACCAGCGATCGCTCTGGCAGTGCTGCGGGCTTCTCAGTGCCTGCTCTCAGCAGGCACTGAGGAAGCCGCCTCCCTGCAGGACCCCAGCGCCATCTTGGATCCGGGGACCTGGAGGGAGGACGGACCCTCGGAACAGCGCGACACATCGCGCTGCTCTGAGGGTCTCAGGGGGGCGCGCAGGGAGCCCCCACCCTGCGCGATCCTCCCCTGTGCCCCGGGTACACCGCGATCATGTTTGATCGCGGTGTGCCAGGGGTTAATGTGCCGGGAGCGGTCCGTGACCGCTCCTGACACACAGTCACGGGTGTCAGCTGTGATAATCAGCTGACACCCGGCGGCGATCAGCTGCGCTCCCCCCGGGAGCGCAGCTGATCGCCCATGACGTACTATTCCGTCCATGGGAATTAGGTCCAGGGTCACATGGACGGAATAGTACGTCTGATGGCAGAGAGGGGTTAAGGTGTATGGGGGTCCCCGACGACATTCCCCTGACATATGATTTCACGGGAGATAAGGATACGGCTTATCTGATTTTGGACAGTGTTATCTTTTTTACACTCAGTGAGACAAGCCACTGTTGGAGGTGTCTGGCAACGGCTCTGCCATAGAGAAAGAAGGAACACTTGGCAGAGCAAATGCTCCTGTGTTGTGATGCCGAGTCACTTCTCACAGTCAAACCATGAGGCCTGCAAGTCAAAGAGTCAGAGATCAAATGCCAGGAGGGTACATCATAGACAAAAGAAAAAGACAAACAGATTGCCTTTGACTAAGTCTGGGGTCAGGAAACGAAGGTCAGAGTGCGTCAAGGCAAATAAGGGTAATACAAACGGGTAGTCAAAAAGGCAAATCTAAGGTCCGACAACAAAGATCAGAATACAGAGCACAGACCAAACACACCACTGAGCTTAAAGCTCCAACTGGCAAGATCTGATAATAGCCAGCTAAATAGCCAGGTAATTACCCAGAACGGATGACACCTGTAGAACCCCACACGCCAGGTCAATTGGGCAGCTGGGCTGTCAATCACAATTCCAACAGCCCAGCTTGCCCCTGCCTCAGACTGGGCTGTCACTCATAATACTGACAGCTCAGAATGCCCCTGATCCTATAGGATGGTTGAGGTGTCACAGCGTGGTGGAATCGTGACATGTACATGGAGGAATCAGGAGAGATAGCCATTGGCCTAGTTATTATGTTCGGGCACCTGACAACTAATGAAGCTCTTGAACTAACAATAAGATTGGCTATGTAATCCCTTGGGAAAGTTTTCATCTAAAACTAAATTGAGTCCAGTTCCAGAAAAAAAAAATGCTAATTTTAATATTAGAGAATCCATGTCAGAATGACTGTATAGCCCTAAGTACTCCATAATCAATTTAATGCATGCAGTTTGCATTGTGAAATCTGTGATATATCCACTTTAATAGTCAATAGGTGCCATAAATTAAGAAATCCTACAGAGGAATACAGTCATGGCCAAAAGTTTTGAGAATGACACAAATATTAATTTTTACAAAGTCTACTGCTTCAGTTTTTCTAATGGCAATTTGCATATACTCCAGAATGTTATAAAGAGTGATCAGCTTAACAGCAATTACTTGCAAAGTCAATATTTGGCTAGAAAATGAACTTTATCCCCCAAAACACATTTCAACATCATTGCAGCCCTGCCTTAAAAGGACCAGCTAACCTCTTTTCAGTGATTGCTCCATTAACACAGGTGTGGGTGTTGATGAGGACATGGCTGGAGATCAATCTGTCATGATTAAGTAAGAATGACACCACTGGACACTTTAAAAGGAGGCTGGTGCTTGGCATCATTGTTTCTCTTCTGTTAACCATGGTTATCTCTAAAGAAACACGTGCAGTCATCATTGCAATGCACAAAAATGGCCTAACAGGGAAGAGTATCGCAGCTAGAAAGATTGCACCTCAGTCAACAATCTATCGCATCATCAAGAACTTCAAGGAGAGAGGTTCCATTGTTGCCAAAAAGGCTCCAGGGCGCCCAAGAAAGACTAGCAAGCACCAGGACCGTCTCTTAAAAGTGTTTCAGCTGCGGGATCGGGCTACCAGCAGTGCAGAGCTTGCTCAGGAATGGCAGCAGGCAGGTGTGAGTGCATCTGCACGCACTGTGAGGCGGAGACTCTTGGAGCAAGGCCTGGTCTCAAGGAGGGCAGCAAAGAAGCCACTTCTCTCCAGAAAAAACATCATGGACAGACTGATATTCTGCAAAAGGTACAGGCAGTGGACTGCTGAGGACTGGGGTAAAGTTATTTTCTCTGATGAATCCCCTTTTCGATTGTTTGGGACATCAGGAAAACGCCTCATTCGGAGAAGACAAGGTGAGCGCTACCACCAGTCTTGTCTCATGCCAACTGTTAAGCATCCTGAAACCATTCATGTGTGGGGTTGCTTCTCAGCCAAGGGAATCGGCTCTCTCACAGTCTTGCCTAAAAACACAGCCATGAATAAAGAATGGTACCAGAATGTCCTCCAAGAGCAACTTCTCCCAACCCTCCAAGAGCAGTTTGGCGATCAACAATGCCTTTTCCAGCATGATGGAGCACCTTGCCATAAAGCAAAGGTGATAACTAGATGGCTCAGGGAACAAAACATAGAGATTTTGGGTCCATGGCCTGGAAACTCCCCAGATCTTAATCCCATTGAGAACTTGTGGTCAATCATCTAGAGACGGGTGGACAAACAAAAACCTAAAAATTCTGACAAAATGAAAGCATTGATTGTGCAAGAATGGACTGCTATCAGTCAGGATTTGGTCCAGAAATTGATTGAGAGCATGCCAGGGAGAATTGCAGAGGTCCTGAAGAAGAAGGGTCAACACTGCAAATATTGACTTGCTGCATTAACTCATTCTAACTGTCAATATAAGCTTTTGTTACTCATATGTTTGCAATTATATTTCTGTCTGTGATAAAAACATCTGTCAAACACACACATAAAAACCAGAGAGCAGCAGATCATGTGAAAATATAATATTTGTGTCATTCTCAAAACTTTTGGCCATGACTGTAGAATACCATAGAGACAGAATATGCTCAGTAACTATTTAGGGAACAGAGGCTGGGCTGTGGAAATGTTTATGGCAGCCCTGTCAGCTGATTCCCAAATCCAAAGCACCCATTTATGTGGCACTGCAAGGCAAGAAGAAGCTAAAAGCAACAGTTTTAATATGTGACATCGTTGACTATCACGTAACACAGAGAAACGGCTTTGTACAAATACAGAAATGTTCAATTCACACACAAATAAAATGCCACTTATATCTACACACAGGTAAAGTGAAAAAAAAAAATATAAATTCTGTATATACAATATGTGCATTAATACATTGCATTACCTTCTAAGATCAGATAATCCAAGCTTTTTGGCTCATTGGTTGGACAAAGCAGTAAAAGCAAGGGCACAATGGAGAAATCATGCTGTGAAGGTTCAGATGTTAAATTACCGAATATTGTCTAAAGCAATCACTTTCCACACTGATTGGAAATGAGCATAAATTGCACAGCCTATTAGAGTATTAAAAACTTTTTTTTTGCACTTGTTTGTACATGGCTGCCGCCATTTTGTCTCCATGCACCTGTCAAAGGTTGTTTTCATCCTTTATAAGGTTTATAACTTTTTAAGGTTATGGGATGGCAAACAGAGACATCAAATGAAATGTGGAACTGTTTCTTGAGAGTACAGGTGTTATGTTACGGTAGCTGAGGAGTGCAGGTAAAAAAGGCAATACACCAGAGCAGTTGGAATCTATGAGATTGCAGTACCCTGACTAACCACCGCAACTAGAGGCAGCCGTGGAGCGTTCCTACGTTGGTCCTAGACGCCTCGTCACAGCCTGAGAAACTAACTACACCTAAAGATAGAAATAGGAAAGCTATCTGCCCCGGAGCAGACCCCAAAGATAATAGAAAGCCCCCAAACATGTAATGGCGGTTAGACAAGAGGAAATACTGACACAGAAAGAAAATAGTATGAGCAAACGCTGGGGCCAAAACTATCTAAATAGAAAAGGACAGGAAGGGTACTTACTGCAATCTCAGAAAACCCTGAAAAACACCAACTCTACTAATTTCAAAATCACCTGAGATCACACGACCTCTACCACCTAAATTAGTTCTCTGGTGTAAAAAAAAATCAAGACAGCAGCCACTGAAAAAACTGGAAAAGCAAAAGTACAAAACTCAGTGGCTGAACAAACTGAGAGGGCAAAAGCCCCCGGAGGGGACCCAGAAGGCCCCCACAGAAGTGCAGGACAAAATGCAAAAATATAGCACAAACACAAAAGAAGAAAATGTCTTATCTGATAGCAGGAGATGCAGACACGACACAGCAGGCTACAAGGGAAACTGGAAAGAAGGATTCAGACCAGAACAATTGATCACCGGCAACCCTGATGGGAAAATGACTCCCTTATATAAGACCAGTCAGTAACACCTGATTCCCAGTCCTCACAATCTTCACTAGTACCGCTTGTGACCACCAGAGGGAGCCTCTGCTCAGAACTCATCTCAAACCCATTCACAACAGTACCCCCCCTTGAGGAGGGGTCACTGAACCCTCATTTGAGCAACCAGGTCGGTCAGGATGAGTTCTATGATAAGCACGGATAAGTATCCTAGCATGGATGTTCGAAGCAAACACCCAAGAATTGTCTTCCTGACCATAACCTCTCCATTTAACCAAATACTGGAGTCTTCGTCTAGAAAAACGAGAATCCAATATTTTCTCAACCACATACTCCAGATTGCCCTCAACCAAAACAGGGTCAGGAGGCACAGCAGCAGGAACCACTGGCTCAACAAACCTCTTCAACAAGGACTTGTGGAACACGTTATGGATCTTAAATGTCCCTGGAAGAAGCAAACGAAAAGAAACAGGATTAATAATCTCCATGATCTTATAAGGTCCAATGAACCTAGGCTTAAATTTAGGAGATGCTACTCTCATAGGAATATTCTTTGAGGACAACCAGACCAAGTCCCCCACTTTAAACCGAGGACCATCAGTCCTATGCCGGTTAGCAAACCGCTGGGCCTTCTCCTGAGAGAGGGACAACCTCTCCACTACCTGGTCCCAAATCTGTTGCATACGCTCAACAACAGAGTCAACACCTGGACAGACAGAAGCTTCCGTCTGTCCTGAAGAAAATCGAGGGTGAAACCCAGAATTACAGAAAAACGGAG
Organism: Oophaga sylvatica; assembly: GCA_033576555.1. Classification (NCBI taxonomy): domain Eukaryota; kingdom Metazoa; phylum Chordata; class Amphibia; order Anura; family Dendrobatidae; genus Oophaga; species Oophaga sylvatica. The sequence goes on along the minus strand of JARQOD010000003.1, from coordinate 210,382,145 downwards.
ACATCAAAGTGGCAGAGCTAGCCCTATTATTAAGAGCAAACTCAGCCAAAGGCAAAAAAGAGACCCAGTCATCCTGATCAGCAGACACAAAGCATCTTAGATAAGTCTCCAATGTCTGGTTTGTTCTCTCAGTTTGACCATTGGTCTGAGGATGAAATGCCGAGGAGAAAGACAATTGAACACCTAGTTTAGAACAAAAAGTCCTGCAAAATCTGGAAACAAACTGGACTCCTCTGTCAGACACAATGTTCTCAGGAATGCCGTGTAAACGAACCACGTGCTGAAGGAACAACGGCACCAATTCAGAGGAGGAAGGCAACTTAGGTAATGGCACAAGATGTATCATTTTGGAAAACCTATCACAAATTACCCAGATGGTGGTCATTCTCTGAGAAACAGGAAGATCGGAAATGAAATCCATAGAGATATGGGTCCATGGTCTCTTGGGCACAGGCAATGGCATCAACAAACCACTAGAGCGAGAGCAAGGCTTGGAGCGAGAGCAAGTCCCGCAGGACTGCACAAATTCCCTGACATCGCGAGACAAGGTAGGCCACCAAAAGGACCGACTAACCAAGTCTCTGGTACCAAAAATTCCGGGATGCCCAGCCAATGCGGAACAATGAATCTCAGACATCACACTCTTTTTCCATTGGTCCGGGACAAACAATTTTCCAACAGGGCAGCGCTCGGGCCTATCCTCCTGACACCCCTCCAGAGCAAGTCTCAAATTGGGCGAGATGGCGGAAAGAACTACACCCTCTTTCAAAATAACAGAAGGATCAGATAACTCAGGAGAGTCCGCAAGGAAACTCCTCGAGAGGGCATCCGCCTTAACATTCTTAGTGCCAGGAAGAAAGGAAACCACAAAATTAAAACGTGTGAAAAACAAGGCCCACCTGGCCTGTCTAGGATTGAGTCGCTTGGCAGATTCCAGATAGACCAGATTCTTATGGTCCGTAAGGACCACCACCTGATGTTTGGCTCCCTCCAGCCAATGTCTCCACTCTTCAAAAGCCCACTTCATGGCCAATAACTCCCGATTACCCACGTCATAATTACGTTCAGTAGGAGAAAATTTTCGAGAGAAAAAGGCACAAGGGTTACTTTTAGAGGTCTCTGGATCTTTTTGGGACAAAACGGCACCTGCCCCAATTTCAGAGGCATCAACCTCCACCTGAAATGGCAGAGAAACATCAGGCTGCCGTAGAACAGGAGCAGAAGTGAATCTCTGCTTAAGTTCCTGAAATGCAGAGACTGCCTCAGGAGGCCAATTCACCACATCAGAACCCTTTCTGGTCAAATCAGTTAATGGTTTAACAATAACCGAGAAATTACCAATAAATTTACGATAAAAATTGGCAAAACCCAAAAATCTCTGAAGAGCCTTTAATGAAGTAGGTTGGACCCAATCACAGATGGCCTGAACCTTGACCGGGTCCATTTCAATAACAGATGGGGACAAAATGAATCCCAGAAATGAGATCTTCTGTACGCCAAAAAGACACTTTGATCCCTTCACATACAGAGCATTCTCTCTCAAAATCTGGAATACAGTTCGAACATGTTTCACATGAGAGTCCCAGTCATTAGAAAAAATCAAGATATCATCCAAATAAACAATCAGAAATTTGTCCACAAAATCCCTGAAAATGTCATTCATGAAGGACTGGAAGACGGAAGGAGCATTAGTGAGCCCAAAGGGCATCACTAGGTACTCAAAATGCCCTTCAGGGGTATTGAATGCCGTCTTCCATTCATCCCCGTGCTTAATGCGAATAAGGTTATACGCCCCCCTGAGGTCAAGCTTGGTAAACCAAGTAGCGTTTTTCACCCTGGAAAACAGGTCAGAAATCAAGGGTAACGGGTATTGATATTTCACAGTAATATTGTTCAAGAGACGATAATCAATACACGGCCTTAATGAACCATCTTTTTTGGCCACAAGAAAAAAACCGGCACCTAAGGGTGAAGAGGATGGTCTGATATGACCCTTCTCCAATGATTCCTTGATATAAGACCGCATAGCGTCATGTTCAGGTACAGATAAGTTAAAAAGGCGACCTTTAGGGAATTTACTACCCGGCACTAATTCAATAGCGCAGTCATAGCTGCTATGGGGAGGCAAGGATGCAGATTTACTTTCGCTAAACACATCAGAAAAATCAAACAAAAAGTCAGGAACATCCTGAGCCTGGGGGGAGGCAGAAAAAACAGGAGTGTTGGTATTAACACATTGGCAGCCCCAACTGGTTACAGACACAGATTTCCAATCCAAAACAGGATTATGAGACTGTAACCAAGGGAAACCCAGCACGATAATGTCATGCAGATTATATAGAACCAAAAATTTGCAGCACTCCTGGTGATCAGGTTCAACCCTCATTATCACCTGAGTAGAAAACTGGGGTTTATTCTCAGCCAAAGGGGTAGAATCGATCCCCAGTAGGGGAATAGACTTCTGTAGGGGTATCAAGGGAAACCCACAACGTTTAGCAAAATCATAATCCATCAGGTTAATAGCTGCTCCAGAATCAACAAAAGCCTGAGCAGAAAATGAGGACAGAGAGCATATCAGAGTGACAGTTAATAAAAACTTAGTCTGAACACTACCCAAGACAACTGAGCGTGCAAAACGTCTTCCCCGCTTAGGGCAGACTGAAATAGCATGAGAGGCATCACCACAGTAGAAACATAACCCATTGCGCTTTCGAAACTCATGACGCTGTGCCCCAGACACCACTCCATCACACTGCATGGGCTCAGCAGCTGGCTCACAAGGCAACACCACTCCACGCATACTTCTCCGCTCACGCAAACGTCTGTCAATTTGAATCGCTAATGACATAGAATCATTGAGACCAGAGGGGACAGGGAATCCCACCATAACATCCTTTACATTATCCGACAGACCCTTCCGGAAAAGGGCCGCCAAAGCGTCGTCATTCCACCTGGTCAGGACTGCCCACCTACGGAATCTCTGACAGTATAACTCAGCGTCATCAAGCCCCTGATTTAATGCCAACAAGGCTTTTTCAGCTTGATCAGTGACATTAGGCTCATCGTACAATAACCCCAAAGCCTGAAAAAATGCATCAACATCACTCAAAACAGGATCCCCAGGTATCAGGGAAAAAGCCCAATCCTGAGGATCGCCGCGCAGGAGAGAGATGATAATTTGAACCTGCTGCGCTGCGTTTCCTGAGGACTTAGATTTTAAGGCAAAAAACAATTTACAATTATTTTTGAAATTCTGAAACTTAGCTCGATCCCCTAAAAACAAATCTGGCATGGGGATCCTAGGTTCCACAACAGGCAACCTAGCAAGATATGCAGCAATACTCTGAACCTCAGTGGCAAGCTGATCCACACGGCCAGACAACTGTGCAAACTCCATTGGGAGAAAAGATCCTCCCCAGCACCCAGAGATACAGAGGGAAAAAAATGCAACAAACAGAAAAATATCTCTGACAACTCTGACAACCTTTCTTCTGTCACAATATTTTTTCCCTTCTGTGAGTACCATTCAATTTTTGGGCCGGTGATACTGTTATGTTACGGTAGCTGAGGAGTGCAGGTAAAAAAGGCAATACACCAGAGCAGTTGGAATCTATGAGATTGCAGTACCCTGACTAACCACCGCAACTAGAGGCAGCCGTGGAGCGTTCCTACGTTGGTCCTAGACGCCTCGTCACAGCCTGAGAAACTAACTACACCTAAAGATAGAAATAGGAAAGCTATCTGCCCCGGAGCAGACCCCAAAGATAATAGAAAGCCCCCAAACATGTAATGGCGGTTAGACAAGAGGAAATACTGACACAGAAAGAAAATAGTATGAGCAAACGCTGGGGCCAAAACTATCTAAATAGAAAAGGACAGGAAGGGTACTTACTGCAATCTCAGAAAACCCTGAAAAACACCAACTCTACTAATTTCAAAATCACCTGAGATCACACGACCTCTACCACCTAAATTAGTTCTCTGGTGTAAAAAAAAAATCAAGACAGCAGCCACTGAAAAAACTGGGAAAGCAAAAGTACAAAACTCAGTGGCTGAACAAACTGAGAGGGCAAAAAGCCCCCGGAGGGGACCCAGAAGGCCCCCACAGAAGTGCAGGACAAAATGCAAAAATATAGCACAAACACAAAAGAAGAAAATGTCTTATCTGATAGCAGGAGATGCAGACACGACACAGCAGGCTACAAGGGAAACTGGAAAGAAGGATTCAGACCAGAACAATTGATCACCGGCAACCCTGATGGGAAAATGACTCCCTTATATAAGACCAGTCAGTAACACCTGATTCCCAGTCCTCACAATCTTCACTAGTACCGCTTGTAACCACCAGAGGGAGCCTCTGCTCAGAACTCATCTCAAACCCATTCACAACAGGCTTCTTCTGGCACCTGATCCAGAAGAAGCGTGTACTCAAGCGAAACAGTTCCACATTTCATTTGATGTCTCAGTGTGCGATCTCATGACCGAATAAAGTTGCCTTTTATCAATATACCAGTGATGAGTGCCACTTTCCTCGTCTCCTACATGTTTTTAATTGTTCCTGTTTTCCTCGAGTTTGGGTGCGGTACCAGTGCCAGCGTTTTTCTCTGCTAAATAAATTTTGGTCTATAAATTGCCCCATACAATCATTTGGTCATTCTGGACCTTGTATATATATGGGCACCGCCAGCATTGAACATGAAGGGTCAGTGGCATTCTGCAGCTCAGCCAGTGTCATAGTAGTAGGGGTTGAAGTATCTTGGTTGGAGGGCACTGCCAAGCTTTCACTGGCACCTGCCGATCCATCGACTACAATAGAAAGCACAGCATCAGTTTGCTGATAATTCCCTTCTGCAGGACTCGTTTCATCGAGTTGCTCTCTACTGCTTTTCAGCTCTGTCAGTGTTGTCTCCTCTTCCTCCTCCTCAGTATCAGTCTCTTCATCTTGCTTCCCCCTTCCTTGCTTTCTCTGTCCCTTCCTGACCTAGAAAAGATAAATAATATAGATTAACCCTATATCCAGAAATCCAGATAATCTGCAACACAAATAGTCCCTATCAGCAATCTACTAACAATCATTTCTTCTTCCTAATTTTCCCTGTTGGATCTTCCTAATTACTGATCCAGCTAGAACTTGTAAGCTTAAATAGCATGAAAGGTAAAATTTAATTTTTAAAAAATATAGATTAAAAAGAGGTCCAGCAACCAACCTCCTGTAAAACGAAGTGCTCATGTGCTCATAAAATAACAAAAAACAACAATAAAGCAAAAGAAAAATGGAAGCAATCCTTAGTGTGCAGATTTGCTGTTATTACACAATCACAATTGCCTATATATATATATATATATATTTTTTTTTTTTTTTTTTAATAGGGAAAAACATATAGCACACCATTTAAACAACTGCAGGTCTTATAGTATAGGTCATAAGATTCATAACCTGATATGTCAACAGTTTGTGAAATGAGAAGAAAAGGCATTATCACCTTAAACCAAGACATCAAGGAAGCAAACCGCCATATGTCATACTCCCCTTAACAAAAGACCACAGTGTACTCATAAATGGGAATCTTGGCACTTTCTAGCCATGTACCCCTTTAACCTCTTTACCCAAGAGGGTGGTTTGCACGTTAATGACAGGCCAATTTTTACAATTCTGACCACTGTCCCTTTATGAGGTAATAACTCTGGAACGGTTCAACAGATCTTAGCGATTCTGAGACTGTTTTCCCGTGACATATTGTACTTCATGATAGTGGTAAAATTTCTTCGATATAACTTGCGTTTATTTATGAAAAAAAACGTAAATATGGCGAAAATTGTGCAATTTTCAAACTTTGAATTTTTATGCCCTTAAATCAGAGAGTTATAACACACAAAATAGTTACTAAATAACATTTCCCACATGTCTACTTTACATCAGCACAATTTTGGAAGCAAAATTTTTGTTTGTTAGAAGTTATAAGGGTTAAAAGTTGACCAGCGATTTCTCATTTTTACAACACCATTTTTTTAAGGGACTACATCACGTTTGAAGTCACTTTGAGGGGTCTACATGATAGAAAATAACCAAAAGTGACACCATTCTAAAAACTGCACCCCTGAATGTGCTCAAAACCACATTCAAGAACTTTATTAACCCTTCAGGTGCTTCACAGGAATGTTTGGAATGTTTAAAAAAAATGAACATTTAACTTTTTTTCACAAAATATTTAATTCAGATCCAATTTTTTTTATTTTCCCAAGGGTAACAGGAGAAATTGGACCCCAAACGTTGTTGTGCAATTTGTCCCGAGTACGCCGATACTCCATATGTGGGGGTAAACCATTGTTTGGGCGCATGGCAGACGCTTTTTATTGCAAAAACGTTTTTGCATCACCATAATTTGAGAGCTATAATTTTTCCATATTTTGGCCCACAGAGTCATGTGAGGTCTTGTTTTTTGCGGGACAAGTTGACGTTTTTATTGGTATCATTTTCGGCACATGACATTTTTTGATCACTTTTTATTCCGGTTTTTGGGAGGCAGAATGAACAAAAACCAGCAATTTATGAATTTCTTTTGGGGGAGGCGTTTAAACCGTTCCACGTGTAGTAAAATTGATAAAGCAGTTTTATTCTTCTGGTTAGTATGATTACAGCGATACCTCATTTTTATTTTTTTATGTTTTGGCGCTTTTATACAATAAAAACTATTTTATACAAAAAATAATTATTTTTGCATTACTTTATTCTGAGAGCTATAACTTTTTTATGTTTTCACTAATGATGCTGTACGGGGGCTTGTTTTTTTGCAGGACAAGATGACGTTTTCAGCGGTACCACGTTTATTTATATGTCTTTTTGATCACGTGTTATTTCACTTTTTGTTTGGCGGTATGATTATAAAGCATTGTTTTTTTTGCCTTGTTTTTTTTTATGGTGTTCACTAAAGGGGTTAACAACTAGTGTCACAGTTTTATAGGGCAGATCGTTACAGACGCGGGGATACCAAATATAGGTACTTTTATTATTTAGATAGCATCTGCATGCTATAGAAGCTTGCAGCGCTGCAGCTTCTCTGTGCACTAACCTGAGACTTCCTGACATGCACTGCGCATGTCAGGAAGTCTCTTTGACCTGGTGACCCGGATGTCGTCCGACATCCCGGTCTCCATGGGAACGATCGGGATCCCCCGGCATGCCGCGGGGTCTCCGATCCAAAAGCAGAGGGGCTGTCAGCCCCTCTGCAGCTGCCGGAACGCTGCGATCATCTTTGATCACAGTGTGCCAGGAGTTTAAGTGTCGGGAGCGGTCCGTGACCGCTCCTGGCACTTAGTGCCGGGTGACAGCTGTGAGAATCAGCTGACATCCGGCACCAATCGGTGATGACGTACTATCCCGTACACGGTCATACGGGCTCAGGGCACATGGACGAGATAGTACATCCAATGTCAGAAAGGGGTTAAGAAAAACTTTGTACACCCTATTGTCAAAGTAAATTGGCAATGCTAACCCATGTAATTGTTAAATCAACATTGCCCAATGCTTGCAGCCATTTATAAAGTGCATACCCAATTTATTGACTCTTAGACATTCAGTCAGAGTTGCACTAAATCGGAATGCTCTCACCTGGTATTTGAGGGGGGGTTTCTTTAGTCATTCCCACACTCCATCCTCTTTCATCATCCAGTGGGCGTCTTATCTGTGGCCTCCCTCCTGACGCGTTTCGTCACATTTGATAGTGGAATATAGGGCTTCAACATCAATTGACCCCATAATCATGTCTGGTCACAAAGTCACGCAATCCAGTTTTCCAATGGTCTCAAAATCTTATCAACATAGATGCCAGCATTTTGGGTTAAGTTATTCACCCCTGATATTATAGGTCTTCCTCTGAGGGGCGTCCAGCCCCTTATGAATCTTTGGCAAGCAATAAAAAATGTCTATTACCGGATTTTTGGAATTAAAAAATTTCTTTTCATTTTTAACAATTACTTTTGCTTTAAATCCCACGGTAACAAGAGCCTCCAGTTCCTCTTGAAACTGTTTCAACGGATTCCTAGCCAATTTTTATAGCCCATATCAGAATGTAGCAAAGACAGGTAAAGTCCAAAGTATTCCGGACCCCGGAAGTGACGTTTGCGTGTCGTGGACCGAGGATGTGCGTTCTGGAAATCGGAAGTTAACCATAATCCCTTGTATACATTCCACTTGCCAGAGATGGGAGGAATACTCCGGGTGCTGGGACGCATTATAAACATGGAGGCAGTTGAGCGCAGTGGTATGGTAGCATTTTCCTACGTGGACCTGGATGCGACTCCCCTGATGAGACAAATGTGACGAAACGCATCAGGAGGGAAGCCACGGATAAGACGCCCACTGGATGATGAAAGAGGATGGAGTGTGGGAATGACTAAAGAAACCCCCCTCAAATACCAGGTGAGAGCGTACAGACCAGTCTCCAATCTTCCCTTCATCTCTAAACTTTTGGAGCACCTAGTCTACTCCCGCCTTACCCATTACCTCTCCACTCACTCCCTCCTAGACCCTTCACAGTCCGGCTTCCACCCCCTACATTCGACTGAAACTGCACTCATCAAAGTGACCAATGACCTTCTGACAGCAAAACGTAACGGTGACCACTCTCTGCTCATTCTTCTCGACCTTTCTGCTGCTTTCGACACAGTTGACCACCGTCTCCTACTCTCTAGGCTCCAGTCACTAGGCATTAAGGACACTGCCCTCTCTTGGTTCTCTTCCTATCTTTCTGACCGCTCCTTCAGTGTTTTGTTCTCTGGCTCCACGTCATCTCTTCTTCCTCTCGCTGTCGGGGTTCCTCAGGGCTCAGTCCTTGGCCCCCTTCTCTTCTCTCTCTACACTGCCCCAATTGGACAGACCATCAGCAGATTTGGCTTTCAGTACCATCTTTATGCTGATGACACACATCCCTGACCTTACCCCTGCTGTACTACAGAACTCCAGTCACTGACTGTCCGCAGTCTCCAACATCATGTCCGCTCTCTATCTGAAACTCAACCTCTCAAAAACTGAACTTCTACTCCCGCTGTCTACTAACCTCCCTAAATCTGCCATTTCCATCTCTGTGGGCGGCACCATAATAACACCCCGGCAGCAGGCGTGCTGTCTGGGTGTTATGTTTGACACCAATCTCTCCTTCACATCCCATATACAATCCCTTGCCCGCTCTTGCCGCTTACACCTAAAGAACATCTCTATAATTCGCCCTTTTCTCACCATGGAAACAACTAAAACCCTCACTGTCTGCAACGCTCTATTAATTGGCCTCCCCGTTACTCGACTATTCCCTCTCCAGTCCATACTTAATGCAGCAGCCAGGGTCATGCATCTGGCTAATCGGTACTCGGACGCGTCCGCTCTTCGCCAGTACACTGGCTGCCCATTCAATATAGGATCCATTTCAAAGTACTTGTTCTCACCCACAAAGCTCTTCACAGTGCAGCACCCCCCTACATCTCCTCCCTCATTTCTATCTATCGGCCTAACCGACTGCTGCGCTCTGCAAATGACTTTCGACTAACCTCTGCACTAATCCGTACCTCCCACTCCTGACTCCAAGACTTCTCCCGTGCTGCGCCAATCCTTTGGAATACTCTACCCCAAGAAATTAGGCTATCCACAATTTGCATAGTTTTAGGCGCTCCCTCAAAACACATTTGTTCAGGGCGGCCTATCACGTTCACTAATCAAAGTCATTCTATGTGTAAGTGTGTGTGTGTAGCCCATTCACTATCTCCATCCATCCCTCACTCCCTCAAGATGGCTGGACCATCATTGTAAATACACCATTGTATATACACACCTGTACTTTGTATCTCCCCCACCTCATTGTAGATTGTAAGCTCTCACGAGCAGGGTCGTCTTATTTTGCTTTAATTATTGTATTGTTAACGTTGTTACTTATGACTTGTGTTTTGAAACTGTTAAACTGTAAAGTGCTGCGGAATATGTTGGTGCTATATAAGATTATTATTATTATTATGGCTGGTCTCTGGTCACTGTTTAGTCCACAGTGATTTCCCAGACATTCCCATATGTAGGGATACTTATGTGTAATCAACCAATGCCAAAACCCTATAGAGTCTGAAAGCATGAAGACAAAGGACCTGGCCAGTAGAAATCTGCTCCATGCTCCAAACATGGCAGGTGCTAGCTGGTGTTATACAGCCGACACTTGCCTCTAAGCGCAACAATCAAAGCAAGCTCATAACGTTGCTCTTTAACCACGTATATGCCACTACTGATCTCTGAAAGAGAAACTGGTAAGTGGTGGCATGTCCGGATGCATATGGTGCTCCCCTTCCATAATGCAATTGTGGGGTGATGACATTTTACTAGTTTCCAAAGACCCCTGTCACTGACAGCTTGTGGCGATTTGAAGTCCAGACATAAGCTGGGCTTCATAATAGATAGTTATTTTAACTATATAATGCTATATAATAAGTACTGTAGCATATAGTACAATCGATCAAATAGTCACAGGTTCAAAAATAAAAAGTCAAGTGTAATTATAAAAAAATCTTTTTACAACAGAAAACCTTTTTCTCCCTCTAGCTTAAAAAAAATGAAAAAAAAAATAAATTCGCTAGAGATTCAGATGGAATTGAATTCTACTCGAATTTTACAAAAATCCAAATTCGCCGCGATTCCACAAAAGAATGAGCATGCTGCGTATTTTTCCGCGATGCGATTCCGCCGCGGGAAAATACGCATTAGCATAGCTATGCGGCATGCCATAGAATGTAATGGGTTGCGTTGTGCTAACAAACCGCAACATGTGCACATAGCCTAATACAGGTTCATCAATACAAAAATAAAAAAAACTGCAGGTCTGAAAATAATAGCGAATCAAGACAGTTTTTATTTATTTATTTATTTTTTTAAACAAAAATGCAGATTTTTTTTTATTAACCACTAAGATAGAAAACAACTAGGTAAGTTTGGTATTGCCGTAATTGTGCTAACATGCAGAATCATGTTGGGGGCTCATTGTTACCACACACTGAATGTGATTCAAGCAAAACTGAAAAACTAATGGTAGAAATTTGTATTATTTCACGCACGTTCATATTTTATAGATTTTTGTTTCTAATTATTTACGGTCACTTGTTTAGGAGGTGAATTATTTTGCTTAAACATAGATGTATCCCCTAGAACAACTTTGTTTCGCTCACCTGTTCTTTCTCACTTTCTAGATGGAGGCGACACTTGTGTTCTTTTAGATACTTCTGCCGGGTAAACCCTTTGCCACAAGTGGGGCAGCAGAACCTGTAATTTCCAGTATGGCTTCGCTGATGTTCTATCATGTGGGCACGACGACTGAATGACTTGGAGCAATACTGACACTTGTGCATTTTCATTCCTGATTTGGAAACAAAGCGAATAACTACAAGGTATAATTTCACACAACCACTTACAGGGAAAAAATATATTGTCCACCATAGAAAATGATTAGAGTACTGTATATATTATGCCCATCTACGATGCAAACAAAGTACTGATTCTAACCCTAAACATACAATAAGCTCAATCTCGGGTCCAGAAAGCTGCGGAACGGATTCGTTGTTCACGTTCCCATAAAAACCTGTGCACTAAAGTCTTGGCTGTAGGTAGGAACTTACCCGAATGTGACAGAACATGAGCTTTTAGCTTATCTGGACGATTAAACTCCTTGTTGCATCCAGTGTGAGATCTGAAAAAAAGTTGCATCCAATAAAAGCTTTTCTGTAGCTGTTGTGATCACATTGTATACTTTAGAGAACTGTCAGCTAATTTACCCCCCATACAAATGTGTGCTCGGTTCAGCTAAGCAAGCATTTGTTCTCAATAGTGAAAGAGATACAAGTCACCACCAGACACCTCATCTGATGCCTTATCTCTCCCAAAAACAGAGGAGCAGGCATGTTAATATCCAACAGCTCTGTAGAAGTATCTGTGGTCAGACCAGCTTAGTGTTCTTCACATACAGGGGTTTGACAAAATAATGTAAACACCTGGAAATATCAACAAAAGTTAGTTTAATATGGTGTAGGTCCACCCTTTGCGGCGATTACAGCCTTAATTCTCCGAGGTATGGATTCATACAAGGTGTGAATTGTTTCCAAAGGAATTTTAGCCCATTCTTCAGTTAAAACACCCTCCAGTTCTTTGAGCGACGATGGCGGCGGAAATCGACGTCTAACTTGAATCTCTAAAATCGACCATAAATGCTCAATAATGTTGAGGTCTGGGGATTGTGGGGGCCAGATGAGATGCTCACCTTCATTAGACTGTTCCTCGTGCCATGCTTTAATGATTCTAGCTGTATGAATTGGTGCATTATCATCCTGAAAGATGGCGTTCCCCTCCGGGAACATTGCTTGAACCATAGGATGCACTTGGTCGCCCAAAATGCCTAAATAATCGCGGCTGTTAATTCTTCCATGAAGGGATATCATTGACCCGGCGGATCTCCACGAAATAGCTCCCCAGATCATCACAGAACCTCCGCCATGTTTTACGGTTGTGAGAAGGCAGTCTGGATGGAATGCTTCTTTTGGCTGTTTCCAAACGTACACTCGGCCGGAGGTCGGAAATAGGGTAAACGATGATTCGTCTGAGAATATCACATGTTTCCACTGCTCGAGGGACCAATTCGGGAGGTTTCTTCACCACTCTAAACGCTTGGAAACATTTGTCATTGAGAGCAGCAGTTTTCGAATTGCAGCTCTTCCGTGGAATCCAGATTTGTTCAGCTCCCGACGAACAGTTTTCGTGGAAACTGGGTTCTGTAGGTGTTCATTGAGCTCAGCAGTGATTTTCGGAGCCGTGGTCTTGCGATCCTCTCTCACAATTCGCTTTAGAGTGCGACGGTCTCTCTCAGTCAGCTTCGACTTTCGGCCGGACCTGTGCTTTGCTGCGGACGTTTTTCTTTCTCTTTCAAACGCAGTCATTACTTTGGAGACAGTACCTCTTGACACGCCAAGCATTCGGGCACTTTCGGTTACACTAGCGCCTGCCATACCTGCACCAACAATTTGGCCTCTTTGAAAATCCCAGAGGTCTGCCATTGGTATCAGGTTCTCATCAATGGTCTTACAATTATACAAAACAAACAGTTAATTTACATACACATCACATAACACAAATAATCAACTACAAAACATTACCATGTCACGGTTTGCATGTTTATAACATGTTCGAAGATTATGATGCCAAAACGTTAGGTGTTTCCATTATTTTGTCCAACCCTGTACATCACTAATGAAGAAGGAAGCAGGGCATACTTCATAGGATATGCCCGATGAGCTCAGAATGTGTGGCTTTTCAAGCTGTCAAGTCTTAAAATTAAAAAACAAATACAGAAAGTGGTCAACCACACAGTGCTACCTGAACACATGAAGGTACCAAAGATACACAGCTTAAATTTGTTTCCCAGAACAAATGTATATGTATGTAAGTAGAGATGAAAGAAAGGGGATGGTAAAGAGCACCAAAACCAAATATTAACAAAAATGACACATGGTAGTTTACTGAGGTGGCATGGATACAATACGTTTCAGTGAGCAATCAGTTCCCTTCCTGAGACAATTGTTGTGCTTGTCTGGAGAAGGAGACAGTTTTCCCACAAAACGCATTGGACTTGTTACCCCAATAAACACACTACAAAGTATCCTATTTGAGTGCATTTTCTTCTGTAGCCCCTCACTAGCCCTTTGCTTTCATCTCTACTTGCATTTTACCGCATCTGATTTAGGAGAAGAAGAAAACAGGATTTTTGTACTTACCGTAAAATCTGTTTCTCGGAGCGCTCATTGGGGGACACAGAGACCATGGGTGTATGCCGCTGCCACTAGGAGGCTGACACTATGCATATGCAAAAAAGGTTGGCTCCTCCTCTGCAGTGTAAACCCCACCGACTGGCACCAAGCTAATCAGTTAGTGAGAAAGCAGTAGGAGAAGAACGTGATAGAATCAAACAACAAACAAACAACTCAATCATAACAAAAACAATCGAAAGAAAGAACAAGAGTTGTAAACCTATGGGAGGGTGCTGTGTCCCCCAATGAGCGCTCCGAGAAACAGATTTTACGGTAAGTACAAAAATCCTGTTTTCTCTATCGCTTCATTGGGGACACAGAGACCATGGGACGTCCCAAAGCAGTCCCTGGGGTGGGAGAAAAAAAATGGCAAGAGACTCCATTCAGGTCGGCAAAGTCCCCAATGCCGCCTGCAAGATCCTTCTGCCTAGGCTGGCGTCCGCCGAAGCATAGGTGTGGACCTTGTAAAATTTGGCAAACGTGTGGATGGAAGACCAGGTTGCCGCCTTGCAAAGTTATAGGGCGGATGCCCCATGGTGAACCGCCCAGGAGGCGCCTACAGCCCCGGTGGAGTGAGCCCTAACCCCAGGGGGAGGCACTCTGTTCTTAACCCGGTAAGCCTCCAATATTGCGGTCCTAATCCAACGCGCAATCGTAGACTTCGAAGCCGGCAGGCCTCTTCGCGCTTCGTCTGGAATGACGAATAGGAGATCAGACTTCCTGAAGGAAGCCGTCCTATCCAGGTAGGTCCTTATTGCCCGTATCAGGTCTAGCTTGTTCAACGAGCGCTCCTAAGAATGAGTCGGACAGAAGGAAGGCAGGACAATATCCTCATTCAAGTGGAAAGTGGATACCACCTTGTGAAGAAAAGAAGGCGGAGGCCACAATACTACCTTATCCTGGTGGAGGACCAGGAAAGGGGGGCGACAAGACAGAGCCGCCAACTCTGAAACTCGCCTGATGGAAGTGATCGCCACGAGAAAGGCCACCTTCCAGGACAAAACCGACAGGGGAACCTCTGTGAGAGGTTCAAAGGGAGCGCACCTCATAACCTCCAACACGAGATTGAGGTTCCAAGGGTCCACAGGATTCCGATACGGGGGAGCCATATGCGCCACTCCCTGAAGGAAAGTTTTGACTTGAACCCGAGAAGCCAAGGATTCCTGGAAGAGGATAGAAAGGGCTGAAACCTGTCCTTTAAGAGTAGCGAGAGAAAGACCAGAGTCCAGTCCCGCTTGGAGGAAAGCCAAGACGGCTGGGAGCGACAACTTCATTGGAGGGATGACGTTGGACTCACACCAGCGAAAATAGGCCTTCCAGGTTCGATAGTAGACCCTGGAAGATGACGGTTTCCTGGCCTGGATCATGGTGCGAATCACCCGATCCGAGAACCCGAACTCTCTCAGTACCGCGGTTTCAACAGCCATGCCGTCAAATTGAGCGACCGAGAACCCTGGTGGCAGAACGGACCCTGTGATAGAAGATCTGGCCTGTCTGGGAGTCTCCAGGGGGCGTCTGCCAAAAGATTGACGATGTCTGCGAACCAGGACCTCCTGGGCCAATCTGGGGCGATCAGAATGATCGGCACCCCTTCCGCCTTGGTCTTCTTTAGCAATCTGGGAAGAAGGGGAAGCGGAGGAAATACGTATGGGAGAGTGAACTGTGACCAAGGAATGGCCAGAGCATCTACGTCCAATGCTAGAGGATCGCGGGACCTGGAGACGAACAGCGGAACTTTCCTGTTGAGCCGGGATGCCATGAGGTCCACATCCGGGTCCCCCATCGCAGGCAGATCTGATGGAAGACCTCTGGATGCAGGGACCATTCTCCTGCCGCGAAACCCTCGCGGCTGAGGAAGTCGGCGGCCCAGTTGTCCACGCCGGGGATATACACCGCGGATATTGCCGGAACCGTCGCCTCCGCCCATAGGAGGATCTTGGATACTTCGGTCATCGCCAGAGAACTTCTGGTCCCTCCCTGGTGATTGACGTATGCCACAGCCGTGGCATTGTCCGTCTGAATTCTGACTGGCAGACCCTTGAGAAGCGATTCCCAGTGACGGAGCGAGAGAAAGATGGCCCTGATTTCGAGGATGTTGATCGGCAGGGAAGATTCCTGTGCCGACCAACCACCCTGAGCCGTCAGATGCCGAAAAACTGCCCCCCAGCCCAGAAGACTTGCATCCGTCGTTATGATCTGCCAGTGGTCTGGCAGGAAGGTACGACCCTGGAGGATGAGGGGGGATGACAGCCACCAGTTGAGAGACTGCTTGACCCTGAGAGGGAGACGAAGCGGACGATCCAACGATCTGACGGACTTGTCCCTCTGAGACAAGATAGCCTGCTGAAGAGGTCTCAAGTGGAACAGAGCAAAGGGAATTGCCTCTGAAGTCGCAACCATTCTGCCCAGCACCCTCATCGCTGACCAGAAGGAAGGAAGCCGAGGGCCCTGCAGAGACCAAACACCCTGCTGGAGGATCGCTCTCTTCTCCTTGGGGAGAAAGACCTTCGCCTGTCGGTTATCGAACAGCATGCCCAAGAAGATCAGGCGCTGAGAGGGAACAAGGCAAGACTTCTTTCTGTTGATGATCCATCCGAACCAGGCCAGGGTATCAAGAACGATGGACAGGCTTTCTTGAGCCTGAGGGAGGGACGGAGCCTTGATGAGAATATTGTCGAGGTAAGGAATGAGCACCAGTCCTCGAACCCTCAAGGTGGCCACCAAAGCCGCCATGATCTTGGTGAAGACCCTGGGAGCGGTTGCAAGGCCGAAGGGCAGATCGACAAACTGAAAATGGTTCTGCCGAACTGCGAAACACAGGAACCTCTGATGGGCTGGGCAAATCGGGACGTGGAGGTAGGCGTCTTGGATGTCTATGGAACACAGAAATTCCTGTGATTCCATTGCCGATATTACTGCACGAAGAGACTCCATCCTGAAGTGACGCAGGCGAACCCTCCTGTTCAGTAACCTGAGGTCCAGGATAGGACGAACCTTGCCGCCTTTCTTCGGCACAACAAACAGGTTTGAATAAAAAGCTGTGAAATGTTCTCGCTCTGGGACAAGCACTATAACTCCAGCACTGAGAAGGGAATCGATGGATGCAAAGAAACCCGTTACCAGAGAAGGATCCCTTGGGGGGCGGGATTCGAAGAACCGATCTCTAGGGCGGGAAGTGAACTCTATTTTGTATCCTGAGGATACAACCTCCCTGACCCAAGCATCCTCCACCAAGTCGAGCCACACGTCCCTGAACAGCAAGAGACGACCGCCGAGCTTGCGACAAACGCTGGACTCCGGGGCCCAGTCATGCCGAGAAAGATCGACCAGGTCTTGACCTGGTGGATCTACCCTGGGAGTTATTGGAACGCCAGGAGGGGGCGGGCTGAAAGGAAGCCTTCCTCTTAACCTGGTGATTCTGCGGCCTACGTTGACTGGAGGAATCCTCCGACACCTGAAAACGGCGAAAAGGCCGAAAAGAGCGGAACTGTCTCTTTTGGATGGGTCTGTGAGGCTTTGACTGAGGGAGGAGGGAACTCGTGCCCCCGTTGCGTCCTTGATGATCTGCTCCAACCTGTCTCCGAACAGATGTTCTCCCTGAAAAGGGAGACCTGTGAGCGACTTTTTTGACGAAAGATCAGCCTGCCATGCTTTCAGCCAGATGTTCCTCCGGATGGCCACGATATTGCTGGATACCTGCGCCGCGCAGGAAGCAGCACCCAGGGAGGCAGAGACTACATATTGCCCAGCCTGGGAGATTTGGTCTGCGAGCTCCGCCAACTCTCTGGAAGGTGCTCCGGCAAAGATGCCCTTACGGAGCTGTTTGGACCATCTGGTTATCGCCTTTGAGACCCAAGTAGACGCAAAGGCCGGGCATAGAACAGAAGCGGCTGCCTCAAAGGCTGACTTTGCCAGTGATTCTAGAATCCTATCGTTGGCGTCTTTTAGGGAAGCAGCGCTAGCCAGAGGAAGGACCGTGTTGGTGGACAGTCTGGAGACCGGTGGGTCCACTGAAGGAGAAATCGTCCAATTAGATGTAAGCTCCGGGGAAAATGGGTATAATATGCTGAGGCGCTTCCCTCTTTGAAAGCGTCTGGTCGGATTCTCCCTCTCCCTCTTGAGTATGTCCGTGAACTCAGTGTGAGGGGCAAAAACCTTGGAAGGTGGTTTGGACCGTCTGAACGAAACCGCCTGTTCTGCGGATTCCGTAGAGGTATCCTTGATGCCTAAGGTCTGATTGACAGCCACAATCAGACTCTGCACCATATCCGTCATGTCGGAGGCCTGATCTGGATCCAGGTCCAACTCATCCTCCGAAAACACATCCGGAGACGCCTCGCCAGATTCCTGGGAGGAGGGCGCTAGGGAGGGATAACTCCGAGCAGGGTCTTCTGGAGAGATGGAGCGAAAAGAGGACCTAGAACTGTGTTCCAGTCTGGGTCTCTTATGGCTTGGGTTGGACGGACCGGAAAGGGAGTCTTGAGACCCGCTGGCGACTGCGGGTGCTGAAAGGGGCAATCTGTCCAAAACGGATACTAGGGTCTATGATACCCTGGTGAGGTCCGCAACAGATTGTGACAGAGACGCTGCCCACTGAGGGGTAGGGGTCTCAGGATCACCCGGATCAGAAGGGGGCTCCTGGGTGGGTCCCGTGGGGTCGCTGCAGGCCTGGCAGAGGGGAGAAGACTGACCTGAAGGGAGTCTGCCATTACAAGAAGAGCATACAAAGTATCTAACCAGAGTGGCGGAGAAAGAGGAAGATGGGGGACGAGCAGACTCTCTCTTTTGCTTAGGTATGGCTGAGCAATCCCACTAACCGGTGCCAGAAGGTTGGGGGACAGAGAAGGGCAGAGGAGAGTGTCAGCTCTGTAGGACAGAGCTTACTCACGGCTCCTGCGTGCTGCCGAGGTGTTCCTCCTTGATGAGAAGTTGTGTCCGGAGCCCGCGATCAGAGGCCGCGGAGGTAGCTGAGGAACCGCTTGCTGCGACCTAGTGAACGCAGGAGCGATGGACGCCGGGCCTGGAGAGCGCAATATGGCGTCTGCTACAGCTCTCAGGAACGCTGAGAGCGGTGGGCGGAGCAAGGACGGGCAGAGAAAAAAGCCCGCCCGGAAGTCTGACAGGCGGGGGGCGGAGCCGGCGCAGGAGTAGGCCCGGAATGAACCTGGGACCTAAATTTAAGCCTGCGACCATCGGGGAAGGGGGGTAGGCGCGGAGGACGCCGATCTGAATGAACGGGCCCAAAATGACTCGCCGCAGCGCCACCGGATGACAGGCGGCGACCTGAGGCCATAAGTAAAAATGCGGAGTTCCAGAACCCTAAAATAAAGAAAGAAAAGGAGAGTTCTCTCTCTCTCTCACTCTCCCCCCCCCTCAGAGAGCCACGGCTGTCCGGATCTAAAGGCCTCGGGGGACTCCCAAAGGGGGTCTCGGAACCCCAGAAAATCAGTACCGAGCGCCGTACGGAAAAACCCCCGGCCTCTTTTTTTTTTTTTCAAAATCTTCCTGTTTCTTCTTGTCTTCATACTTCTGTCCTGTTGGGAAAGAGGGACAATACCTCAGACCAAAAAAGGTCGGACGTCCGGAAGTCAGTTGTGGGGACGTCCGCGTCTCCTCATCCGACAAGCTCTGGTGGGCGAGTAGGTGGGAGACGGAGGCAGGCCCAGGTCTTTTCGCTGCCCTGATCACCTAAACATCCGTCTGTGTTAGGGATTAGAGTGGGGGTCCTGCCGAGACAGACTTATGAGGATACGGGGTGGCAGTACACGCCGTACTCATTGTCTCTGTGTGGGACTACAGTAGTGACCTTTCACACTGTATCCCTCCGGAAGGTACCTGAAAAAAAACGCCGCACAATAGGTAGATATGGGTCTCCAGAGAGACCCATGTCCACCTCCTACTGACACTAAGCTAAAACTGATTAGCTTGGTGCCAGTTGGTGGGGTGTACACTGCAGAGGAGGAGCCAACCTTTTTTGCATATGCATAGTGTCAGCCTCCCAGTGGCAGCGGCATACACCCATGGTCTCTGTGTCCCCAATGAAGCGATAGAGAAATATCTGCCTCATTGGTCTCCTTAACCCCTTAATGACCGCCGATACGCCTTTTAACGGCGGTCATTAAGGGTACTTAAACCACATCGCCGTTAATTAACGGCGCTGTGGAAAAAGTGAATAGCGCCCCCAGAGGCGCATTTTCTCCGGGGTCTAGCCGAGACCCCAGAGAACATGAATCGGGTCGGTTTTTACCGACCCGATGTTGCGGTCGCCGTTATTAACCCTATAACGGCGACCGCAACAAAAAAAAAAAAAATCTGATGTGCCATTTAATTTCTCTGTCCCCTGATGTCATCGGACATCAGGGGACAGAGAAAAAGGGTCCCCAGGACCCCCATGTAGCCCCTGATCCAGTCCATGTGGCCCCGGGCCCTCCGTTGTCCCCCGGTGCCGGCGCTGTTAAGAAAATGGCGGGCGCATGCTCAGTGCGCCCGCCGCTATGTGCCGCTGTGCTGGTGGGGGGATGGGCAAATATTCTCTGGGGTCTCGGCTACCGGGGGTAGCCGAGACCCAGAGAACATGATCCGGGTCGGTATTCACCGATCCCGGTGTTGCGATCGCGGCTATGCAAGCATAGCCGCGATCGCAAAAAAAAAAAAAAAAAAAAAGATTTCTCTCCCCTCTGATGTGATCGCACATCAGAGGGGAGAAAATGAGGGTCCCCCGGTACCCCGATCGCCCCCCCGTATACTTACCGGTGTCCTCCGTCCTCCCGCAGGCCCCAGGATCCCGGCGTCTTCTTCCTGCAAAAAAAAAATGGCGGGCGCATGCGCAGTGCGCCCGCCGATCTGCTTGGCGGCAGATTTAAAAAAAGTTTCATTCATTCTCCAGAAAGTGCATTTTGATCACTGTGATAAACTATCACAGTGATCAAAATAAAAAAAACAGTACATAACCCCCCCATTTATCACCCCCTTAGTTAGGGACATATAATAAAAAATAGAAATTATATTTATTTTCATTTTTCTGTTAGGGTTAGGGTTATAATTAGGGTTAGGGTTAGCATTAGGGTTAGGGTTAGCATTAGGGTTAGGGCTATAATTAGCGTTAGGGTTAAGCTGGGTTCATACTGCGTTATGGCAGTCCGTTAGACGGACTGCGCTACACCGCGGTATAACGCGGTGTAACGCAGTCCGTTAACGCTGCCATTCACCCCCATTTGAGGGCGCATCGCGACGCATGCCGTAAAGCGGCATGCGTTTGCGATGTGCCATGATTCAGTGACGGAGCCTCGGACGCGGGCTGCAGCGTCTGGGCTCCGTCACCGCTAGCGCAGATGAATCATCTGCTGATTCCTCTGCGCTAGCGGGTATAGCATAACGCGATCACGTTATGCTATACCGTTACCAGCCCGTCAACGCTATGTGTTGAACGGGCTGGTAAAACGCAAAATGAACCTAGCCTTAGGGTTAGGGTTATTATAATTAGGGTTAGGGTTACAATTAGGGTTAGGGTTACAATTAGAGTTAGGGTTACAATTAGGGTTGGAATTAGGGTTGGGATTTAGGTTACGATTACGGTTGGGATTAGGGTTAGGGGTGTGTTGGGATTAGGGTTGGAGCTAGAATTGAGGGATTTCCACTATTTAGGCACATCAGGGGGTCTCCAAACACGACGTAGCGTTCAAAAAGTCAAATGGCGCTCCCTCCCTTCCGAGCCCTGCCGTGCGCCCAAACAGTGGTTTACCCCAACATATGGGGTATCAGCGTACTCAGGACAAATTGCACACCAATTTTGGGGTTCTAATTTCTCCGGTTACCCTTGGGAAAATAAAAAATAGCTGGCTAAAAAAATCATTTTTGAGAAAAAAAATGATTTTTCATTTTCACGGCTCTGCGTTTATAAATTTCTGTGGTGTCACTTGCAGGGGGTTTCTACTGTTTAGGTACATCAAGAGCTCTGCAAACACAACATGACGCCTGCAGAACATTCCATCAAAGTGTGCATTACAAAATGGCGCTCCTTCCCTTCCAAGCACTCCCATGCGCCCAAACAGTGGTTTCACCCCACATATGGGGTATCAGCGTACACAGGAAAAATTGCACAACAACTTTTTGGGTCCAATTTCTCCTGTTACCCTTGGGAAAATAAAAAAAATAGTGGGCTAAAGAATAATTTTTGAGGAAAAAAATGATTTTTTATTTTCACGGCTCTACGTTTATTAATTTCTGTGAAGCACTTGGGGGTTCAAAGTGCTCACCACACATCTAGATAAGTTCCTTAAGGGGTCTAGTTTCCAAAATGGTGTGATTTGTGGGGGGTTTCGACTGTTTAGGCGTATCAGGGGCTCTCCAAACGCGACATGGCGTCCAATTTCAATTCCAGCCAATTTTGGTTTGAAAAAGTCAAACGGCGCTCCTTCCCTTCCAAGCCCTGCCGTGCGCCCAAACAGTGGTCCCACCCCACATATGGGATATCAGCGTACACAGGACAAATTGGACAACAACTTTTGTGGTCTAATTTCTCCTGTTACCCTTGGAAAAATAAAAAATTGGGGACTAAACGATCAGGTTTGTGGAAAAAATATGACTTTTTATTTTTATGCCCGGGAGTTATAAACTTCTGTGAAGCACTTGGGGGTTCAAAGTGCTCACCACACATCTATATAAGTTCCTTTGGGGTTCTAGTTTCCAAAATGGTGTCACTTGTGGGGGGTTTCCACTGTTTAGACACATTAGGGCCTCTACAAACGCGACATGGCGTCCAGCCAATTCTGAGTTGAAAAAGTCAAACGGCGCTCCTTCCCTTCCAAGCTCTGCCATGCACCCAAACCGTGGTTTACCCCCACATATGGGGTATCAGCATGCTCAGGACAAATTGCACAAAAACTTTTGGGGTCTTGTTACCCTTGGGAAAATAAAAATTGGGGTGAACAGATCGTTTTGTGGAAAAAATAAGATTTTTTATTTTCACGGCTCTATGTTATAAACTTCTGTGAAGCACTTGGAGGTTCAAAGTGCTCACCACAGATCTAGATAAGTTCCTTAGGGGTCTAATTTCCAAAATGGGGTCACTTGTGGGGGGTTTCCACTGTTTAGACACATCAGGGCCTCTACAAACACGACATGACGTCCAGCCAATTCTGCGCTGAAAAAGTCAAACGGCGCTCCTTCCCTTCCAAGCTCTGCCATGCACCCAAACAGTGGTTTACCCCCACATATGGGGTATCAGCATGCTCAGGACAAATTGCACAAAAACTTTTGGGGTCTTGTTACCCTTGGAAAAATAAAAATTGGGGTGAAAAGATTGTTTTTGTGGAAAAAATATGATTTTTTATTTTCACTGTTCTATGTTATTAACTTCTGTGAAGCACTTGGAGGTTCAAAGTGCTCACCACACATCTAGATAAGTTCCTTAGGGGGTCTAGTTTCCAAAATGGGGTCACTTGTGATGTGTTTCCACTGTTTAGACACATCAGGGCCTTTACAAACGCGACATGGCGTCCAGCCAATTCTGCGTTGAAAAAGTCAAATGTCGCTCCTTCCCTTGCGACCTCTGCCGTGCGCCCAAAAAGTGGTTTACCCCCACATATGGGGTATCGGCTTATTCAGGAGAAATTGCACATCAAATTTTGTGGTTCATTTTTTCTTTTAACACTTGTGAAAATAAAAAAATAGGTTCCGAAGTAAAGTTTTTGCAAAAAAAGTTAAATGTTAATTTTTTCCTTCCACATTGCTTCAGTTCCTGTGAAGCACGTAAAGGGTTAATAAACTTTTTGAATGTGGTTTTGAGCACCTTGAGGGGTGCAGTTTTTAGAATGGTGTCACTTTTGGGTATTCTCTATCATATAGACCCTCAAAGTGACTTCAAATGTGATGTGGTCCCTAAAAAAAAATGGTGTTGTAAAAATGAGAAATCGCTGGTCAACTTTTAACCCTTATAACTTTGTAAAAAAAAAAAATTTTGGTCCCAAAATTGTGCTGATGTAAAGTAGACATGTGGGCAATGTTATTTATTAAGAAATTTGTGTGACATATCTCTCTGATTTAAGGGCATAAAAATTTAAAGTTTGAAAATTGTTAAATTTTCAAAATTTTCGCCATATTTCCGTTTTTTTCATAAATAAACACAAGTCATATCAAAGAAATTTTACCAGTAATGTGAAGTACAATATGTCACGAAAAAACAATCTCAGAATCAGCGAGATTCGTTAAAGCGTTCCAGAGTTATAACCTCATAAAGTGACAGTGGTCAGAATTGTAAAAATTGGCCCGGTCATTAAGCTGCAAAATGGCTCTGTCACTAAGGGGTTAAAGGTTTATATTGTTGTTCTGCTCCCAGCACAATGGAGTAAGGGGACAATTTGTCTATGCTTCACCACTAGATTGATATCTACGCTGTTGTCCTATGAAGAGCTTGCCTAACTTTTCTTGCTCTATGTACTATGGGTTTTATAACAAAACGACAAAATACATTTATAGTCAGCAAAATGCAAGAGAGGTAGACACGTACGCAAAGGGGCACTTGTACTGCTTGTAGGGCTCATGTATCAGCATGTGTCTCTTCAGCTTGTCCTTGCGATTAAATGCAGACTCACACAGTGTACATCGGAATGGTTTTTCACCTGAAAACAGCAAGAAATAAGCTGCAAAGTTAGGAATATAAGGTACAGAATTAAGGAAAAAAAATATTTCCCTCTACAAATCTCCCCAATCAAGGATCATGACACAGGACTACCTGAATGGATGTGACTGTGGAGCTTCAGGTAGTGCTCCCTTCTAAATAATTTCTTACAGATCGGACACTTGTAGCGGCCACCACCTCCATGAGTAGGCAGATGTCTTCTTAGATATCGCTCACATGGAAACACCTAAAAACAGAAATTGGAAAAGCTTTCAGAAATTTGGAAATATACAATTGGTGTCTATTTCATATGTTGTTGGGCCAATCTCTGTCTGGCCCTTACAATACAATGTTGACAACCCTCCACTCAGATCCATTCATTTACAAGAAGAGGTGCTCGCTCGTTTTGCTTTATGCTCCAGGCTCAGTAAACTTTAAAGGGTTTGTCTCCCTTTCCATCTTCAGCGTTGAGTGGGGGGCACCATTACGGTCATACTTAGGATGACACAATCAGGCAGGAAGAATATAGGGCAAGACTAAGGCTCATAGCCTAGGTTATATATATTTATCAAAGTGACATTATGTATTTGTCATACTTGAGCCCTTGATCCCATAAGTTAATAAATATTTAGTTGATACAATTTGTAATTATATCCTTAGTATCCCTATATACTCAATAATGTCATACATGGAGACGTCATTGAGCGTTTTTTAGTTTTTGTTTACAGCTTTTTTTTTTTTAATAATATTTTTTTCAGTCTTTTTCTACTTGTCAGTTTCACCAAGTTGGGCCCCCTGCTTCTTCTAACCATTCTTTTTGTGGCACACAGAATCCCAAAAAATGCACTATATTAACTTTACTCATTTGTCACATGTCACTCCAGCAGTAGATTATACAGATGCTCCCTTAAGGCACTGCCACACTTAGCGATCTCACTAGCGATCACGACAATGACACGAACTGGCGAGATCGCTAGTGCGATCGCTATGTGATCGCTAGTTAGATTCCAAACACAACTCATCAGCGATCTGTGATTCCAAACACATCTCATCAGCGATCTGTATAACGACCTCTGCGGTCGTTGGGAAAACCTAGTCCCACCTGCGACGCTGGTGAAGTCGTTCATAAAGGGTGTCACACTCAACGATTCAGGCTCACCAGCGGGACACCAACGACCAAAAAACGGCTCAGAACGTTCATAAGCGATCAGCGACATCTCAGCAGGGGCCACATCGCTGCTACATGTCACACACAGCTAAGTCGCTAACGAGATCGCTGCTGCGTCATAAATGGTGACGCAAGTAGCGATCTCGCTAGCGATCTCGCTTAGTATGGCATACCCTTTACTGAGCGGGTGATAATGGATATTCTCACCTTCTGGCAGTGTGGACAGGGGTAGCTGTGTGTGGCTGTCTGTAAATGTTGCTCCAATGCCTCTGGGGTGGAGTATTTATTCATGCACTTTAAACACCTAAAATGAAGAGGGCGATGTATATTAGTCCATGCCTGTTGATCTAGGAAATAAATTGTAACAATCTAGACATAGAGAACAATGCGATCCAGCTGGATAACAAGCCGATATCTGATGTTTATTAGCACATACAGCTATATGCATCATTATTGTAATACCGATCCAAGGTAGCCGTATGTCTTCTAAAAAGACAACCTGACTTCTAAATCAAATTTAAAGGGAACCGGACCGCTGATACACGCTGCCCGATCCACAGGCAACCAGCATACACACAGGCTGTAGGATTTCAGCCACGTATGTTTGACTCTGAAATGATGCATTTCAAAGCCTAAAAGCAGCTAGGCACCAAGTCAGACAGGTGACTAATTTGGAAAGGCAGGTCCCCGACTGCTTGTCTCCGCCCGCTGCCAATGACTGACAGGTATCTCCCTGTGGATCGGGTACCATGTATCTGTTGTCAGGATCCCATTCATGGTCACGGTATCAGTTTTGTTTAGATAAGCCATGTTTGGAAATGAGAAAGAAAATTCCAGCACCTATAGTTATGGTGAAATAGATTGAAGTGGATTGCAAGTTACAGAGCATGAGAACATATATATATATATATTATATATATATATATATATATATATATATATATATGGTTAATCCACCCTGATCTCCATAAAGATATTGTTTAGCAGATATTAAAATTGTTTTTTTTTCCATATGTACACTGAAAACCATTTCTAATCACACATTACATTAGATGGAATAATACTTCACTTGTACACAGCCATCTCTTTCTTGGGGGCAATGAGGGGCAGCAAGCTATGAGAATATTGGTGGACCCCCATCTCATACAGAGATGAGAAGTCTTTGTTACATATGTGGCATCGATACGTCATATCTTCATGGTGAGTCTTGATGTGCTCCAAAAATTGTTCCAGTTTCTGAGAGGTGTGAACGCAGCCTTTTACCACACATTTGTAAACCTGCAACAACACAACAGTGACTACAAGGTATGACATCCAGCAGTATGAAATGATCT
Source organism: Oophaga sylvatica (assembly GCA_033576555.1). Classification (NCBI taxonomy): domain Eukaryota; kingdom Metazoa; phylum Chordata; class Amphibia; order Anura; family Dendrobatidae; genus Oophaga; species Oophaga sylvatica. The sequence continues at coordinate 210,355,207 of JARQOD010000003.1, read as the reverse complement.
CAATCTGGCCATAAAATGATATACCCAACATTGGAATAGTAGTTCACATGCCTGGACGCTCCAGATGTGATAAAACGAAAGCTCTCAGCATACCTTTACATGCCGAGATTCACAGGCTGCAGACCACCAATGTAGAGAACAAGGGTTTTGCTCGTTCATCGGGTGATAAGCAGCCTGTATACACTGCAAGATAATCGTGAAACAAGCCTTTTTAATAACTCTCGTTCACAATTAGCTTATCAGTGTAAATGCAACTTTACTCTACTGTACCTCCTATAAGATTTATTAATTTTACTCACTGGTATAGAGCCATTAATGCTGCAGCGCTTTAGACATCGTCATCACTGTCCCCATTGGGGCTCACAATCTAAATTCCCTATCAGTATGTATTTGGAGTGTGGGAAGAAACTGGAGAACCCAGAGGAAACCCACACAGACACAGGGAGGACATACAAACTCCATGCAGATGTTGTGCTTGGTGGGAATTGAACCCAAGACCCCAGCGCTGCAGCACAGTGCTGCCAGTGGTTCCTATTATATGATGACAGATATGCACAAAGTAACAACTATAGGGTATGTTCGCACTAGATGTTTTTTGAGAGTTCCTATTCTGCTCTCTTGGCAGGAAAGAAGCTGGCTGCAAGAAAAAAAAACAGGTTTTACTTGTTTTTTTTCTTACGCTTTAAGGGTATGCCACACTAAACAGCGTCGCTAACGAGATCGCTAAAATACGTCACTATTTAGCGATCTCGTTCGTGACGCTAACGTGTGTGGCATGTAGCAACGACGTGGCCCTGCTGTGATCTCGCTGATCGTTCACTAGAGTTCTGGACCGTATTTAGATCGTTGGCGTCCCGCTGGTGAGCCTATATCGCTGTGTCTGGCACCTTTTGTGAGCGATGTGCGCTGTTTTTTACATCGCAATGACCGTTAAAGTCGTTAATGAGATCGCTAACCGCTTTTGAGTCGTTAACGAGATCACTAAGTGTGGCAGCTACTAGAGACATTAAAACGATCACAAAAACGATCTCATTATCTTGCGTCGTTATTGAGATCGCTAACGAGATCACTAAGTGTGGCAGTACCTTTAATGCTGCATTTTTTCCCTGCATTTTTGTCATGCTACATTTGTCTCTTGTGCATGATGATAAAGTTTAGTGCAAAACTAAAATCTCATTCTATTTAATCAGGTTTTGGCGCAAAAAAAAAATGCAATACCTCATACCTGCATTTTTGTGAATTTTCAGTGTTTTTTGACCACCCACTACTTTCAATGGGTAAAAAATGCAGGAAAAACACTGATAGAAGTGACATGCTCCATTGTGCAAAAAAACATGCAAAACACAAAAGACTGATGACAAAAAAGAACAAGGTGTGTGCATGGGATTTCTGAAATCTCATAGACTTTGCTGGTACTGTAAAACACAGCTGAAAATTTGCATGAAAAAAAGCATAAAAAACCCTGAAAAACGCCTAGTGTGGAAATAGCCATATTGCACCAAAGATATGTCCACCCCTGATGCATGCTATTGTAAAGCCAAAACATGCACCAAAATGGAAGAAAAATGGTCCAAACAAAACCAAATTATTGTTTGTAGTGTGTTTTATAATTAACTATTAACTTTCCTTTTTTTTTTAGAAAAAAAATAACACAGGAAAACACACCATTTTTTCTGAAAAAGTTGTGCGAAACCCTCTCAGGGTCTCACACATGCTAATAATGTAAAAATGAGTTTTTGCAGCCAAAAAAGGCGATCTCAAAGTACTCCAGAAAATCACATTGTATGATTTTTAAATAATTAAATTGCATTTTATTGCATGAAATATGCAAGAATTCTGGCTCTCACAGACCTGTTAAAGAAAAACTAAGAAGCCCTCCTACTCTGCACTCATTACCTGTATTAATTGCACCTGTATGAACTCCATCATGACCAAGATCAAAGAGCTGTCCAACGACAAAATTGTAGACCTGTACAAGGCTGGAATGGGTTACAGGACAATAGGTAATCAGACTAGTGAGAAGTTAAGAACTGTTTGAACAATTAGTAGAAAACACAAGATGACTGTCAATCTTCCTCGGTATGGGGCTCCATGCAAGGTCTCGCCTCGTGGCGTAAGGATGATTCTGAGAAAGGTCAGGTATCAGCCCAGAACTACACAGGAGGACCTGGTCAATTAACTGAAGAGAGCTGAAACCAGTCTCAAACATTACCGTTAGTAACAGTACGCCATCATGGATTAAAATCTAGCAGGGCATGCAAGGTCCCCTGCTCATACCAGCACATGTCCAGGTCAAAGCTCATCAAAGACCATCTGGATGATTCAGAGAAGGTAATGGAGAAAGTCATAGGGTCAGACGAGACCAAAATAGAACTTTTTAATATCAACTCCACTCGCCGTGTTTGGAGGAAAATGAAAGATGAGTACAAGCCCAAGAACACCGTCCCTACCGTGAAGCATGGTGGGGGAAATATCATGCTTTGGGGGTGTTTTCCTGCAAAGGGGGGCAGGACAACTGCAACGTATTGAAGAGAGGAAGCAGGGGGCCATGTATCAGGAGATTTTGTCCAACAACTTCCTTACTTCAGTAATAGCATTGAAGATGAGTCATGGCTGGGTCTTCCAGCATGACAATGACCCGAAACACACAGCCAAGGCAACTAAGTAGTGGCTGCATAAGAAGCATTTCAATGTCCTGGAGTGGCCTAGCCAGTCTCCAGACCTGAACCAATAGAAAATCTTTGGAGGGAGCTGAAACGCAATGTAGCCCAGTGACAGCCCCAAAAACCTGAAAGATTTGGAGATCTGTATGGGGGAATGGGCCAAATACCCTGCTGCAGTGTGTGCAAACTTGGTCAAGAACTACAAGAAAGGTCTGACCTCTGTAACTGCAAACAAAAGGTTTCTGTACCAAATATTAAGTTCTGTTTTTTTTTGTATCAAATACTTATTTCATGCAATAAAATACAAATTAAATTTGTAAAAAATCATACAATGTAATTTTCTGGATTTTTTTTAAGATTCTGTATTTAACGAAACAATAAAAATTACATACATCTCCATTCTTTGTAGGTGGAAAACTTGTAAAATCATCAGTGTATCAAATACTTATTTTCCCAACTGTCCGAGTAAGGTTGGCGTTGTTTTTGAAGTTAAGTAAAAAAATTTAAAAGACCCTGGTCCAGCATCCATGACGGTAGGCTGTGGCAGCCAGATCAGGGTCCTGCAAACTTCCTTGGCTGGAAATGGGATGCCACCATTCTTGGTGTCTCTTGTGATTACTAGGCCCTGTGACTTCATGATGGAGCTAAGACATGGATGCCAGATCGGGATCCTGGAAATCTTTTTGCTCAACTTTAGTGTCCAGCTTTCGAATCCCATACATCTCCTTGAGAAATATGTGACTGTGATGGATTTTTCCTCTTTATGAACATGAGTAAATATATGCAGCAATGAGAAATATCAGTTCAGGTTTGAGCATAGTCGTTCCATGAATTATACGTGAACATCTGGATTCTTACCTGTTCCTGTTTGTGTTGAGTCATATGAGACTTGAGCTGGAAATAGCTGCTGAACTTGCTGCTGCAGAACTGGCAGTGATAAGAGCTGTCAATCAGAACACCTTGTTTGCCATCTGATCCATCACATGCCCCACTCTGAGAGGGGTCTATATCCTGAGAAGATGCCTCTTCAGGTGGCACCTGGCTGGAGACTGTAAAATACCAATAGAGCATGACGAAGCCAGTCATGGACATTACATATTGGTATAAAAGATGAACTCACTTTTACCTCCATTTTCAACCCTTTCTTCTTCTGGCTGTGAAGGGTTAAGTGGCACCACCTGTACAGTCATGGGTCCTTGCGTGTTGGTGCCAGGTGGAGCTCTTGGCCACACTTTGTGGGTCTGCATATGTTTTTTGACATTGGACTTCTGTGCGAATGCTCGGCCACATACAATACACTGGAATGGCTTCTCCCCGGTATGACTGCAACAGAAACAAATCATGAGAGAGCTTTGTACCAATAGTCATGTAACATATTCATGGTGTGATGAGTAATAGCAGGCCACCTGCCTCCTGGTCCAGCTAAAATGGAGAGCTGGTGGTACTGCAAGTATTATGTGTGGAGCATATGCAGGGGCAGGCACCACAGGAAGCCAATAGCTGCAGAGTCATGAGTGGAGTCAGAGGGGAGGGGTCATCATTTCAGCATGTGACATGCATCAGCAGTTGTTATTGCCTGTGGTCAGAGGGACCATTAATTTGTGGAGCACCTGAAACACTTACAATTGAAAGATCAGAGTAAAAGAATTTGCTTCCCTGTTGTGGAAAATGACACAAATTGATCCATCGAACTAATTATTAAAATTTGCACTTTAAAGAGAATCTCCAATATGTATGCACCCGGATTTATTCATTGGGGTTAATGACTCTGATCAGTGGTTGTCACTATCATTTCAATTCCCCTGTCCATTACAAACAGGGGGAACATTCACATCATGTCGGCAGCGCTCACAAATCTCTATCCCGGAAATGTGATATAGAGGGCTAAAAAAGTTAAGGAGAGATTAGAAATCTATGATCTATGCCAAAGGGTTTCCTTTTTCCTAATCTTCAGGGAATCCTCTGAGATAGCTTTGAGGCATCTGAAAACATAATTACATACAAAGTGCCTGTTCATCCTAGTATATGAATTTACAGAAGTTTTACCATCTTGAACATTTAAAGAGAATCAGTCACCAGGTTTCTGCCTCCTAATCTGAGAGAAGCATGATACCGAGGCAGAGAGTCTGATTCTAGTGGGGTGTCACTTTCTGGGCTTCTTGCTGTAGTTTTGATAAAATTACTGATCAACAGAAGATTATCACTAGAGGACTAGTACACCTGCTGCCATGTCTGCAGTCATTCTCCTGCTGCGTATGCGCAGGGTGAGCTCTACAAGGGTGGCCGATCAGAGGATCATAAATGGAGGCAAAGTGGCCACCAATAAAAGGATGAAGGGTAAATACCTTTGAAAATAAATATTATTGTTAATACATGTAAATTGAAAAACTGCTTCAAATCCTGTGGTCTATAGAATATAACTGTTATTGGTGTCACAACAACTTTAAGTACTGGTCAACTGAACTGTTAATGACCACAGAAAGAGGTCTTACCTTCTAATGTGCTGCTGGAGATCAAAGTTCTTCCCAAAGGCTTTATCGCAGAATGTACACTTCAACTTTGGAGATTTCAGCTTTCCTAAGCATGGATGTAAATCAGAACAACTGAGACCATGATTGCATGAATGTATTGCAATGAAATATTATATATATGTTTACTGTGGATTAAAATTACAGACCAGACCCTCTAATGGGGTAGAACATGTACCAATCAAATGTATAATAAAAAAATGCAGTTATACCGGTTCAAATCCAAGTCGAATACCGGCAGCAGTGCCAACCACTTTTATATGCTGCTGAGCCAAAGGTCACTGATAGCATCAGCAGCGGACTGGTAATGCCTACACTCACCATTCTGACCACTGCTGTCTGTCTTAGAGTGACGGCTCTTGTTGGGGATGGTGGGCTCCAGGCTTCCCAGATTGTTCCCATCAGCACAAGGTGAACAGCTATTTGTAGTTTTGGATTTCAGACCTGTTTTCCAGGGCTGTATACTGGGGGAGTGTTATAAACTGTACTCTCCACACACTGGCTAGGAACCTGCAGAAAGAATCATCCAAGGAGATCATCATCCAGTAATAATCTACTACCAGACTCTGTCCCCAAAGGGGCTCACATCCACCAACAACTAGTGCTAGATGATAAAACACTGATGGCATCCTGTTGCAAGAAGGATGTAACTTTTCAGTCCTGACATATCTAAAGTTAAAACTGATTAAAAAAAAGAAAAACATAATACAACTGTAATTACCTCTATCTGAGTGTAAGGTGCCATGCCCAAACCGTGGATTTCCATGCCAGTGTTTCCTGGCATACTGATGGGAGAGCTGTAGACTTGCACTACAGTACTGCAGCTGCCACTGTTTGCCTGGACAGGAACCCCCATAAGATTCTGCCCTGGTGCCACAGGGGCTGGTGGTGGAGGTCGGGGAGGCAGAGAGGGAGCATGGTGATAGGTGCCACCAGTGTGCATGCTGAGGTTACTCTGGAAAACACAAATGCATTGAATAGATGCGCCATCCATGTGCATTTATCTGTTCCTTTATCCATCCGTGATAAACACTGATGACACACTAATGCAAAACACTAATGACAACAGTACCATTTTTTTCACGTATGTTTTTAAAAACAGACGTGTGAATGATGTCTTAGAGGGAGAACTGCTGCAAACACTGCCCATCTACTGCTCTGGAGGACTTGGTGTGACCAAATTTTCATGATCCTCCATTTGCTTCACTGATGAGCTGTCCTCCAACAATAGATCTCAGTGATCAGGGATAGGGCAGCTTCCTCATCAATGGGCGCTGAAAACAGCCTACGTCTATTACCGAAATCACTTTTCTTTTGTGGTTGATTAGCAGATGTATCTGCAGCACCACTGGGAGAACTCAGCCTGCATATGTCAGTGTGTGTCCTGATAACAGACGCGTCTTCTGAATTGTCTGCTGCTGTGTCACCCATCTAATGGATCACTAGTAGCAATGAAAGGGATCGCTCACCAGCTCTATCCACAGGCAGCAATCACATTCAGGGAAACACCTAGGGGTCCTTACTTGTGGCGGGATAGGATCTCTCACTGGCGCTCACTGATACAAAGCAGAACCATGGAAGAATCCAATTTCAGAGAATATAATCCACAGCACTCACCAAATGTCCATTCAGATTCCTTTATATCCCTAAGAGGCCTTAAGAAAATTCACACGCAAATTGGCCATGGAGTGCATTATGATGCTAGACATCCATGTACCTGCTACTCAAGAATAACGGAAGCTGAATGGACATCTGGTGAGGTATATTTATAATGAACTGACTGTATATTTCTAAACATACATACGTTACTTTGGTCTTCCTTTTGTTACCTGAACAGGCGCTGGGGTGGATGGCATGGGCTGATCCAGCGAGGTAAGTGCTGACATTGCAGAAAGCAGGACTTCATCATTCACCAACACATTTCCTTGCACTAAGGTCTGGATGAGAGGTGATGGGGGGACTGCGATATATGTAGATATCTGTTTGACAGAGAATTAAAAACAAATCTACTGTATACCAGGAATAAAGCAACAAGACATGCAGGCTGAAGCCATAATACACTGAGTCCGACCTTCTCTTTTAAACCTCCCTTTATATATACAGTATCTTTCTTCTAAATTCTCACTATCACCACAGGTGAATATATGTTCCCATCTGAGATCCTATCTCAATATGTACTAGGTATAATAATAACATTAGCAAATATCTCCAATTAGAAATGTAGTATAGTTCTTCTGATTTGCTATGTCTTTTCACATGTGCAGGCTTTGTAGGTCCTTAGGTATCCATGGTTACGACCACTAGCAACTAACTATCACTACAGTTGAAACTAGAAGTTTACATACACTGTATAAAAAGACACATTTGCATGTTTTTCTCAATATCTGACAATCAGAATAAACCTTTCCCGTTTTAGGTCAATTAGGATTACCATAATTAATATTTTCCAAATGCCAGAATAATGAGAAAGAGAATGTTTAACGGCATTTTTATTACTTACTGCAAAGTCAAAAGTTTACATACACTAAGATTACTATGCCTTTAAACAATTCTGGACTGCCCAATGATGATGTCATGTGTTTGGAAGCTTCTGATAGGTTTTTTGGAAACATCTGAGTTAATTAGAGACACACCTCTAAATGTATTTTAATGCACACCTGAAACACACTGCTTCTTTCTGTAGCATCATGGGAAAGTCTCAAGAAATCAGCTAAGATATCAGGAAGAGAATTGTGAACTTGCGCAAGTCTGGCTCATCCTTTGGTACAATTTCAAGATACCTGAAGATGCCTCATTCATCTGTACAAACAATTATACGCAAGTACAAACAAGATGGGAATGTCCAGCCATCATACCGCTCAGGAAGGAGATGGGTTCTGTGTCCCAGAGATGAACGTGCTTTGGTCCGACATGTGCATATCAACCCAAGGACAAAAGCAAAAGACCTTGTGAAGATGATGGCGGAAGCGGGTAAGATTGTGTCATTATCCACAGTGAAATGAGTACTGTATCAACATGGGCTGAAAGGCCACTCTGTCAGGAAAATGTCATTACTCCAAAAGAAACAAAAAAAGCCAGATTAATGTTTGCAAATGAACACAGGAACAAAGACCTTAATTTTTGGAGACATGTCCTGTGGTCTGATGAAACTAAAATGGTACTTTTTGGGCATAATGACCATCGTTATGTTTGGAGTAAAAAGGGAGAAGCTTGGAAGCCTAAGAACACCATCCCAACTGTGAAACACAGGGGTGGCAGCATCATGTTGTGGGGTTGTTTTGCCACGGGAGGGACTGGTGCACTTCACAAAATTTATGGCATCATGAGAATAGAAGATTATGTGGCAATACTGAAGCAACATCTCAAGGAAGGTAAAGCTTGGATGGAAATGGGTCTTCCGAATGGACAATGACCCGGAGCATACTGCCAAAATGGTAACAAAGTGGCTTAAGGATAACAAAGTCCATGTTCTGGAGTGGCCATCAGATAGCTCTGATCTCAATCCTACTGAAAATGTATGGGCAAAGCTGAAAAGGCAGGTGCAGGCAAGGCGACCTACAAACCAGGATCAGTTACACCAGTTTTGTCAGGAGGAATGGGCCCAAATTCCAACCAACTATTGGGAGAAGCTTGTGGAAGGATATCCCAAACGTTTGACCCAAGTTATTCAGTTTAAGGGCAATGGTACCAAATACCAATGAAATGTATGTAAACTTTTGACTTTGCAGTAATAAAAATGTCCTAAAACATTCTCTATCTCTCATTATTTTGGCATTTGGCAAACATTAATAAATATTAATAATTATGGTAATCCTAATTGACCTAAAACGGGAAAGGTTTATCCTGATTTCATGTCAGATATTGAGAAAAACATGCATATGTGTCTTTTTATATAGTGTATAACTTCTGGTTTCAACTGTATATCAGTGGTCGTAACCATGGATACCCAAGGTCCTGCAATGCCTGCACATGAGGAAAGAGACATAGCAAATCAGAAGAACAATACTACATTTCTAATTGGAGATATTTGCTAGTATTATTATTATTACACCTACTACATATTGGGATAGGATCTTGGAGATGGGAATACCCATTTAAGACCTCAATTACTTTAAACATTAAAAGATTATTCCCAAAATAGTAATTTAACCCTTACTTTCAGGATACGAGATCACTGTGGATTTGGCAGTGCTCAGTTATTTCTGGCAGTCCCATAGACAATGAATGGAGCAAAAGTTGAGCATGTGAATCTCGAAGGTTCCATTCAAGATGGTGCTCTGCAGATCTTGGTATCTCGGGGAGTCGTAGTAGTCGGACCCACAGCAAATCAGAAAGATATCATCTAGCCCATGGAAATGGGATAACTTACTTTCTTGAGGAATTAACGACAGTGTTTTTCTTACAACCCTTGCCAGGTTGGATCCTGTATCTAATGCGCAAAGCTCAATGTCTCCATTGGGACTCACCTGTCTGTTAACTGGGGGATGCTGCACTGAACTGACCGGCGGGGTATATACACTGTGATTACCCAGAGAGACCGATGCCAGGGAAGGGGTATTGCCATGACACTGCTCCCGCTTGTGGATCATGAAAGCGGGCAGAGAGTTAAACTGTTTTTTGCATTTGCCGCATAGAAAAACATCTTCATCATCTGTAAAGAGAATAAAGAGAAGCAGTATTAGGACTTCAGGTATTCATAACCATTTTGTGTGCTTCTTGTGGTGTAAATGCAGTGTCTCATCAGTTATGGAGCCTTTATAACCATATCCTGTATATACAGTAGGCTCATTATTCATATCTATCATCATGTACTGACACAATACAGTCTGTGGGCATTAGATACAGATACACTCGGGCAATGATTGAGAATATACTCATATACATACTCATACTCCCAATAATTTGGGTATGCACATGGTTGGGCAACCCTTCTTCAATGAAGGCTCTAGATCCCAGAGCAGTCAATGAAGGAAGTGAGGGCGAAGATAGACAAAAAACAGGTGGGCAGCTGCACAGAACTGCTCAGCCACAAAAAGGGTGGACCGAGTGCCCATGCTTGGTTTGAACAGTCATTTTGTGTTGAAAGATTCCCTTCAATTAAAAGGCTCCTGAGAATTACAGTTTATGGCATTTTACAGATTTATTCAGAAGCGCCAGAAATGGTGGTGGTAAAATTTCCATTAATAAACTCATGTAAAAAAAAGAAAAAGTATCTGTCAAGTAGTCAGTTTTTAATAGTTCTTATGTTTTCAGATATATGGGACCCAAATAAAACCTCAACAAATATGAAAAAGCACAGTCGTCATACCAAGTCCCTGGAGGGCTGCAGAATTGCTGACGTTCTGAGCTGTGTGGTCAGACACACCACCCTGTCCTTCCAGCAGGGACTGAACAGCAAGGACAGTCTGGTTGTCCATGCCTAGAAAAGAAACAAGTCAGTTTTAAAGAGAAGCCTGAGACTGATGTATATTGACGTGTGACATCTGAGCAATGACATATCACTGAGGCGTCATTCTCAGGATCAGTTGGCGCACCATATTCAGTCAAAATGCCATCCCATTTGTATAATATATATATTTAATAATTCTAGGTTTTTGTTTTTTTCTACATACACGCAGTTTTAAAGGGGTTGTCCCCTTTTAACAAACCTTTTTCCTACATGCTCAGTTAACAGTATAAAAAATAAATAAAAACTGCGCTTACTTACCTGGTGTAGACCAAGTCTCTGTTTGGCTACAGCAGTTAGGTCACATCAACAGCGCTGCAGCCAATCACTGAGCTCAGCAGCTCTGCCAATGACAACATAAGGGCCCTGGGCTCACTGATTGGCTGCAGCACTATCACCACTATAGTCAAACAACAGACACCGGGCCGGTGACAGAGAGGAAGAGGTGGACAGAGGAGGGTAAGTAAAATACAGTTGTTGTTTTTTTAGATGTGATCCAAGTCTCTAGGAAAAATTTTGAAAACGGGGACAACTCAATTTTTCTTCGTCTCATTATTTAAATATTTGCCCCTTTTTTGCGATTTGTGGGGTCGAATTTTTATGTCCACAGTGCGGCTGCTATTATTTTTTTCCAATTTTAACTGAATATCTTGAACATGAAGAAATTACGTCTCAGACAACAAGAAATTGCGCAGCCTTCTCATATTTCTGCTTATATGGATGATGCATGTCGAATATTGGGAGATCCAGGGCTCCTCAGTATATCGTCGACATTAGATCTTAGGATGGTATGGAATCAAGGAGGCTGAGAACCTTACAACTACACCTGACAACGTTGGTCGAATATTACAGAGTAAATTGTATAATAAGAGACTTGAGGCCAAATGTTTGTCCAAATCTTTTTGTGAATATTCCTATGAGGCTGCCAAGTTTGGGTCAGGATACACACCGACGGTCTGACACCTGAATGAGGTTTAGGACTCACCGGCTTCTGCTCCCTCCTGACCCCGCTAGTCACATGACAGGAGAAGGAAGCACTGTCAGTGCTTCTTTAACTGGACACACTGATCAGGAAGGCAGAGAGGGTAACAAACCATCACTGCTTTCTCCATGACTGTTGGCTCTCCACTCCTGGAGCTGCGACTCTACAACAATGCTGTCTAAGGTCACTGCAGAGTATATGTGGGGCAGCCCAGACATATAAGACCTTGGTTGGTGCAGTAGTAGTTTCAATTATTCTCATCAAATGTTGCAGCACCAATTGGGCAACTTGATACCGTGTAGGTACTCACTCCCCTTTCCCCCAAATGCCAACTTCCTGTGTACAATTTATTTATAACTTTTCAGGAGGGAATAACAGATGAACAGCACAACACCAAGTGGAAAGAAAAGATGCTAGAAGTATTTACTGACACAGCCTTTTTCTTGGGTCACATAGGTACGTCAGAAACAGGGTCGGACTGGCCATCTGGCAGTTCTGGCTTTTGCCAGAGGGGCTGTTACCCCGCTGTGGACTGCTCAATCTGCTGAAGCCCCTTTGATGTGGTTAGAGGAAGGCCTGAACTCCTTTGCTCATCTGAGCAGCAGTGGGACAGGAGCTGGCAGTCAGGAGGCAGGAGCTGTCTGAACGAACATTGTAGCTGTCTGTCTTGTTCCAATGGTCGGTGAGAGAGGAAGTTCAGAGAGTAACACAATCGACATAAGCTGCTGTCCCTGCAGCTCCAGTCTCGTTTCCAATGTTCATGACTAGAGAGTGAGAGAAGTCATAGCTGCAGCATTCATTGTTTCACAAACAGAACCAGCGCACAGTGCTGTGTGTAATATTCTGCTGTTCCATTCCACCATGTAATGAGTAAAGGATTGCAACTGGAATATTTCATTCAGTGATATCTAGGATGTGGTATTTTAGTGTTCCCTTTTTTTTGAGCAGTGTATATATATATATAAAATACTTTTTCTCCATTCTACTGGCTACTCCATATACACATATCCTTATTATATGGTATACTATATTCCTGTGTCACAATCACTCAATCACAGAAGCCACTGCTCCTTTTAAAGTGAACCTGACAGCGGATACATAGTGCCAATCTGTGGGCATCATGTATCTGGCTCCGGCTGTATGATGTCAGACGGGTATGTCTGACTCCTAAATGCTGCTGCATACATTAAAAACTGCATGGCAGACTTGTCAGAACGTCAAGTACCTGGCGGCTACTACCCGCCTGCTGCCAGTGACTGACAGTTCTCACCCTATACATGCATGTAGAGACCTGTCACTCCTGGGAAGTGGAGGGAGAGAAGCTGCCGAGGACTCGCCTGTCCGACTAGTCTCTAGTGCAGCATAGTCCACGGCAGTCTTTACAATATGTTTTTCTCTGAAACACCAAAGCGCCACAGAGTCAAAAGTACAAAGCTAAAATCCTACTTATACTATGGTGGAAATGTGCAAAACAATGAGATACGATGGGGGAAAAAAAGTATTTAGTCAGCCACCATTTGTGCAAGTTCTCCACTTAAAAAGACGAGAGAGGCCTGTAATTGACATCATAGGTAGACCACAACTATGAGAGTCAAAATGAGAAAACAAATCCAGATAATCACCTTGTCTGATTTGGCAAGATTTATTTTGCGAATTATGGTGGAAAATAAGTATTAACAAGTATTAATAAGTATTAACAAAAGTTCATCTAAATAATTTGTTATATATCCTTTGTTGGCAATGACAGAGGTCAAATGTTTTCTGTAAGTCTTCACAAGGTTGGCACACACTGTTGGTGGTATGTTGGCCCATTCCTACATGCAGATCTCCTCTAGACAGGGCCGCCGCTATAATGAGGCGACTTGAGCCTCTGTCTCAGGCGGCGGCAGCTAGGGGGCGGCAAAGCAGGGGAGCACACTGTGCTTGATCCGGCCCGTCGGCCCCGCCGACACTGAACTGACAGTTCAGTGCCGGCGGGCCCTTTAATCGCGGGCGGAATGAGTGAGGAAGGCCTTGCGGCCTTCCATATGCAGCACAGGCGACGTGATCGTCATCACGCCGCCTGCGCGCCGTGATGACGTCACGCCGCCTGTGCCAGGAGAAGACGGAGTCGAGCGCGCTTCTTCAGAGCTGCGGGGGAGATAGGTGAGTACTGGCTTTTTTTTTTTTTTAATGCCGGGCCCGGCCTATGGGGGATTCTGCTGCTTATGGGGGACTATCCTGGCTATGGGGTATTATGCTGGCTATTGGGGGATTATGCTGGCTATTGGGGGATTATGCTGGCTATTGGGGGATTATGCTGGCTATGGGGGGATTATGCTGGCTATTAGGGGATTATGCTGGCTATTGGGGGATTATCCTGGCTATTGGGGGATTATGCTGGCTATGGGGGATTATGCTGGCTATTGGGGGATTATCCTGGCTATTGGGGGATTATGCTGGCTATTGGGGGATTATGCTGGCTATGGGGGGATTATGCTGGCTATGGGGGGATTATGCTTGCTATTGGGGGATTATCCTGGCTATTGGGGGATTATGCTGGCTATTGGGGGATTATGCTGGATATGGGGGATTATGCTGAATATTGGGGATTATGCTGGCTATGGGGGATTATGCTGGCTATTGGGGGATTATGCTGGCTATTGGGGGATTATGCTGGCTATTGGGGGATTATGCTGGCTATGGGGAATTATGCTGGCTATTGGGGGATTATCCTGGCTTTTGGGGGATTATGCTAGCTATGGGGGATTATGCTGGCTATGGAGGATTATGCTGGCTATGGGGGATTATGCTGGCTATTGGGGGATTATGCTGGCTATTGGGGGATTATGCTGGCTATGGGGTATTATGCTGGCTATGGGGGATTATGCTGGCTATGGGGGATTATGCTGCCTATTGGGGGATTATGCTGCATATTGGGGACCTATGCTGCGTATTGGGGACCTATGCTGCCTATTGAGGACCTATGCTGCGTATTGGGGACCTATGCTGCGTATTGGGGACCTATGCTGCCTATTGAGGACCTATGCTGCGTATTGGGGACCTATGCTGCGTATTGGGGACCTATGCTGCGTATTGGGGACCTATGCTGCGTATTGGGGACCTATGCTGCCTATTGGGGACCTATGCTGCCTATTGGGGACCTATGCTGCCTATTGGGGACCTATGCTGCCTATTGGGGACCTATGCTGCATATTGAGGACAAATGCTGTCTATTGAGGACATATGCTGTCTATTGAGGACATATGCTGCCTATTGGGGACTATGCTGCCTATTGGGAACATATGCTGCCTATTGGGGACCAATGCTGCCTATTGGGGACATTTACCTGCCTATTAGGGACTCTCGCACCACACCAGCCTGAGCTAAAAGTGGAGTTGCGCCAATATGTGCACTGATGAGGATGAAATGATATGGATTGGCAAGGCTGCAGTGATGGGCAGTGCAGGCTGTATGTCTGTGTGTGGGCAGTTTTATTGCTGGTATATTGTTTTTGTAGCGCTGTATATATATTGGTATTTTACTAATAGCAATTTGGAATCCCTAGGAAATAATGATATCAAGAAAGAGAAAAATTGCTTCACTTGTGACAAATATGGAACCGAACATTGACCATCTCATTAGCCAAAAGCAGGCCCATAGTTCCCACTAAATACCAGTAAGTTTGTTGATTTTTAACTTTACTTGTTCTTTATTTTAAGTATTGTATTTGTTCCTGTTTCTTTTTTTTTTACTTCAAAATAAGAGTGTAGTATATGGTGTATACAGGGTCATACACATCATGTGCGGTATATAGAGTGTAGTATATGGTGTATACAGGGTCATACACATCATGTGCGGTATATAGAGTGTAGTATATGGTGTATACAGGTCATACACATCATGTGCGGTATATAGAGTGTAGTATATGGTGTATACAGGGTCATACACATCGTGTGCGGTATATAGAGTGTAGTATATGTGTATACAGGGTCATACACATCATGTGCGGTATATAGAGTGTAGTATATGGTGTATACAGGGTCATACACATGTGTGCGGTATATAGAGTGTATATACACTGCTGTATTATACTTTTCATATACAGGCTATAATGCCTCTTATTCTTTGTATAGAGGTGAGTGTGCCATGTATAATATATGGTATATACAGCGTAGTGTCGCATACACTGCTGTATTATACAATATACAACAGTTCTAATGCTCCATACCTAATATGCAGGATAATGTACAGTGTATATGATGTAACCTGTATAAGATGTGACATTGGCTTGCCCCCCTAGTTTTGATCCTGGGTACGCCATGCTCCTGCTGCTGGCTGCTGCGCACAGTGCTGCTTCCTTGATATCCTTGTGACTCCTCCCCTCATGTCCAGAGTTAGGAGAAGCCAGGTCGGTGACTAGTTATTAATGCAACTACTTAAGTTACTATATGGGACTTGAAAACATGATCTCCTGACAAGGGAAATACACAGGCATGTGTAGCGTTCAATGAGCACATCCGGATTCACCGCGCGTACTGAAGGGGGCAGAGCTTTGTACTGATTTTACAATGGGGGGGCGCCGTTTTGCAGTTCGCCTCAGGCAGCAGAGAGGCTAGGTTCAACCCTGCCTTAGAGCAGTGATGTTTTGGGCCTGTCGCTGGGCAACATAGACTTTCAAATGTCTCCAAAGGTTTTCTATGGGGTTGAGATCTGGAGCGGGCTAGACCACTCCAGGACCTTCATATGCTTCTTACGAAGCCACTCTTTCATTGCCCTGACGGTGTGCTTGGGATCATTATCATGCTGAAAGACCATCCACGTTTCATCTTCAATGCCCTTACTGATGGAAGGAGGTTTGCACTCAAAATCTCACAATACATGGCCACAATCATTCTTTCATGTACACAGATCAGTCGTCCTGGTCCCTTTGTACAGAAACAGCCCCA
>JARQOD010000003.1:210333202-210338560 GCA_033576555.1 Oophaga sylvatica | reverse complement strand
TTTACCATGTAACATACTCTTTTAAATAAAAGTCTATCTATCTGCAAACTTTCTAACACAGACCTCCAATGCCCGCCACTGTAGGTCGTACTGGTGGATTTTTTTTTTAATGTATTTTCGACATTAAGTAAAATGTGTGGACTATTGGGAATTTCGTGATTAGTCCTTCTAACATTTTTACAGATATAATACCCGTCTGCAACCCTGCTTGTAAAATAGAGTCCAGCTGTAACTTATAATTGTGAATTTGGTTACAGTCTAATTTTCTCTATCCCCCATGACAGCACCACGGAGAGAGCAGATCCGCCATTCAGGGACAGGGAACCTACAGATAAAAAGGGCAGTACCTCTCCCTCGCATCAGTTGGTTTCCTGTCCCTGACAGGAAACCTGCAGTTCCTCAGTACCTTTGAGAAGATGCAGGTGAAGATCCAGGGTCGGCCAGTCCGGGTTATGGCAGCGGGGAGGCCCCTGCCACGGCTGGTGCGGTGCCTGATGCCGCCACCACTGGGACTGAAGGGTTTTGCAGGGTGAGCGGGGGAAGCCCGGCCGTCACTCTGGAGAGGATACAGGGGCTTTCCGCGTTCCCGGCAGGCGCACGTGCGGATTCAGCGTGCGCCCTGAAGACAAAGATGGCTGCCGCTCCGGAAGTGGTTGTGGGGCTTCCGGTTCCAAGGCGGCACATGCGCAGCTGAGGTGCTCCCCCATGGTGACGCAGCCGCAGGAGTGGGGGATAAGCGAGTGGACAGTCCTGCAACCACTCCACACAACGCAGCAGAAATTCTGGCATGATGGATAAGTCACCATCTCCAAAAAGCCCTTTACTGGATCCGGTCCCTCCCCCAAAAACCGGTACCTGCTTCTGCATCTGATTGGTGAGTGATATTCGTGAAAGTTCACCATTGTAATTGGGGGTTCCCTTCTCATCTTTTTTAGGGAAGGAAGAGATTGGAAAACAATGAACAGATGTTGCCCCATGTGTGATAAAGCACTACCTGTTCACCTGGGATAAGATGCTTTGTCATTCTTGCATAGGATAAGTACTAAGTGAGGAAACCCCAGACTTCGCCTCCGAGCTGAGATCCGCAATCAAAATGGAGGTCGAAAGTGCCTGTAAAAGGAATCTGTCACCCCATTTTTTGACTATGAGATGCGGCCATCACCATCAGGGGCTTATCCACAGCATTCTGTAATGCTGTGGATAAGCCCCCGATGTAACCTAAAAGATAAGAAAAACGTGTTAGATTATACTCACCCAGGGGCGGTTTACGGCGTCCGATTCGGTCTGGAGGGAGTCGCGATCGGGATCCGGCGCCTCCCATCTAGCGATGGCGTCTTCTTTGCTTCCTGTCGTGCCTCTGGCGCAGGACCTCTCTGACCTTTCCCAGCGCCTGCGCACTGCAGTACTCTGCAATGCCCTCAACAGGGCAGAGCAGTGCGACTGGCCACCCCCCATTGAGGACATGGGAACATTGAAGGACCCTTTGGATAAGAGAGCTGACACTTTCCTTAAAGGGGCATAGGAATCAGCGGGGGGGGGGGTAATCTTAGGCTGCTTTAGCAGCTACCTGTACCTCCAGATCCCTTATGGTATGGGTGGATCAGTCGGTAGAGAAGCAGCTGCGAGATGGGGTACCCAGGAACAAAATACTGGATTCCATTCCCTTGATACGGGGTGCAGCCCCTTTCTTGGCAGATTCATCAGCTGATTCAGTTAGGTTAATGTCCAAGTCTGCGGCTCTTTCGGATGTAGCTCGTAGAGCTCTCTGGCTCAAATGCTGGATGGGAGATTTGCAGACTAAACTGAAGTTATGTTCAATCCATGTGAGAGAGAATTTTTGTTTGTGGAAACACTGGATGATATCCTTCAAAAGGCTGGGTATAAGAAAAAAGGACTCCCTAATCTGCCCACTCTTCACTTAAACAGTCCTTTTGGAGCAAAAAAATTCTTCCGAAGGAGGACCCCCGAGGGAACAGAATAGATTGGATGAGGTGAAAAGGTTAGCCTTCCGGCCTGGGAGAATATCTCAAACAGCCCCTGGATACGGAATCTGGTCAGAAAAGGATAGACTTCCACTCCAGCCCTCCACAGAACTTTTTGTAACTCCCCTAAGTTCCTCTCCACAAGAACAGACGGCCCTGGAATGCAAGGTTTTGGATCTTGTTAGCAAAGCCATTCTCCAGGAAGTCCCTCCTCAAGAATGGAGGAAGGGATTCTACTCCCCATTGTTTCTTGCTGACCAAACCAGATGCGTCTTACTGGATGATCATAAACTTGCGGAAACTGAATGGCTGTGTGAGAAATCAGAGATTCAAGATGGAATCAATAAAATCAACCATCAAAATACTGTTTCCGAATTGTTTTATGACTGTTCTGGATCTCAGTGATGCTTACTATCATGTCCACATTCACAAAGAGTCCCAGAGGTTCCTCAGGCTAGCAGTTTCCATAAAAGGTGAAATAAGGGAATTCCAGTACAAAGCCCTTACCTTCGGATTATCAATAGCCCCTCAAGTATTTACAAAGTTAGTGGCAGAAATGATGGCACATCTGAGGGAACAGGACATTTTAATAGTCCCCTACTTCGACGATTTTTTTTTGATAACTGGCGACTTAGCTTGACACTGCAGAGAGCAGCTGGACAGAGTAATGATTATACCCTAGGAGATCTGGGTTGGCTCCTAAACCTGAAAAAGTCAATGCTAGAGCCAAGCACAGTACAGGAATTCCTGGGGTTAATTTTGGACTCTCTGAAGCAGGAATGCCATCTCCCAGGGCAGAAAAAAAAGGAAAATCATAGACCTGGTGTTGAAAGCTTCATAGAGCCCTTCCATGACTTTGAGGAAGGTCATGTCCCTACTGGGTTCCATTTCCACTTGTTTACCACAGTTCAGTGTGCACAGCTACACACCAGGGATCTCCAGTGGAACGTACTGAAGAACCAGGCCTCATTAAAGGGTCACTCAGTGGGCCACATGACTCTGTCTTTAACCACTATTCGTTCCCTAGATTGGTGAAGAGACATCTCTTCAGCAATCTGACCAAAGGAGTCCCCTGGGTAACAAAGGTGTCTCGTGTGGTCACCACCGACGCAAGCCCCACGGGATGGGGAGGCTCACCTGGGAGACAGAATTACTCAGGGGATGTGGAGAGGCCAAGAGCACGAGGCATCATCAAACCAGAAAAGAGCTATTGGCGGTTGGTTACGCACTATCACATTTTCTGAATATTCTACAGGGTCATCATGTTCGGGTGTTTTTGGACAATCAGGTAGTAGTGGCCTATCTAAACCATCAGGTGGAAACCAGGTCCCAGGCCCTAATAGACACAATATCCCAGATTTTCAGTTTAGCAGAGGAACAATATTCTATCCCTATCCACATTGCACATTCGGGGGGTAGAAAACCAGAAAGCAGACTTTCTGAACCGCACCCGATTGAGACAAGGTGAATGGGTTCTGAAGCATTTTCGAACAGACTGTGAAAATGTGGGGGCCCCCGGTCATAGATCTGTTTGCCAATGTCAACAACAGAAAGGTGGAAGCTTTTTGCTTCCTAGATCCCAGGGGAATCCTCAGGCCATAGACGCTTTCATGATTCCATGGACTCAGAGCCTAGCATATGCTTTTCCCCCAATTACTCTCATCAGAGTGGTTCTACAGAAGGTCAGGGAGGACAAATCGAGACTAATATTAATAGCCCCCTTCTGGCCAAAAAGAACTTGGTTCTCTTGGCTGAGGATGTTGTCAATCGCTGATCTTTGAGTTCTGACGGAACCTCCAGACCTTCTTTCTCATGGACCGGTGTTCCACCCTCAGGCAACGAACCTTCATTTAACAGCGTAGAGAAATTGTAGCCACAAGAGCTTATGGTAAAACCTGGAGGAAATTCCTGTCCACCTCAGGGGTACGAGTCCTGGATGAGGTTCAAATCACTGTGATCCTGGAGTTTCTTCAAAAGGGTCTGGAACAGGGCCTGGCAGTCAGCACCTCAAAAGTACAAGTAGCAGCCCTAGGAGCTCTATATAATCAGGATATAGCGGGCAATCTGTGGGTAGCACGTTTTATCAGAGCCTCTGCAAGATGTAAGCCAATAGTCAGCTAGAAGTTACCACCGTGGGATTAAAAGTTGGTCCTATCAGCTCTAACCTCTAGATTCAGTGCCTCTCAAGATCCTATCATTCAAAACTGTTCTCCTTGTGACTTTAACATCAACCCGGAGAGTAAGCGATATACAGGCCTTATCTTCAGGTCCCCCTTCACTAAAATTCTAGATGATAGGGTTATTCTAAAACCTGACCAAGCGTACTTACCAAAGGTAGCATCTCGCTTCCATAGATCCCAAGAGGTAGTCCTTCCTTCCTTTTGCTCTAACCCTAAAAATAGGGAAGAAGAAAGATTCCACACCTTAGATGTTAGATGTACCTAGAGTCCATCCAGAGGAGTAGGAAGGAAGGATCTCTTTATGTGTGTTTTTCATGGACCTAGAAAGGGACTCAAGGCCTCCAAGAATAACCTGGCGAGATGGATAAGAGATGCTATTGCCTTGGCCTATTCATCTAGTGGGAATGTCATCCCGGAGGGGCTGAAAGCTCATTCTATGAGAGCAATGGCAACCTCTTGGGCGGAAAGGTCAGCGGTATCAATAGAACACATCTGTAAGACTGCCACTTTGTCATCACCTTCCACCTTTTTTAAGCACTATCGGCTGGACCTAGCCTCTTCTTCTGACTTAACCGTTACAAATCTCTGTAATTCTTTCCATGGTGCTGTCATGGGGGATAGAGAAAGACGTACCGTATTTTTCGGACTATAAGACGCACCTGACCAAATTTTCAGAAGGAAAATAAGGGAAAAAATAAAGTGTCAAATGGGGGTCCATCTTACAGTCCGAATTCAGCTTATCAGAGAAGGGATCGGCACCGGTGGATGATTGGTCACAGGGGTCATTTGGTCGGCCAGGCTGGTGCGGCGGCAGGGGCTCTGTGCTCCGCGGCAGGGGGCTTTGTGCTTCGGGGCAGGGGCATTGTGCTCCGGGGCAGGGGGCTCTGTGCTCCTGGGCAGGGGGCATTGTGCTCCGGGGCAGGGGGCTCTGTGCTCCGGGGCAGGGGGCTCTGTGCTCCACGGCAGGGGGCTTTGTGCTCCGGGGCAGGGGCAATTGTGCTCCGGGGCAGGGGCATTGTGCTCCAGGGCAGGGGCATTGTGCTCCGGGGCAGTGGCAGCGGCTCTCTGTGCTGTGTGGGGGGGCTCTGCCGGCATTTCGTCAAAGCCCGGAGGCCCCCGCTCCTCCATTAATGCCATGCTGCGGTGGCCTCCGGGAACATGGCCACCGGGAACATGGCTGCCGGGCCAACACATGC
>JARQOD010000003.1:210295702-210328202 GCA_033576555.1 Oophaga sylvatica | reverse complement strand
CGCCCTCCCCGTGCAAGGGGTGTTTTCAGACGCCCTATGCTTCGGGACTTTGCTCAGCGAGGCGCCATTCCGACTGTCCCCGTGCGCTCCGTAAGGGCTCCCTTCCCCGGCCTCGAGGGTCGGCACGACACCCTCCTGAAGCCTGCTGCAGGTACGCCCCTGCGCTGAAGACGACGAATGAACGTTCCCTCCGGGCGTCCGTTGGCCGCGGTGTCACTCCCCTAGCCTCTCGATCTCTCCCTCGCCTCGACGCGGTCCAGTCGTGTTGGGGGGCTACCTGGTTGATCCTGCCAGTAGCATATGCTTGTCTCAAAGATTAAGCCATGCATGTGTAAGTGCACACGGACGGTACAGTGAAACTGTGAATGGCTCATTAAATCAGTTATGGTTCCTTTGATCGCTCCAAACCGTTGACTCGGACAACTGTGGTAATTCTAGAGCTAATACGTGCAAACGAGCGCTGACCGCCAGGGATGCATGCATTTATCAGACCAAAACCAATCCGGGGTCCCGGGCGTGGCGTCGGGATGGTCCTCCGCAGCCTCCCCTGCTGCGCTCTCCACGTAAGTCTTGCGACTCTGGATAACCTCAGGCCAATCCCTGTGACGGTGACGATCCATTCGGGTGTCTGCCCTATCAACTTTCGATAGTACTTTCTGTGCCTACCATGGTGACCACGGGTAACGGAGAATCAGGGTTCGATTTCGGAGAGGGAGCCTGAGAACGGCTACCACATCCAAGGAAGGCAGCAGGCGCGCAAATACCCACTCCCGACCCGGTGAGGTAGTGACGAAAAATAACAGTACAGGACTCTTTCGAGGCTCTGTAATTGGAATGAGTACACTTTAAATCCTTTAACAAGGATCAATCGGAGGGCAAGTCAGGTGCCAGCAGCGGCGGTAATTCCAGCTCCACCCTTGGAGGAAGAGGAGGAGTCGCAGGCTGCTGGACTGTTCGGCTGTGATCCAAGCTAAGCTCCTGGGAAGGAGGACTTTTTACCTGGACTGTTACCTGCCCCTTCCCAGGAGAGAGAGGCCTTCCCTGGGACTGAGCGTCAGGGCTGTGCCCCTGGCTCCCACCCCCCGGCAAGCCGGCTGGGGGTGAGAGGCCCTATTTCGATCTACATCGCCCAGCCAGTCCCAGGGAGATGGGCAATAAAAAGAGGACCCTGGAGGGCCGCAAAGCTCCAGGATCCGGGACCCCTGAAGCCGGTTGCCGTGGCGGTTCCTTCTCCTGGAGGAGGAGGTGAGGCGGCCAGCAGAGGTGCGGCAGGGGGCCCCCCAGCATCTGGGGCTCCAAGGCTGCGGGAGAGCCATCCACCACCTATGCCTCCTGCATCCACGTCCACCTCTGTGAATATGAGGCCGCCAAGCAGTTCAGAAAACTCCGGGAGGAGTTGAAGAGAGCCCGAGTAACAGCTAAGAACCGGCTCCCTGCCTCAAAGAGAGCGGAGGTATCCGCCACAGTCCAGAGGCTGAAGGGGGCAATAAGAGCCCTGGAGGAAAGAAGATCTGCCATCCTGGAGGGAAGCAGCCCTTTCGGGGAAAAGCTAAGAAACGATGACCGGTTTAGAGCCCTGACCGGTGGGTCTCCTGGGGGGTCAGGAGGCCCAGCCAGGTCAAGGATGAGGAGGAGAAGGAGGAAGATGGCTGTGAAACATCTGAGCCAGACCCACCTGAGGACCTGGTGAGTAAGAGCGCCCAGGTATCGCGCAGCGGGATAGCCCCCGAACAAGTGGCTCTCCCACCGGACTCCAGTAACACGGAGGAAAGTGGGAGTGAGGGGGAGAAAGGAGGGAGCAGTGACAGTAGCAGTGAGGGGGGCTGCCTCATCCTGCAGCAAGTGCAGCAGATCGAGTCCCCAGCATGGTTTGGCACGCTGTTGTTTGGGGATGAGATCTGCGAGGATGAGGCAACCGGGAAGAGGAAAACACGCAGGGCTAAGGCCAAAACCACGATGGTGGACAAATTCGTGTTCGCCCCCCTTCCCGGGGCCCCCCGCTACCAGGGCCGGCGTCAGCACCTGGCGCTCCCAGGCAAGTGCCGGGCCCTCAGCAGGTGGGGGGGCCCACTCGCCATCAGAGACACCGGCGTACTATGAGGGGCCCTGTGCCAGTGCCGGCACCCACGAGTGGGCCTCCCCTGCTTGCTCAGGGCCCCAGTCCTTGCAATACTTACCTCTCCTTGCTCCACCGCTGTGACGTCTTCTGCATTTCCTGACAGTGACATTCAGGTCAGAGAGTGTGATGACATCACGTCTGTACGCCCTCTGCCAGAACAGTCACAGTGCAGAGAGCTGGAAGATGGCGACGCTGAGGAGTCCAGAGTAGAGCAGTGCCCAGCGAGGAGAGGTATTTCATTTTTTTAATTTTTGGAGCAATATATGGGGAGCATTATACACTGGAGAATTATATATGGGGCCCATCATACACTAGAGCATCATAGATAGGGCCCATTATACACTGGAGCATTATATATGGGGCACATCATACACTGGAGCATTATAAATGGGGCCCATCATACACTGGAGCAGCATTTATGGGGCCCATTATACACTGGAGCATTATAAATGGGGCCCATTATATATGGAGCATTATATAGGCCCATCATACACTGGAGCATCATCCATGGGGCCCATCATATACTGGAGCATCATATGGGGCCCATTATATATGGAGCATTATATAGGCCCATCATACTCTGGAGCATCATCCATGGGGCCCATCATATACTGGAGCATCATATGGGGCCCATTATTTATGGAGCATCATATGGGGCACATTATATATGGAGCATCACATGGAGCCCATTATATATGGAGCATTATATATGCCCATCATACACTGGAGCATCATCCATGGGGCCCATAATATACTGGAGCATCATATGGGGCCAATTATATATGGTGCATCATATGGGGCACATTATATATGGAGCATCACATGGAGCCCATTATATATGGAGCATTATATATGGGGACCATTATATTTGGAGCATTATATGGGGCTCATCATACACTGGAGCATCATATATGGGGCCCATCATATACTAGAGCATCATATGGGGTTCATTATTTATGGGGCATCATATTAGGCCCATTATATATGAAACATCATATGGAGCACATATGGGGCCTATTCTGTATGGAGCATTATATGGAGCCCATTCTGTATAGAGCAATATATGGGGCCCATCATATACTGTATGGAGCTTTATATGTGACTCATTATACTGTATGGAGCAATATGTGGGGCCCATTATACTCTATGGGGACCGTCCTATACTGTATGGCACATTATATGGGGACCATCATATACTGGAGCATTATGTGGAGCTCATAATATACTGTATGGAACATTATAAAGGACCAATTATGTATGGAGCAATATATGGGGCTCATTATTCTGTATGGCGCACTATGTGGTGGCCATAATACTGTATGGAGGACTATACTGTCCGTTTTTTGAGCTATTGTAGAATTTACAATAGATATCAGTCATGTAATGTAAGAAGTGAAGTATTTGGCATTGGACTATACCTATATTTCTCTGCCGTATCGGAGCATCATGAATTGTGGTATGTGGTAAAGGGGCCCACTGAGACTCTTTCACCCGTGGCCCACGAAAACCTGGAACCAGCCCTGCCCCCCCACAACTTTAGCCAAATAATCCCCAGTTTTCAATGCGTTACTAATATTATAAAATAAATTAAGGTTGACAAGCTTAAGTAATAAGAATTGATGTAGTTGGCATCAGGTGCGGATTACCAGAGGGTCAATCTGGGCTACCGCCCAGGGCCCAGTAGTGTGGGGGGGCCCACCACAGGGTCGCCAACAGGGCATTGGCGTATGGGGCCCGGTGGGCAGAGCCGGCAGGCTAAACCGGGCCCTTAGTGGCGGCGCGCTGTGGCATTTTAACGCTATTGACATGCGGGCGCGCCCGCACGTAAATAGTTAACAGCCGCCAGCCAATCGGAGACTGGCAGCTGACGTCAGCCGCAGCGCGCACGTCGCCGGCTTCTGACGTCATTGTCAGTCGCCGGCGAGTGCACGCTTGTGGAGGGAACTGTCTTCGCTGCAGGAGCACGGCAAGGTAAGAACTTTTTTTTTTTTTATTGAGCGGTGGGGCAGCCTGTGAGACTCGGGACAGGGGGACAGACTGGATATGGGGGAAGAATGCTGCCTGCTGGACAGGGGAGGGGGACTGTGAGACATGGGGACATGAATGCTAGACATGGGGCAGACTGTGAGACATGGGGGCAGAATGCTGGACATGGGGCAGACTGTGAGACATGGGGCAGAATGCTGGACATGGGGGCACACTGCACTGTGAGGCATGTGGGCAGAATGCTGGACATGGAGGCACACTGCGGCATGGGGCAGAATGCTGGACATGGGGCACACTGTGAGGCATGGGGCAGAATGCTGGACATGGGGGCAGACTGTGAGACATGGGGGCAGAATGCTGGACATGGGGCAGACTGTGAGACATGGGCAGAATGCTGGACATGGGGCAGACTGTGAGCAATGGGGGCAGAATGCTGGACATGGGGCAGACTGTGAGACATGAGGGCAGAATGCTGGACATGGGGCAGACTGTGAGACATGAGGGCAGAATCTGGACATGGGGCAGACTGTGAGACATGGTGGCAGAATGCTGGATATGGGGCAGACTGGAGACATGGAGCAGAATGCTGGACATGGGGAGACTGTGGACATGAGGGCAGAATGCTGGACATGGGCAGACTGTGAGACATGGGGCAGAATGCTGGACATGGGGCAGACTGTGACATGAGGGCAGAATTCTGGACATGGGGCAGACTGTGAGACATGGGGGCAGAATGCTGGATATGGGGCAGACTGTGAGACATGGGGCAGAATCTGGACATGGGGGAGACTGTGTGACATGGGGCAGAATGCTGGATATGGGGCAGACTGTGAGACATGGGGGCAGAATGCTGGACATGGGGCAGACTGTGAGACATGGGGCAGAATGCTGGACATGGGGCAGACTGTGAGACATGGGGCAGAATGCTGGACATGGGGCAGACTGTGAGACATGGGGGCAGAATGCTGCATATGGGGCAGACTGTGAGACATGGGAGCAGAATGCTGGACATGGGGCAGACTGTGAGACATGGGGGCAGAATGCTGGACATGGGGCAGACTGTCAGACATGGGGCAGAATGCTGGACATGGGGCAGACTGTGAGACATGGGGGCAGAATGCTGGATATGGGGCAGACTGTGAGACATGGGAGCAGAATGCTGGACATGGGGCAGACTATGAGACATGAGGGCAGAATGCTGGACATGGGGCAGACTGTGAGACATGGGGGCAGAATGCTGGACATGGGGCAGACTGTGAGACATGGGGGCAGAATGCTGGACATGGGGCAGACTGTGAGACATGGGGGCAGAATGCTGGATATGGGGCAGACTGTGAGACATGGGGCAGAATGCTGAACATGGGGCAGACTGTGAGACATGGGGGCAGAATGCTGGACATGGGGCAGACTGTGAGACATGGTGGCAGAATGCTGGATATGGGGCAGACTGTGAGACATGGGGGCAGAATGCTGGACATGGGTCAGACTGTGAGACATGGGGGCAGAATGCTGGACATGGGGCAGACTGTGAGACATGGGGGCAGAATCCTGGACATGGGGCAGACTGTGAGACATGGGGGCAGAATGCTGGACATGGGGGCAGAATGCTGGACATGGGGCAGACTGTGAGACATGGGGGCAGAATGCTGGACATGGGGGCAGACTGTGAGACATGGGGCAGAATGCTGGACATGGGGGCAGACTGTGAGACATGGGGCAAAATGCTGGACATGGGGCAGACTGTGAGACATGGAGCAGAATGCTGGACATGGGGGCAGAATGCGAGACACGGGGCAGAATGGAGATACGGGGCATGATTGGCGACATGGGGGCAGGATTGGAGACAGATGGGGCAGGGTTGGAGACAGATCGTGCAGGATCATGGGGCAGGATGGATACGATGGAGACAGATGGGGTTGGATGGGGAGATCATATTGGGCCAAATGGATATTCATGAGGGCAGGATGGGAGAACATATGGCTGAAGCCAGGAATGAGACACATGGGGGCCAGGATGGAGAATATTATTACCAGAGGGGCTAATTAAGGGATATTTCTGCAGTGATGTATTTTTTTATTTTTTGAGTATACTGTTTTAAATGGGGGGGGCGGTCCTGTTACTGTGTAGAGTGATACTATGTCGCCTTTTTTTCTTCATGTGGTGTAATGTAGAAGTTGGGAAAAATTAATGTGTTCTGCAAGCGGAGCTCGAGATAGCTGTGTTATTTCCTGCAGAAACGAGCCCTGGCTGGAAGAAGTGATGGTGGTCTGTGCTGGATGAAAGATGAAAAACAAAGATGAAGGACTTCACCTAGAGACGTCACTGGTGAGTGTGTTACCTATACACTGACACTATACACTGTATACTATATACAGAAGTCCTGTGTATAATGTCACCAGTGATCATGTATTACCTGTACACATACACTGCATACTAAGTACAGATCTCCTGTGTATAATGGCACTTATGGTGATAGTATTGTGGTTTTTTTTTTATTACTGATCAGTATTGTAGTATTCAGTCACTATGTGGTGGTAATATGTGGTTTGGACATGGTGTTGCGGTATTTGACCCTTGTATGTACTATTTGGTCACTTTGTGGTGGTATTATGTGCTCTGGTCATGGTGTTGTGGTATTTGAAAAATAAATAAAAATATACCTAAATTGTATTGCATATTTTAACAAATATTTAATAGGTTACAGTAGAGTAGAGCCCGGCCAAAAGTGTCTACTGTGTTATGGTGGTGGCTTAAAAAATCTTTTGGCCAAAACAAAAGCTGCTGGCTTTATGTGTGATCTGGTGATGGGAACTGTTAATGTATGATAGGTGAGAAGTGGAGTTTTTCCAAGAGAGAGCGGTGGGACTGTGGACAGTTCGAGGGGTGGAGGCGCCTGGAATAATCTATTTCAGGTATATGATGACCCCGTCGCTTGACCCCGTCACATGACCCCGTCACATGACCCAGTCACATGACCGGGGGCCCACAGAGTCTGAACAGCTTGGGGCCCTAGCTACCCTTAATCCACCCGTGGTTGGCATTGAAATGGGCACTGTAGGTGTGTTTACTGTCCTCCACTCCCTGCCGACTTTTCTGCCTCATTGACTTGCATTAGAGTCGGGTCGAGTTTCAGTCGGACCTTCGACTTTTTCCGATAGTCGGCCGATTTCGTTCAACTCGACTTTTGGAAAAGTCGGGTGGTCCGAAACCCGACTCGACCCTCCCGAAGGCAAAGTCGCTCATCTCTAGTCAGAAGCTTTGGGTATATTGTGAGTGCGCAATATTCCCGCTGCTGCCAAGACGTGAAGAAAAGAACAGAAGAAATGTGGCCACACTGCCCTAGTGACTCACAGCTGCTTCTGGAGCATGCACATATAGCAACTTAAGCTGGGGCATACACCCAACTTCAATGCGCATGCCTGGGGAGCTGCTTATCCGCTCACAGGTATGGGAATTCCTTGGAGATTGGCGTGATGTCGGGGCAGTCCGGCCCATTAAACACACTGCGTTGGGCACGACTAGTGTCAATGACTAAACCCATATACAGCGCCACACATACGACTTAAAGCCTGGATTTTTTAGGCAATTGAGAAAAGATTGAAAGAGCTTTTTTTATTTGTATTCTGGGATGATTAGCTTGAGAACAACATGTTGGTGGTGCACATTACATGACCTGTAAGACATTGGGGGCAGTTTAGTAGGGATAAATGACGTGACCAATTCCCTTTAAGGCCACGTTCACACGTTGAGTATTTGGTCAAGTATTTGGCTTACAAATTTACTGAGGTAAAATACTGACCAAATACTCAACGTGTGCACATAGTCTTAGAGGCAGATGAAAGCTGAATAATTCAGCCATCATGTGCCGGGAAAGATGGGGTATGTACAGGGCCGGCGTCAGCACCCGGCGTACCCGGGCAAGTGCCGGGGCCCTGAGCAGGCGGGGGGGCCCACTCACCATCGGGCACATCTGCGCCCGTTAGCGGATGAGAGTGGTGCCAGTGCCGCCACTGGGCCCCCTCCACTTGCTCAGGGCCCCGGCAGCCGGCATAATACAATACTTACCTCTCCCCGTGCCTCCGCAGCTCCGGGCTCCAGGGCACCACTGCAGGGCGCCCGCGCTTCCTCTCACAGCAGTGCCGCTGGATGATGTCATCATTCAGCGGCCGGCTGTGGCAGAGAGTAAGCGCGGGCGCCAGTGATGCTGCGGGACTGCCTGCGGTGCAGACGCCGGACAGGTGAGATGTGGTGTGTGTGTGTCTGCCTGCGTGTGTGTATGTAGTGTGGTGCTTTGTGTGTGTGTATGTGAGAGAGTGCTGTGGTGCTGTCTGTGTGTGGTGCTGTATGTGTGATGGTGGTGGGGGAGGCAGTGATGGTGGTGAGGAGGCAATGATGATGATGGGGAGGCGATGATGATGGGGAGGCAATGATGATAATGGGGAGGCAATGGTGATGATGATAGGGAGGCAATGATGATAATGGGGAGGCAGTGATGATGATAATGGAGAGACAGTGATGATGATGATGGGGAGGCAATGATGATGATGAGGAGACAATAATGATGATGATGGGAGGCGATGATGATGATGGGAGGAAATGATGATAATGGGGAGGCAGTGATGATAATGGCGATGCAATGATGATAATTCGGAGACAGTGATGATAATGGGGATGCAATGATGATGATGGGGAGGCAATGATATTGATGGGGAGGCAATAATGATGATGATGGGGAGGCAATGATGATGATAATGGGGAGGCAATGATGATGATAATGGGGAGGCAATAATGATGATGATGGGGAGGCAATGATGATAATGGGGAGGCAATGATGATAATGGGGAGGCAATGATGATGATGGGGAGACAATGATGATGATAGGGAGGCAATGATGATGATGGGGAGGAAATAATGATGATGATGGTGAGACGATGATGATGATGGGGAGGCAATGATGATAATGGGGAGGCAATGATGATAATGGGGAGGCAGTGATGATAATGGGGATGCAATGATGATGATGGGGAGGCAATGATATTGATGGGGAGGCAATAATGATGATGATGGGGAGGCAATGATGATAATGGGGAGGCAATGATGATGATAATGGGGAGGCAATGATGACGATAATGGGGAGGCAATGATGATGATAGGGAGGCAATAATGATGATGATGGGGAGGCAATGATGATAATGGGGAGGCAATGATGATAATGGGGAGTGAAATGATGATAATAATGGGGAGGCAATGATGATGATAATGGGGAGGCAATGATGATGATGGGGAGGCAATGATGATGATGGGGAGGCAATGATGATAATGGGGAGTCAATGATGATAATGGGGAGGCAATGATGTTGATGGGGAGGCAATGATGATGATAATGGGGAGGCAATGATGATGATGGGGAGACAATGATGATAATGGGGAGGCAATGATGATAATGGGGAGGCAATGATGATAATTGGGAGGCAGTGATGATGATAATGGAGAGGCAGTGATGATGATGATGGGGGGACAATAATCATGATGGGGAGGCAATGATGATGGGGAGGCAATGATGATGATAATGGGGAGGCAATGATGATAATGGGGAGGAAGTGATAATAATGGGGAGGCAATGATGATGATGGGAAGGCAATAATGATGATAATGGGGAGGCAATGATGATAATGGGGAGGCAATGATGTTGATGGGGAGGCAATGATAATGATAGGGAGGCAATGATGATGATGGGGAGACAATAATGATGATGATGGGGAGGCAATGATGATGATGGGGAGGCAATGATGATAATGGGAGGCAATGATTATGATAATGGGGAGGCAATGATAATGATAGGGAGGCAATGATGATGATGGGGAAAAATGATGATGATAGAGAGGCAATAATGATGATGGGGAGGAAATGATGATAATGGGGAGGCAATGATGTAATGGGGGCAATGATGATGATAATGGGGAGGCAATGATGATGATGGGGAGGCAATGATGATAATGGGGAGGCAATTATGATGATAATGGGGAGGCAATGATGATGATAATGGGGAGGCAATGATGATGATAATGGGAAGCAATGATGATGATAATGGGGAGTCTTTCCACAGCGCCCTTTCCTGAGCCGTAACAGTTCAGAACGCAGCACAGTGCAGAGGAGAGCTCCATATTTTGTATGGAGCATTATATGGGGTCTAATATTCTTTATGGAGCATTATATTTGGCCCATAATACTGTATGGAGGACTATGTGGTGCCCATAATATTGTATGGAGGACTGTACTGTCCAGTCTGTACTGTGCGCTGTGAGGATTTGGCGGTTTTTGAGCTATTGTACAATTTACAATAGATATCACTCATGTAATGGAAGAAGTGAAGTGTTTGACACTGTACTATACCTATATTTCTCTCCAGTATCTGTGCATCATGAATAGTAGTCTGTGTTAAAGGGGCCCACTGAGACTCTTTCGCCCGGGGCCCATAAAAACCTGGAGCTGGCCCTGGTACGTAGGACAATGGTGTAATTATGTACGCTGTGACCACAGGAATGATACAAACACTGATGTTAAATTACAGGTAAAACATACAAAAAAACAGTCACCAAATAAATTGTAGTATAACAAAAACTTACAATGGTGTCCCATGCATATGATGCAGGTATATTACACATGTGAATTGAAAAAATAATGCCACAGAGAATTAATAATGCAGGGTGTCAGTACTATGGGTCTCCATAGAAAAACCTACAGTGGAGCAGTGTCCAGGTTTTTTTTACCTGTCATCTATAGTCATCACTACAGTATTTGCACCCTACTCTTAGGTGGAATTGGGTCCCCTCAGATGTAGGGCTCTAGAAAAAGGTGTCATATTTGAATGTTTGGTAATTCCAGCCATAAGGTGAAATTTGAATCATTAGCTGTTGTCTGCCACTAGATGTCCCTCTGAGCCTTTACTAGCATATTACACTGTTGCATAAAATGCTGTGCAAGAAATAATGTATACATACATGTTTTTTTTGCATACTTCTTTTTAGGGGCTGTTGGGGACTGAGTCCACCAGATAGCGTACTCACCCTCATTATTGGATACTTGGAGTGCTGGTCAACCCTTTGCCATTTTTACATGTGTGATTCAGTAGGCAGTACTATGCATTGCTAGCGCTTTGCCTGATAGTCCTATAGACAACCAGACAGTGCTCAGCAGCAGTGGCATACTGCTAATAGCAACACACGACACGGCCACTATAGTGACTAAGAGTTGGGTGGGCCCAGTTCCAGCGCCGGGATCTCCCCCCTCCTGGATACAGATGCAGTTGAAAGCACTAATGGAACAGGTATCCGATTCTCCTCCATTGTGCTCCCTGTGCATCTGAGTACTGATAACTCAGCGCAGAGGGCGCTAAGATGTCACTAAATTGCACCTGCTGTGCAGAGATTCAGATTGTGTGCTGCAGAGACTGGAGCAATGGGAATGGGGAGAGGTGAGTATATATTTTTTAAATCAATAAGTGCTTTGTGGGGGCCGCTATTCTGTTTGGATGGCTATGTGGGGGCCAACTATACTGTTTGGAGGGCTATGTGTGAGCCATTTTACTATTTGGAGGACTATGTGGGGGCCATTATATGGTTTGGAGGGCTATGTGGGGGCCATTGTACTATTGGGAGGGCTATGTGTGGCCATTATACTATTTGGAGGGCTATGTGGGAGTCATCATACTGTGTGTAGACTTTTCACTGTTTGGAGGGCTATGTGAGGGTCATTATACTGTGTGGTGTCAATTATATTGCTTGGAGGGCTTTGTGGGGTCCAATAATACTGTTTAGATAGCTATGTGGGGGCCATTAAACTGTTTGGAGGGCTATTTGGAGGCCATTGTACTATTTGGAGGGCTACCGTATGTGGGGGCAATTGTACTATTTGTCAGGGTATGTGGTAGCCATCATATAGTGTGATGGATATTTTACTGTTTGAAGGGCTATGTGAGGGTCATTATATTGTGTGGAGTCAATGATATTTTTTGGAGGGCTGTGTGGTGTCCAATTATACTGTTAGGTGGGCAATGTGGGGGGCAATTATACTGTATGAAGGGCTATGTGGGGAGCATTATACTATTTGGAAGGTTATGTGGGAACCATTATGCTATTAGGAGAATTATGTGGGGGAGGCATGGTTTTGTGATGGTCATTATACTGTTTGGAGGGCTGTGTGGAGGTCGTTATACTGTGTGGTGGCCTTTTTACTGTTTGGAGGACTATGTGGCAGCCAATTAAATTGTTTAGAGGGCTAAGTGGGGGGCCATTATCCTGTTTGGAGTGCTATGTTTTGGCTATTATATTGTGTGGAGGTCCATTTGGGCTATTATAATGTATGTGGGCCATTATACAGTGTGAATGGTTGTGTGGGGTCCATCATACACTGTGTAGAGGTTGTGTGAGGGCTATTATATTGTTTGTAGGGCTATGTTGGGGCCATCATTATTCTCTGTGCGGCCCTTTGTCCAGTGTGGACAGTTGTGTACGGTTCATCATATTGTGTGGGGGTCATCATACTGTGTGAAGGCGTGTGAATGCCATTATACTGTATGAAGTGCTGTGTGTAGGCCCTCATATTGTGTGAAGTGCTGTATGGGGGCCATCATATTGTGTTGGGGTCATGGTGGGTGCTTGATACTGTGTTGGGGTAACTGTGGAGATATCATACTTCGTGGAGTAGGGGTACTGTAGAGTCATAATACTGTGAGTGTGGAGGAATTCACTGTGGGGGTATCATACTATGTTTGAAGGGGGACTTTTGTTGGCATCATACTTTATGGGGGCCATCAAATGGGATATCTTATTGAGTGTGAACATTGAAGGACTTCAATAGAAACAAACTAACTTTGTAAGGGCTGCAAAGCTATGATTTATGCTCTTCTGTGACCCGGCCAAATATTAATTACATTTTTTTTTTTTTTTTTGGGAGGGGGCAAATTAGGACTTCTGTTATGGGGCCCCATGATTTCTACTTAAGCCCATGCTCGGCAGCGTCCCTCAGGATCATGGGGTCCCAATGGTCGGACCACTAGCTATCAGTATGTTTTTTCCTCTCCTATGGATGGGGATAACTTACAATCTTTTTTAACCCCTTTCTGTCATCGGACGTACTATCCCGTCCATGTGACCTGGGACTTAATTCCCAGAGACGGGATAGTACGTCCAAGGCGATCAGCTGCGCTCCCGGGGGAGCGCAGCTGATCGCCGCCGGGTGTCAGCTGATTATCACAGCTGACACCCGGCACTATGTGCCAGGAGCGGTCACGGACCACTCCCGGAACATTAACCCTTGGCACACCGAAATCAAACATGATCGCGGTGTACCGGGGGCACAGGGGAGCCCTCTCCCTGCGCGCTCCCCTGAAGCCCTCAGAACCGCGCTGTTCTGAGGCTTTCCTCCCTGCAGGACCCCGGATCCAAGATGGCCGCCGGGTTCTGCAGGGAAGCCTGCAGCACTGCCTGTGAGACCAGTGATCTGATAAAATACAGTGATGTCCCACCCTGGGACAAAGTAAAAAAGTTAAAAAAATGAAAATCAGAAGTGTAAAAAAAAAATAAATCCAAAATTAAGGAAAAAAAAATAATTCCCAAATAAATTCATTTCTTCCTGTAAATAAAAAAAAACAAAACAATAAAAGTACATATTTGGTATCGCCGCATCCATAACAACCCCTATAAAACTGTCCCACTAGTTAACCCCTTTAGTGAACTCCTTAAAAAAAAAAACAAAGCAAAAAAATCAATGCTTTATCATCATACTGCCGAACAAAAAGTGGAATAACACGCGATCAAAAAGACCGATATAAATAAACATGGTACAGCTGAAAATGTCATCTTGTCCTGCAAAAATCGAGCCACAATACAGCATCATCAGCGAAAAAATAAAAAAGTTATAGCTCGCAGAATAAAGCGATGCAAAAATATTTTTTTTTTATATAAAATTGTTTTTATTGTATAAAGGCGCCAAAACATAAAAAATTATATAAGTGAGGTATCGCCGTAATGGAACTGACCCGAAAAATAAAACTGCTTTATCAATTTTACCACACGCGGAACGGTATAAACGCCCCCCCCCAAAAGAAATTCATGAATTGTTGATGTTTGTTCATTCTAACCTCCCAAAAATCATAATAAAAAGCGATCAAAACATGTCACTTGCTCAAAAATAGTACCAATAAAAACGTCAACTCGTACCGCAAAAAATAAGACCTCACATGACTCTGTGGGCCAAAATATGCAAAAATTATAGCTCTCAAAATGTTGTGATGCAAAAAACTATTTTTTGCAATAAAAAGCGTCTTTTAGCGTGACAGCTGCCTATCATAAAAACCCGCTATAAATAGTAAATCAAACCCCCCTTTATCACCCCCTTAGTTAGGGAAAAATAATAAAAATAAAAAAATGTATTTATTTCCATTTTCCCATTAGAGTTAGGGTTAGGGTTGCGCCTAAAGTTAGAATTAGGGTTAGGGTTGGGATTAGGGATAGGTATGTGTTAGGGTTAGGTTTGTGGTTAGGGTTATGGTTGGGACTAGGGTTAGGGGTGTGTTGGGGTTAGGGTTGGAGTTAGAATTGGGGGGTTTCCGCTGTTTAGGCACATCAGGGGCTCTCCAAATGTGACATGGCGTCTGATCTCAATTCCAGCCAATTCTGCGTTGAAAAAGTCAAATGGTGCTCCTTCACTTCTGAGCTCTGCTGTGCGCCTAAACAGTGGTTCCCCCCACATATGGGGTATCAACGTACTCAGGACAAATTGGACAACAACTTTTGGGGTCCAATTTCTCCTGTTACCCTTGGGAAAATAAAAAGTTGGGGACTAAAAGATCATTTTGTGGAAAAAATATGATTTTTTTATTTTCATGCTCGGGCGTTATAAACTTTAGTGAAACACCTGGGGGTTCAAAGTTCTCACCACACATCTATAAAAGTTCCTTGAGGGGTCTAGTTTCCAAAATGGTGTCATTTGTCGGGGGTTTCCACTGTTTAGGCAGATCAGGAGCTCTCCATCACAACATGGCGTCCAGCCAATTCTGCGTTGAAAAAGTCAAACGGCGCTCCTTTCCTTCCAAGCTCTGCCATGCGCCCAAACAGTAGTTTAACCCCACATATGGAGTATCAGCGTACTCAGGACAAATTGCACAATAACTCTTGGGGTCCAATTTCTTCTGTTACCCTTGGGAAAATAAAAAATTGGACGGGGAAAATATCATTTTTGTAAAAAAATTATTTTTTTGTTTTTACGGCTGTACGTTATAAACTTCTGTGAAGCACTTCGGGGTTCAAAGTGCTCACCACACATCTAGATAAGTTCCTTGTGGGGTCTTTTTTCCAAAATGGGGTCACTTGTGGTGGGTTTCCACTGTTTAGGCACATCAGGGGCTCTCCAAATGCGACATGACGCCCGCAGACCATTCTATCAAAGTCTGCAATCCAAAACGTCACTACTTCCCTTCCGAGCCCTGACGTGTGCCCATACAGTAGTTATCTCCCACATATTGGGTATCAGCGTACTCAGGACAAATTGGACAACAACTTTTGGGGTCCAATTTCTCCTGTTACCTTAAAAAATTGGTGACTAAACGATAATTTTTGTGGGGAAAAAATAGGATTTTTTATTTCCATGCCCGGGCATTATAATCTTGTGTGAAGCACTTGGGGGTTCAAAGTGCTCACCACAGATCTAGATAAGTTCCTTAGGGGGTCTAGTTTCCAAAATGGGGTCACTTGTGGGGGGTTTCCACTGTTTAGGCTCATCTGGGGAACTGCAAACGGAACATGACCCCTATCAATGTCTGCGTTCCATTACTTCCTTTCCAAGCCCTGCCGTGTGCCCAAACAGTTTCCCCTTCCCACATATGGGGTATCAGCGTACTCAGGATAAATTGAAAAACAACTTTTGGGGACCAAATTCCTTGGGAAAAATCAAAAATTTGGGACTAAAAAATCATTTTTGTGGAAATTTTTTTTTTTTCATACCCAGGCATTATAAACTTTTGTGAAACACTTGGGGGTTCAAAGTACTCACAACAGATCTAGATAAGTTCCATAGGGGGTCTAGTTTCCAAAAAGGTGTCACTTGTGGGGGGTTTCCACTGTTTAGGCGCATCAGAGGCTCTCCAAATGCGACATGGCGTTCAATCTCAATTCCAGCCAATTTTGGTTTGAAAAAGTCAAACGGTGCTCCTTCCCTGACGAGCTCTGCCGTGTGCCCAAACAGTGGTTTTCTCCCACATATGGGGTATTGGCGTACTCAGGAGAAATTGCACAACAACTTTATCTTTCCATTTTCTCCTTTTACCCTTGTGAAAATTAAAAAAAGTTTGTAAAAGATCATTTTTGTGACTAAAAAGTTAAATATTCATTTTTTCCTTCCACGTTACTTGAGCTTCTGTGAAGCACCTGAAGGGTTAATAAACTTCTTGAATGTGGTTTTGAGTACCTTGAGGGGTGCAGTTTTTAGAATGGTGTCACTTTTGGGTATTTTCTGCCATATAGATCCCTCAAAGTGACTTCAAATGTGAGGTGGTCCCAAAAAAAATGGCTTTGTAAATTTTGTTGCAAAAATGAGAAATCGCTGGTCAACTTTTAACCCTTATAACTTCCTAACAAAAAAAAATGTTGGTTCCAAAATTGTGCTGATGTAAAGTAGACATGTGGGAAATGTTATTTCTTTACTATTTTGTGTGACATATTTCTCTGTTTTAAGGGAATAAAAGTTCAAAGTTTGAAAATTGCAAAATTTTCAAAATTTTCGTCATATTTGCATTTTTTTCAAAAATAACCGCAAGTTTTAGCAAAGAAATTTACAACTAATGTGAAGTACAATATGTCATGAGAAAACATTCTCAGATTTGCGAAGATCCGTTGAAGCGTTCCAGAGTTATACCCTCATAAAGAGACAGTGGTCAGAAGTGTAAAAATTGGCCCGGTCATTAACGTGCAAACCACCCTTGGGGTTAAGGGGTTAAATCTATGTGAATTAAAATTTGGATTTTGGTTTGAACAAAAAAGACAGCTGACGTGCAGGTCCGATTTTAGACAAAATGAGGCCCTGGGCAAAAGTTTCAAGTGGGGCCTGTTAGGGTTTGCGGATCGCACCAAAGATAAATTATGAGAAGGTGCAATCACATTCTAAGTTATGCCCTCTTAAACGTCACAGGAGCATAATAGGAATGACTCTAGTTGGGGTCCCTATGACTCACCCCCCACTATGCTTGTGGTTGAGCCTGCTCTGTCACACGGTCTGTGTAATGCGCACATGTGATGAAGTTGCCCGCTGCAGGTGCTAAGCTCAATCAGGAATTCCTACCCTACACTGCCTGTCTAAACACGCTCTCACAGCTAGTAGCAGGACACATGCACACAGGGTGGTAATGCTTACACCAAACACGTTATCTTAGTGCGCCAACTCGCGCACCAGAGGACCTTTTATACGTTCCTGTTCTAGTCCAGTCTGACAGGACCTTGCTCGTGGGCCAATCCGGAACTGCCACGTCACCCGAGCAGCTGATGACCGACCACCAATGAGAAGTCGCCTCACGAGCATGCTTAGTGGAGTGATTTCTGGACTTAGACCCAGGAACGTCTGGTCACTGCTGACTATTGCTGGATACAATAACTTTGACTGGGGAGGCAGCAGTAACCAAGCGAACAGCACGAGTCTAAGCAAGACGCTGTGCAGGTTCCACTGCGGTTGAAGAAGAATGGGAGACCGCAGAGTGAAACAAGGCTTGGGATCTACCCCGCGCAGTGGAAGAATCCCGACACCTAACATTATTCCTCCCCAGGCTTTCTCCCCCAGCAACGTTCATCGTGCTCGAAAGTCTCAATGAGCTGTGGGGCACGAATGTGCTCAATCGGCTCCCAGGTCCTATCCTCTGGCCCATGACCCTTCCAGTCCAACCCAAAAATTTTTTTGGCCACACAACACCTTGGACTCAACAATGGCATTGACCTCGAAATCATCTGAGGACAAGTCCGAACTCCCCGCAGGAGTCCCAGATGACTGGGTCATGTATACGGGCTTTAACAAAGACACACGGAAGCTGTCAGTGATGTTCAGATGTGGTGGGAGGCTGAGGCAATAAACTACAGGGTTCACCGGTTCCAGAACCTTGGAAAGACCTAGGTAGCGGGGAGCAAATTTAGTGGACTCTACATGCAGCCTGATGTTACGGGCAGAGAGCCACACTAAAT
Source organism: Oophaga sylvatica (assembly GCA_033576555.1). Classification (NCBI taxonomy): domain Eukaryota; kingdom Metazoa; phylum Chordata; class Amphibia; order Anura; family Dendrobatidae; genus Oophaga; species Oophaga sylvatica. The sequence continues at coordinate 210,309,876 of JARQOD010000003.1, read as the reverse complement.
TGCCAGGTGCGAAGACCGAAGCAGGACGATGATGCGTATCGGCGGAGACCCTCATTCTCTCCTTAGATGCCTTAATGGCATCCGGCGTGCGGTCCCAGATGTCACGAGCCTCCACTGCCCAGTCCACCACCCTAGGGTCGGAGGACAATATAGGCATGGGCACGGGAACTCGCGTATGCTGACCATACTTAAGAAGAAACTGCGTCTGCCCAGTGGAATCGGAGATGGCGTTATTTAGAGCAAACTCTGCCCAAGGCAGTTAAGATGACCAGTCGTCATGCCTTTGTTATGTGATTAAGGCAGGTCCACAATAAAATCCATCCTGACCATCTCCCAGGGCCTATCAGAAAGGGTTGAAGCAAACCTGCGGGTCTCTGCCGGGAAGGCCAATTTCTGGCACACGACACACAAGCTAGAACGTAGTCCCTTACATCATGCGCCATCCGAGGCCACCAATAAGACCTAGCCTGAAGCTCAGTGGTCCTCTTGATGCAGAAATGCCCCTCCAGCTTGGAAGTGTATGCCCAAGAGAGTACCTCTGGCCGCAGGTTAGGTGGTACATAGGATTTGCCTGGAGGCACCTGCTCCAGAGACACAGGAGCCACCGTTCGAAGACTGTCTGAGGGGACAATAAGACGTGGCTCGTCACCCTCCTCGGATGAGACAACAGAACGAGACAGGGCAACTGCACGCAAATTCTTCTCCCCAGAGAGAAACTGAAGTGTAAAATTAAATCGGGAGAAGAATAAGGACAATCTGGCCTGGTGGGAATTCAGCCGCTGGGCCATCTGCAAATAAAGCAGATTTTTGTGGCCAGTAAAGACCTGAAAGGGATACCGAGCTCCCTCTAGGAGATGTCTCTACTCAGAGAAGGCTAGCTTCATGGCTAATTACTCCCGATCCCCGATGGAATAGCTCCTCTCCGCTGATGTAAAGGTCTTTGAAAAGAAGAAACATGGGTGTTTCCGACTGTGAGCATCCTTCTGATATAGGACCGTTCCTGCACCGACGGAAGAGGCATCTACCTCCAAAATGGAGGGCTTGTCCTCATCGGGCCAATGAAGCACGGGAGCCCTAGCGAAATGGGACTTTACAGAAACAAAAGCCTTGGAGACCTCCTCTGAGCACTGTTTAGGAAAGGCAAAGACTCCTGCTCAAACAGACACTTCTCTAAATTTGCGTAAAGGGAATTGGCACGTAGAAGTTCGAAGACCTTACAAACATCCTTTCGGTGGGTGTCAATATCTGGAGAGTAAATGAGTATATGATCCAGATATACAACTACCGAGGTGGATAACAACTCCCGAAAGATGTCCTTAACAAAGTCTTGGAAGACGGCAGGAACGTTACAAAAGCAGAACGGCATTGCCAAAAACTCATAATGACCGTCCTGTGTTAACCCCTTCACCCCAAGGGTGGTTTGCACGTTAATGACCGGGCCAATTTTTACAATTCTGACCACTGTCTCTTTATGAGGTTATAACTCTGGAACGCTTCAACGGATATTCGCGATTCTGAGATTGTTTTCTCGTGACATATTGTACTTCACGTTAGAAGTAAAATTTCTTCGATATAACTTGCGTTTATTTTTGAAAAAAAAGCAAATATGGCGAAAATTTTTAAAATTTTGCAATTTTCAAACTTTGAATTTTTATTCCCTTAAAACAGAGAAATATATCACACAAAATAGTTAAGAAATAACATTTTCCACATGTCTACTTTACATCAGCACAATTTTGGAACCAAAATTTTTTTCTGTTAGGAAGTTATAAGGGTTAAAAGTTGACCAGCGATTTCTCATTTTTACAACAAAATTTACAAAGCCATTTTTTTAGGGACCACCTCACATTTGAAGTCATTTTGAGGGATCTATATGGCAGAAAATACCCAAAAGTGACACCATTCTAAAAACTGCACACCTCAAGGTACTCAAAACCACATTCAAGAAGTTTATTAACCCTTCAGGTGCTTCACAGGAACTAAAGCAACGTGGAAGGAAAAAATGAATATTTAACTTTTAAGCCACAAAAATGATCTTTTACAACCTTTTTTTTTTTATTTTCACAAGGGTAAAAAGAGAAAATAGACAGATAAAGTTGTTGTGCAATTTCTCCTGAGTACGCCAATACCCAATATGTGGGGGAAAACCACTGTTTGGGCACACGGCAGAGCTCGTAAGGGAAGGAGCGCCGTTTGACTTTTTCAAACTAAAATTGGCTGGAATTGAGATTGGACACAATGTCGCATTTGGAGAACCTCTGATGGAACCCCCCACAAGTGACACCATTTTGGAAACTAGACCCCCTAAGGTACTTATCTAGATCTGTTGTGAGCACTTTGAACCCCCAAATGTTTCACAAAAGTTTATAATGCTTGGGTGTGAAAAAAAAAAAACAATTTTCCACAAAAATGATTTTTTAGTCCCAAATTTTTGAATTTTCCCAAGGAAATAGGACCCCAAAAGTTGTTGTCCAATTTGTCCTGAGTACGCTGATATCCCATATGTGGGGGGGGAAACTGTTTGGGCGCACGGCAGGGCTTAGAAAGGAAGTAGTAACGTTTTGGAATGCAGACGTTGATGGGGGTCATGTTCCGTTTGCAGTGCCCCAGATGAGCCTAAACAGTGGTAACCCCCCACAAGTGACCCCATTTTGGAAACTAGACCCCCTAAGGAACTTATCTAGATCTTTGGTGAGCACTTTGAACCCCCAAGTGCTTCACACAAGTTTATAATGCCCGGGCATGAAAAGAAAAAATCCTATTTTTTTCCCACAAAAATTATCTTTTAGTCAACCATTTTTTATTTTCCCAAGGGTAACAGGAGAAATTGGAACACATAAGTTGTTGTCCAATTTGTCCTGAGTACGCTGATACCCCATATGTGGGGGGTAACTGTGTAGCCCAGCTACGCAGGCACACATAAAAATCCAGGAGAGTGCACAGGAAGGTAACAGCAACGCTTGATATTCATTCACTGTCACTCACACTTTCAGACACACCCTTCTGAGACAAAAAGGGGGAGTGACACGTATCTAGGAGTGGTTAGTCAGTCAGCCAACCTAGGAGGGAGAGTAGTGGAATCTGGTTCCTGTCTTCGGACGGATCAGCTCAGTGTCAGTCCAAGTGGGACTTAGAGGATACTGAGGGCTACTCAGCGAGCCCTAGAGAAAGCTGACCTCGCCATTGAAAGTTACAAGTGTTTATGTTAAGAGCGGGAAGCAGGGCGAAGGGCGCAGTGGAGAAGACAGAGCAGTGCTACGGGTATTGATTACCTGCACTAAATTGCCGGACACCGGGGTCCGAAGCGTTGCTATTGTTTCAAGCATAGTAACCAGAAAACCGGAGGCATCTGGACTACAGGTCGCAGAGAGCAGCCCTAAGTGTCAATACGTAACCGGAGTCAGGTGGAACAGGGACTTTGAGTCAAGCGCAGACAAAAGTAAGGACTTAGTTTCATCACCTAGAAGGCTCCACCACAATGTTGGCCGGGCAGTACAGCTATTGAGAAAGCTGGAGATTCAGAGTTAACTTCGCTTCAGGCAAGTTGGATTCACATGTCTATGGAAGTAAAGGAGGCCTCTAACCTGCTCAGCTGTTACCCGAATGTGCACTCTCCACGCCGACCAGCTCCCCGGGATCTGCTTGAACCACCATCAGTAAAAGGTATGAAAAGAAGCTGCATTGTGTTTGACTGAATCCTTACTACACCCTGCATCATCATCACCATAGACTTCCAGGGACCCGTCTCACCTGTGGGAGACTACCACCCAGCTGCCCCCATAACATCCCCTGTGAAGAACCTAATAGCAGCGCTGGTTCAATTAACCAGATACCACAGGTGGCGTCACGAACTACCTATCCTAACAATCCCCTGTAAATATTTCCCTATCGCATGACCGCCAGGGCCACGGACTGAGCCACCGCTACCAGTGACAACTCCCATAGATTTCCATGGGCTCGGCTCCGAGTACCCCATAGCCTTGGTATCCACAATTGTGGTGCGTGGTCGGAACAACTTTTTGGCGTCACGAACAGGATCCGAAAGCTTGCAATTGTGAGTCCTGTGTGCCTATATGAACTGTTTGGTGAAAAAGACTGTGTGTCACTTTTGGCGCCAAATACCGCCATTTTGCCGCCATATTGGCGCCCTGAGGCGCTGGTGAAGAAGGTGGGCGTACATTCGTGGGCGTGTACCCCCCTGTGGCGCGAGAGTTATGGCCGCCCTCTCCAAATGTTACTATAATGTGCGGTCCTGCCCCACTGCTAAGGAAATCCGCCTCCTCTTCATCCTCTATGCGAAGAGGAGGAGACGCAAAGCCCGCCTCCACGGAAGAGATCAGATTGTTCCAGATGGAAACTACAGTCTGGCCTGGGATGAGATGGCGGAAGGACAGGAGAATCTGTGCCAAGGACCGGAAGATTTTCAACCTGTGCCGGAGCTGTCCCCAGATAGGGACACCGACCCCGCCATGATGGAGCTGCGGAAGGAGAATGAGGAGCTAAAAAGGAAGCTCCAGAGTCGTGCTGATCTACAGGAGACGGGGAGACACTGGCGCGCCCAAACACAGCGGCTGCTGTGGGACGCAGTGTTCTCTCCTACAAGCCAAGGGCCGTCTCCTGAATTCCTGAAATCGCTGCTGGAGAAGGCTGAGGGACGACCGGAGGTTACCGCCGAAAGTGCTGTACCTGATCCCACCGATGCGGAGGTGGAGGAGAAGGAGGCTGAGGAGGTATTGCTCGGACCGGAGTGCCAGTCAGGCCAGGAGGCCACCGCAGAGCACCGCTCCCCGGTAAGGTCACGGGAGGGGTCCCAGCCATCGTTGCCGGAAGTTGACTGGGACGAGATGGAGCGATTAGATGACGTCACCTATGCCGTACAGTGGGAAAGTGAGTGGCGCCGTCGTGAAGAGGAGCAGCAACGCCAAAAGCAGGAGAAAGAAAGAGACATCCAGCGGTCCCGACAGAAGCAGCATGAGGAGTTCATAGCTGACAAGGAGACCGTCCGCCGGGATAAAGGTACCCTACGGGAACCGCGGCGGCAGGGGTGCGTCACCGAGTTCCAGCTCCGCAAGGGCTGGGGCTTCATCCGCGAGCCGGGCCTCTTCGCAGGGGTCTTTGTAAGCCGCAGGGACGTAGAATCCCACCTGCCCATCGGTCATCCGGGGAGGGACCTGATTAATGGGGACATTGTGAGCTACACCCGTCACTGGGGTTTGAAGAGGTGGTATGCCCTGAACGTCTCCATCGTTAGTGACCCCGTCCCCGACGCCGGTACCGAAGCGTCCCAGTTCAGAGCTCCCACCGCACCAGGCCGTGCCCCAGCATCGCCCCCTGCTTCGCAATCGGCGACCTGCTCTGCATCGCAATCAGCGACCTATTCGGCATCGCAATCAGCAAAGTGTCCCGCAACGCCACCTGCGACTCATTCTGGATCGCAACCGGATGATGCGACCACAGTTAAATCGCAGCCTAAGCCTGCATCTTTGATGAGAAGCCAATATTTGCCTGAGACACCCGATGCGTCCCAGATGGTTCGCACAAGGACTGTGGCCACTCAAACGCAGATATCGGGCCATGACTTATTTGTTATGGGATCCAAAGGGCATCGCGTCGTTCCAGCCCCAGGAGTGGAAGACGTAATGGAAAGTTTGTAAAAGTGAAAACCGGTAGGACCCAGACAGGGGTTTACCGCATTATAGAAATTGTAAAAAAGTTCTGAGGAAATAATTGCCATTTTTGCACTTTATTACTGTGTATACTGATGTTTTACATATTTAAAATAGAATACCCGGCTGGGTAAAGTGAGAGTTAGAGAATTTGAAAAGTTAAAGAATAAAGATGTAGATTGCATAGTTGCATAGACTACCCCGGTTGGGTAAATTCAGTTAAAGTATATGTGAAAACTTGAAAATTGAGTTTATAAATGTGTCTTTAACCATGCCATGGACTGAGAGGCTGTGGACTGTGCCGGCCCAAGAACTTATCTTGTACATAGTTGCGCTTCGGTGCATTATCTTGGTTTTACATAAAACCATTACTACTATCTACCTCTGAAGAAAAACCCGTATGGTGGGCCTAGAGTGAGGTCTGCAGTCAGAAGTCCTGCAGCCCACCCAGGACCCACGTGGGAGGTTTTTGGTGCGGGTCCTCCACAAGTGTCTTGTAAATATGGAAATGTCTTGATATTTTGATACTTTTGTATTTTCCTATTGTACAAATTGTAACGTTCAAGAATTCGTACCTCCCGGATGGGAAGAGTTATAATGTTTATGTTAATGCAAAACAAAATGTTCTTTTTGTCTTTTACAGCCCGGGAGTGCTGTGTTTTACCAAGGGGGGATGTGTAGCCCAGCTACGCAGGCACACATAAAAATCCAGGAGAGTGCACAGGAAGGTAACAGCAACGCTTGATATTCATTCACTGTCACTCACACTTTCAGACACACCCTTCTGAGACAAAAAGGGGGAGTGACACGTATCTAGGAGTGGTTAGTCAGTCAGCCAACCTAGGAGGGAGAGTAGTGGAATCTGGTTCCTGTCTTCGGACGGATCAGCTCAGTGTCAGTCCAAGTGGGACTTAGAGGATACTGAGGGCTACTCAGCGAGCCCTAGAAAAAGCTGACCTCGCCATTGAAAGTTACAAGTGTTTATGTTAAGAGCGGGAAGCAGGGCGAAGGGCGCAGTGGAGAAGACAGAGCAGTGCTACGGGTATTGATTACCTGCACTAAATTGCCGGACACCGGGGTCCGAAGCGTTGCTATTGTTTCAAGCATAGTAACAAGAAAACCGGAGGCATCTGGACTACAGGTCGCAGAGAGCAGCCCTAAGTGTCAATACGTAACCGGAGTCAGGTGGAACAGGGACTTTGAGTCAAGCGCAGACAAAAGTAAGGACTTAGTTTCATCACCTAGAAGGCTCCACCACAATGTTGGCCGGGCAGTACAGCTATTGAGAAAGCTGGAGATTCAGAGTTAACTTCGCTTCAGGCAAGTTGGACTCACATGTCTATGGAAGTAAAGGAGGCCTCTAACCTGCTCAGCTGTTACCCGAATGTGCACTCTCCACCCCGACCAGCTCCCCGGGATCTGCTTGAACCACCATCAGTAAAAGGTATGAAAAGAAGCTGCATTGTGTTTGACTGAATCCTTACTACACCCTGCATCATCATCACCATAGACTTCCAGGGACCCGTCTCACCTGTGGGAGACTACCACCCAGCTGCCCCCATAACATCCCCTGTGAAGAACCTAATAGCAGCGCTGGTTCAATTAACCAGATACCACAGGTGGCGTCACGAACTACCTATCCTAACAATCCCCTGTAAATATTTCCCTATCGCATGACCGCCAGGGCCACGGACCGAGCCACCGCTACCAGTGACAACTCCCATAGATTTCCATGGGCTCGGCTCCGAGTACCCCATAGCCTTGGTATCCACAATTGTGGTGCGTGGTCGGAACATAACCACTGTTTGGGTGCACGGCAGAGCTCGGAAGGGAAGGAGCACCATTTGACTTTTTCCAACCAAAATTGGCTGGAATTGAGATTGGGCGCCATGTTGCATTTGGAGAGCACCTGATGTGCCTAAACAGTGGAAACCCCCCACAAATGACCCCATTTGGGAAACTAGACCCCCTAAGGAACTTATCTAGATATTTGGTGAGCAATTTAAACCCCCAAGTGCTTCACACAAGTTTATAACGTAGAGCCGTAAAATTTAAAAATCATATTTTTTCCACAAAAATGATCTTTTCACCCCAATTTTTATTTTTCCAAGGGTAACAAGACTCCACCAGTTATTGTGCAATTTGTCCTGAGTGCGCTGATACCCCATATGTGGGAGTAAACCACTGTTTGGGTGCATGGCAGAGTTTGGAAGGGAAGGAGCGCCGTCTGACTTTTTCAACGCAGAATTGGCTGGACGCCATGTCGTGTTTGGAGAGCTCCTGATCTGCCTAAACAGTGGAAACCCCCCACAAATGACACCATTTTGGAAACTAGACCCCTCAAGGAACTTATCTAGATGTGTGGTGAGAACTTTGAACCCCCAGGTGTTTCACTAAAGTTTATAACGTACAGCCGTAAAATAAAAAATCTTTTTTTTTTTACAAAAATGATTTTTTCGCCCCCAATATTTTATTTTCACAAGGGTAACAGAAGAAATTGGAACCCAAAAGTTGTTGTCCAATTTGTCCTGAGTACGCTGATACCCAATATGTGGGAGAAAACTACTGTATGGGCACACGTCGGGGCTCGGAAGGGAAGTAGTGACGTTTTGGATTGCAGACTTTGATAGAATGGTCTGCGGGCCTCATGTCGCATTTGGAGAGCCCCTGATGCACCTAAACAGTGGAAACCCCCCACAAGTGACCCCATTTTGGCAAATAGACCCCACAAGGAACTTATCTAGATGTGTGGTGAGCACTTTGAACCCCGAAGTGCTTCACAGAAGTTTATAACGTACAGCCGTAAAAATAAAAAAATCTTTTTTTTTTTACAAAAATGATTTTTTCGCCCCCAATATTTTATTTTCACAAGGGTAACAGGATAAATTGGACCACAAAATTTGTTGTCCAATTTGTCCTGAGTACGCTGATACCCAATATGTGGGAGAAAACTACTGTATGGGCACACGTCGGGGCTCGGAAGGGAAGTAGTGACGTTTTGGATTGCAGACTTTGATAGAATGGTCTGCGGGCGTCATGTCGCATTTGGAGAGCCCCTGATGCACCTAAACAGTGGAAACCCCCCACAAGTGACCCCATTTTGGCAAATAGACCCCACAAGGAACTTATCTAGATGTGTGGTGAGCACTTTGAACCCAGAAGTGCTTCACAGAAGTTTATAACGTACAGCCGTAAAAATAAAAAATATTTTTTTTTTACAAAAATGATTTTTTCGCCCCCAATATTTTATTTTCACAAGGGTAACAGGATAAATTGGACCACAAAATTTGTTGTCCAATTTGTCCTGAGTACGCTGATACCCAATATGTGGGAGAAAACTACTGTATGGGTGTCACGCTGTATAGCAGATATATATATGTGATGTCAGTAATCTATATCAAAAGGGCAACATACTATATAACATGCGCATAGATATATGATAACATAGATTTACCTGACAGAATGTCCAGTGGGTCAAAACGGAATCCGTTATACGCTGTCTCCGGCTAGAGGGTGACCGGGTCTAAGCTGACCCTAAACTGGGGTCCTAACTAATCCCTCAACCTGGAGGTACTGTTAAAGGTACAGAGGTCCAGGCCACCAGCGTAAACCCTGTCTCCTATCAATCCCTGCCAACTGTATTTTAGTCCTAAGAAGGACCCTGAATACCACCAAAGGGAATGAACAGGTAACGGTTAATGAACAGAAAGACATACAAGAAAGACAAGAAATAAAGTAAATAAAGTCTTACATACAACACTCACACACAGTAGGAACACCTAAGGTCTCAGAGATAAACTATAAGCTATAAGAGTAAAAACAACTAAGGAGCTCTTAGCTTAAGTATTCTCAGAACCGCTTCAGTCTGCTAGACTACATGAATGCTTTCACCGGCGTCTAACACCCAGACTGGCAGGAATATAAAGGAAACTAATTAGAACATAATCAAAAGCAGCCGGGCGAGGCTGGACCTAGTCTTAGCAAAGAGCTAGGTAAAATTAACTCTCTCATTACCAAAACACAAAGAAACAGCAGCTCAGCTGTGAGAAGTCAGAATGTGCAATCGCGACGATCTTCGTGGCGATGCACCCATGACAGTACCCCCCCTTCTACGAGGGGCCTCCGGACCCTCATGACCAGGTCTGTCCGGGTAAGTTGTGTGAAAGGTCCGAACCAATCGATCTGCGTTAGCATCAGACGCAGGGACCCACGTCCTCTCCTCAGGACCATACCCCCTCCAAAGAACTAAGTACTGAGGGGATCGGCGACTGAGACGTGAGTCAATGATTTTCGACCCATGAAATTCCACGTTATCATTGACCACCACTGAAGGAGGAAGTAGAGGTGACGGTATGACTGGTGCCACATACTTTTTAAGTAATGACTTGTGAAACACATTATGATTTTTAAACGTAGGAGGGAGGTCCAGACGAAATGCCACAGGATTAATTCTGGAACTGATCCTGTACGGCCCAATGAATCTGGGACCCAACCTCCAGGAGGGAACTTTAAGTTTTATATTCCTGGTAGACAACCACACCAGATCGTTCACCTTCAGATCTCGACCAGAAACTCTCCCCCTATCAGCCATCCGTTTGTAATGATTCTCCGTAACCTTCAGTCTTAACCGATCTGGAACTATCAGTCTCCCTGGAGGTCCCACAGGGGCGTCCCCCTGAGCCCTCAATACCTCCCCCTCAAGCTCAGGGCAAACAGCTGACACTACAACTCCCTCCTGAGGAATAGGAACCGGATCATCCATCCTCCCGGTCCCTGGGAAAGTACGAGATAAGGCATCAGGAAGCAACTTTATTGAGCAGTCATATGCGCGATGAGGAGGTAACTCCTTACCCCCCTCCTCTGAGAACATCTCCCAAAGTCCTCCAGAAAAGGAGGCAAAGTCCTAGGCACAACCGCACCGATGACCGTGCTCATGCAGCCATTCTTGCAAAATTCACCCCACTGGCTTATCTTTCTGGACTGCCAATCAATCACTGGGTTATGTTTAGCCAACCAAGGAAGTCCCAACACAATAGGAGTAGGTAGACCCTCCAACACATAACAAGACAATTGCTCTTTATGTATTGCCCCTACTCGAAGATCTATGTTATGAACAGCTTGTACCAAGCTACCTTGACCAAGAGGTCTAGAATCAATAGAGAGTATAGGGACCGGTTTGGCCAATACACTCAGTTGCATACCATGCACCTGGGCAAACCGAGCGTCCACCAGATTAGCCCCAGACCCACTATCAAGAAAAACAGAAATCCTCTCAGTTCTAGTACCAATCACCACCTCCGCAGGCACGAGAAACTGAGAGGGATTTGGGGACGAAATACACACACCCAGGTTAACTCCTTGGCTCAAAGAGGTCCGGGATGGACACCCCCCAACAAAATGTCCCTCTCTCCCGCAAAAGAAACACCTTCTAGTCTTGCGGCGCACCGCCGATTCCCTCCTACAAAATGATGTCCCTCCCAACTGCATGGGTTCCTCAGAACAGACCAGGGGAACCTCAGTAAAAGGGACTTTAGTAGTAGGTGGAGTCATCACGGGGGGCGGAGTTACCTCGCGTCTTCCCGAAGTCGTCTATCAATGCGAATAGCGAGGGCCATAGCAGCCTCCAGTGATGGAGGAGAATCATACTGAGCCAACACATCTTTTAATTTGTCAGACAACCCTTGACAAAACTGGCTCCTAAGAGCTGGGTCATTCCACTGAGTATCTGTTGCCCATCTACGGAACTCAGAAGAATATTCCTCCGCTGGACGATTTCCTTGCCGTATTTTACGTAACCTTGTTTCAGCAAGGGAGACTCGATCCGGATCATCATATACCAGACCCAGGGCAGTAAAAAATCGATCCACTGACTGGAGATCTGGGGAGCCTGGAGGAATAGAGAACGCCCAAGATTGAGGGTCCCCTTGTAAGAGCGAGATAACAATTCCCACCCTCTGCTCTTCACTCCCAGATGACCGAGGCCGCAGCCGAAAGTACAATTTACATGCCTCCCGGAAAGTAAAAAATTTGTCCCGCCCACCAGTGAACCTATCCGGGAGAGCAACCTTAGGTTCAGATCTGGTTTGCTCCGGGGGGGACAAAACCTTGGACTTAATGTCTGCAAATTCCATGGACAACCCCTGCAACTGTCGGGCCAGCTGGGCTACTGGATCCATGACAGCTGGGGAGAATCTTTAGTTTGGGCCGGTGAAAATGTCACGCTGTATAGCAGATATATATATGTGATGTCAGTAATCTATATCAAAAGGGCAACATACTATATAACATGCGCATAGATATATGATAACATAGATTTACCTGACAGAATGTCCAGTGGGTCAAAATGGAATCCGTTATACGCTGTCTCCGGCTAGAGGGTGACCGGGGTCTAAGCTGACCCTAAACTGGGGTCCTAACTAATCCCTCAACCTGGAGGTACTGTTAAAGGTACAGAGGTCCAGGCCACCAGCGTAAACCCTGTCTCCTATCAATCCCTGCCAACTGTATTTTAGTCCTAAGAAGGACCCTGAATACCACCAAAGGGAATGAACAGGTAACGGTTAATGAACAGAAAGACATACAAGAAAGACAAGAAATAAAGTAAATAAAGTCTTACATACAACACTCACACACAGTAGGAACACCTAAGGTCTCAGAGATAAACTATAAGCTATAAGAGTAAAAACAACTAAGGAGCTCTTAGCTTAAGTATTCTCAGAACCGCTTCAGTCTGCTAGACTACATGAATGCTTTCACCGGCGTCTAACACCCAGACTGGCAGGAATATAAAGGAAACTAATTAGAACATAATCAAAAGCAGCCGGGCGAGGCTGGACCTAGTCTTAGCAAAGAGCTAGGTAAAATTAACTCTCTCATTACCAAAACACAAAGAAACAGCAGCTCAGCTGTGAGAAGTCAGAATGTGCAATCGCGACGATCTTCGTGGCGATGCACCCATGACAATGGGCCCACGTCAGGGCTCGGAAGGGAAGTAGTGACGTTTTGGATTGCAGACTTTGATCGAATGGTCTGGGGGCGTCAAGTCGCATTTGGAGAGCCCCTGATGCACCTAAAGAGTGGAAATCCCCAAGTGACCCCAGTTTGGAAAATAGACCCCACAAGGAACTTATCTAGATGTGTGGTGAGCGCTATGAAGCCCCAAGTGTTTCACAGAAGTTTATAATGTACAGCCGTAAAAAAAAAAAAATCTTTTTTTTTTTTTACAAAAATGATATTTTAGCCCCCAGTTTTTTATTTTCCCAAGGGTAACAGAAGAAATAGGACAAATTGCACAATAACTCTTGGGGTCCAGAGTACACTGATACCCCATATGTGGGGATAAACTACTGTTTGGACGCATGGCAGAGCTCAGAAGTGAAGGAGCACCGTTTGACTTTTTCAACACAGAATTGGCTGGAATTGAGATCAGACGCCATGTCACATTTGGAGAGCCCCTGATGTGCCTAAACAGCAGAAACCCCCTAATTCTAACTCCAACCCTAACCCCAACACACCCCTAACCCTAGTCCCAACCCTAACCACAAAACCCAACCCTAACAAACCCCTAATCCCAACCCTAACCCCTAACCCAAACTTTACGCCAACCCTAACCCTAACTTTGCCGCAACCCCTAACCCAAATGGGAAAATGGAAATAAAACATTTTTTTCATTTTATTTTTTTTTCCCTAATTAAAGGGGGGGATAAAAGGGGGTTTTGTTTTCTATTTTTGTGGGTTTTATGATTGGGTTTTCCGCAAAAAAGCTTTTTATTGCAAAAATGTTTTTTTTTCGCCACATTTGAGGCTATAATTTTTGCATATTTTGGCCCCCAGGTCATGTGGGCTTATATTTTGCCCGGGACAGTTGACGTTTTTATGGCCATTTTTGAGCACAGAATTTTTATGTTTTTATTTCGATTTTTGGAGGTTAGAAAGGAAAAAAAAACGCAATTCATGAATTTTTTTTGGGGGGGGGGCGTTTTTTTTCGTTCCGCGTGTGGTTAAAAATGATAAAGCGTTTTATTTTTGGGTCGTACGATTAGGTGATTCCCCATTTATATCATTTTTTTTTGTTTTGGGCTTTTATAAATAAAAAAATTTTTTATAAAAAATAAATTTTTGCATCGCTTTTTTTTGCGAGCTTTAAAATTTTTTTTTTTTTCGGATGATGCTGTATGGGAGCTCGTTTTTTTTGGGGCAAGATGACGTTTTTAGCGAACCTGTTTTATTTAACGGTCTTTTTTTATGGTGTTTTTCCCCCTTTTTTTTTAAACGGTATGATGATAAAGCACTGATTTTTTTGGGGGGGGGTTCACAAAAGGGGGGAATTGTGGGCGTTTTATGGGGGGGGCGTTTGGACCGGCGATACCCAATTTTGTGTATTTTTTTTGTTTTGTTTTTTTTTTTAAAAAAATGAAAATTTTTTGGGGGGGTATTTTTTTTTTTTTTAAATTTTTTTTGGATTTTTTTTTTTAAAAAAAAGTTTTTTTTTTTTTTATTTTTTTTACT
>JARQOD010000003.1:210286139-210295602 GCA_033576555.1 Oophaga sylvatica | reverse complement strand
CCCATTATCATCACTGCCTCCCCATTATCATCATTGCCTCCCCATTATCATCATCATTGCCTCCCCATCATCATTGCCTCCCCATCATGATTATTGCCTCCCCATCATCATCATCACTGTCTCTCCATTATCATCATCACTGCCTCCCCATTATCATCATTGCCTCCCTATCATCATCATCATTGCCTCCCCATTATCATCATTGCCTCCCATCATCATCGCCTCCCCATCATCATCATTGCCTCCTCACCACCATCACTGCCTCCCCCACCACCATCACACATACAGCACCACACACAGACAGCACCACAGCACTCTCTCACATACACACACACAAAGCACCACACTACATACACACACGCAGGCAGACACACACACACCACATCTCACCTGTCCGGCGTCTGCACCGCAGGCAGTCCCGCAGCATCACTGGCGCCCGCGCTTACTCTCTGCCACAGCCGGCCGCTGAATGATGACATCATCCAGCGGCACTGCTGTGAGAGGAAGCGCGGGCGCCCTGCAGTGGTGCCCTGGAGCCCGGAGCTGCGGAGGCACGGGGAGAGGTAAGTATTGTATTATGCCGGCTGCGGGGCCCTGAGCAAGTGGAGGGGGCCCAGTGGCGGCACTGGCACCACTCTCATCCGCTAACGGGCGCAGATGTGCCCGATGGTGAGTGGGCCCCCCCGCCTGCTCAGGGCCCCGGCACTTGCCCGGGTACGCCGGGTGCTGACGCCGGCCCTGTACATACCCCATCTTTCCCGGCACATGATGGCTGAATTATTCAGCTTTCATCTGCCTCTAAGACTATGTGCACACGTTGAGTATTTGGTCAGTATTTTACCTCAGTAAATTTGTAAGCCAAATACTTGACCAAATACTCAACGTGTGAACGTGGCCTTAAAGGGAATTGGTCACGTCATTTATCCCTACTAAACTGCCCCCAATGTCTTACAGGTCATGTAATGTGCACCACCAACATGTTGTTCTCAAGCTAATCATCCCAGAATACAAATAAAAAAAGCTCTTTCAATCTTTTCTCAATTGCCTAAAAAATCCAGGCTTTAAGTCGTATGTGTGGCGCTGTATATGGGTTTAGTCATTGACACTAGTCGTGCCCAACGCAGTGTGTTTAATGGGCCGGACTGCCCCGACATCACGCCAATCTCCAAGGAATTCCCATACCTGTGAGCGGATAAGCAGCTCCCCAGGCATGCGCATTGAAGTTGGGTGTATGCCCCAGCTTAAGTTGCTATATGTGCATGCTCCAGAAGCAGCTGTGAGTCACTAGGGCAGTGTGGCCACATTTCTTCTGTTCTTTTCTTCACGTCTTGGCAGCAGCGGGAATATTGCGCACTCACAATATACCCAAAGCTTCTGACTAGAGATGAGCGACTTTGCCTTCGGGAGGGTCGAGTCGGGTTTCGGACCACCCGACTTTTCCAAAAGTCGAGTTGAACGAAATCGGCCGACTATCGGAAAAAGTCGAAGGTCCGACTGAAACTCGACCCGACTCTAATGCAAGTCAATGAGGCAGAAAAGTCGGCAGGGAGTGGAGGACAGTAAACACACCTACAGTGCCCATTTCAATGCCAACCACGGGTGGATTAAGGGTAGCTAGGGCCCCAAGCTGTTCAGACTCTGTGGGCCCCCCGGTCATGTGACTGGGTCATGTGACGGGGTCATGTGACGGGGTCAAGCGACGGGGTCATCATATACCTGAAATAGATTATTCCAGGCGCCTCCACCCCTCGAACTGTCCACAGTCCCACCGCTCTCTCTTGGAAAAACTCCACTTCTCACCTATCATACATTAACAGTTCCCATCACCAGATCACACATAAAGCCAGCAGCTTTTGTTTTGGCCAAAAGATTTTTTAAGCCACCACCATAACACAGTAGACACTTTTGGCCGGGCTCTACTCTACTGTAACCTATTAAATATTTGTTAAAATATGCAATACAATTTAGGTATATTTTTATTTATTTTTCAAATACCACAACACCATGACCAGAGCACATAATACCACCACAAAGTGACCAAATAGTACATACAAGGGTCAAATACCGCAACACCATGTCCAAACCACATATTACCACCACATAGTGACTGAATACTACAATACTGATCAGTAATAAAAAAAAAACCACAATACTATCACCATAAGTGCCATTATACACAGGAGATCTGTACTTAGTATGCAGTGTATGTGTACAGGTAATACATTGATCACTGGTGACATTATACACAGGACTTCTGTATATAGTATACAGTGTATAGTGTCAGTGTATAGGTAACACACTCACCAGTGACGTCTCTAGGTGAAGTCCTTCATCTTTGTTTTTCATCTTTCATCCAGCACAGACCGCCATCACTTCTTCCAGCCAGGGCTCGTTTCTGCAGGAAATAACACAGCTATCTCGAGCTCCGCTTGCAGAACACATTAATTTTTCCCAACTTCTACATTACACCACATGAAGAAAAAAAGGCGACATAGTATCACTCTACACAGTAACAGGACCGCCCCCCCCATTTAAAACAGTATACTCAAAAAATAAAAAAATACATCACTGCAGAAATATCCCTTAATTAGCCCCTCTGGTAATAATATTCTCCATCCTGGCCCCCATGTGTCTCATTCCTGGCTTCAGCCATATGTTCTCCCATCCTGCCCTCATGAATATCCATTTGGCCCAATATGATCTCCCATCCAACCCCATCTGTCTCCATCGTATCCATCCTGCCCCATGATCCTGCACGATCTGTCTCCAACCCTGCCCCATCTGTCTCCAATCCTGCCCCCATGTCGCCAATCATGCCCCGTATCTCCATTCTGCCCCGTGTCTCGCATTCTGCCCCCATGTCCAGCATTCTGCTCCATGTCTCACAGTCTGCCCATGTCCAGCATTTTGCCCCATGTCTCACAGTCTGCCCCCATGTCCAGCATTCTGCCCCATGTCTCACAGTCTGCCCCCATGTCCAGCATTCTGCCCCATGTCTCACAGTCTGCCCCATGTCCAGCATTCTGCCCCCATGTCCAGCATTCTGCCCCCATGTCTCACAGTCTGCCCCATGTCCAGGATTCTGCCCCCATGTCTCACAGTCTGCCCCATGTCCAGCATTCTGCCCCCATGTCTCACAGTCTGCCCCATGTCCAGCATTCTGCCCCCATGTCTCACAGTCTGCCCCATATCCAGCATTCTGCCACCATGTCTCACAGTCTGCCCCATGTCCAGCATTCTGCCCCATGTCTCACAGTCTGCCCCATGTTCAGCATTCTGCCCCATGTCTCACAGTCTGCCCCATATCCAGCATTCTGCCCCATGTCTCACAGTCTGCCCCATGTCCAGCATTCTGCCCCCATGTCTCACAGTCTGCCCCATGTCCAGCATTCTGCCCCCATGTCTCACAGTCTGCCCCATGTCCAGCATTCTGCCCTCATGTCTCATAGTCTGCCCCATGTCCAGCATTCTGCTCCCATGTCTCACAGTCTGCCCCATATCCAGCATTCTGCCCCCATGTCTCACAGTCTGCCCCATGTCCAGCATTCTGCCCCATGTCTCACAGTCTGCCCCATGTCCAGCATTCTGCCCCCATGTCTCACAGTCTGCCCCATGTCCAGCATTCTGCTCCCATGTCTCACAGTCTGCCCCATATGCAGCATTCTGCCCCCATGTCTCACAGTCTGCCCCATGTCCAGCATTCTGCCCCCATGTCTCACAGTCTGCCCCATATCCAGCATTCTGCCCTCATGTCACACAGTCTCCCCATGTCCAGCATTCTGCTCCCATGTCTCACAGTCTGCCCCATATCCAGCATTCTGCCACCATGTCTCACAGTCTGCCCCATGTCCAGATTCTGCCCTCATGTCTCACAGTCTGCCCCATGTCCAGCATTCTGCCCCCATGTCTCACAGTCTGCCCCATGTCCAGCATTCTGCCCTCATGTCACACAGTCTCCCCATGTCCAGCATTCTGCTCCCATGTCTCACAGTCTGCCCCATATCCAGCATTCTGCCACCATGTCTCACAGTCTGCCCCATGTCCAGAATTCTGCCCTCATGTCTCACAGTCTGCCCCATGTCCAGCATTCTGCCCTCATGTCTCACAGTCTGCCCCATGTCCAGCATTCTGCCCCATGTCTCACAGTCTGCCCCATGTCCAGCATTCTGCCACATGTCTCACAGTCTGCCCCATGTCCAGCATTCTGCCCCCATGTCCAGCATTCTGCCCCATGTCTCACAGTCTGCCCCATGTCCAGCATTCTGCCCCCATGTCTCACAGTCTGCCCCCATGTCCAGCATTCTGCCCCATGCCTCACAGTGTGCCCCATGTCCAGCATTCTGCCCCATGCCGCAGTGTGCCTCCATGTCCAGCATTCTGCCCACATGCCTCACAGTGCAGTGTGCCCCCATGTCCAGCATTCTGCCCCCATGTCTCACAGTCTGCCCCATGTCCAGCATTCTGCCCCCATGTCTCACAGTCTGCCCCATGTCTAGCATTCATGTCCCCATGTCTCACAGTCCCCCTCCCCGTGTCCAGCAGGCAGCATTCTTCCCCCATATCCAGTCTGTCCCCCTGTCCCGAGTCTCACAGGCTGCCCCACCGCTCAATAAAAAAAAAAAAAGTTCTTCTTACCTTGCCGTGCTCCTGCAGCGAAGACAGTTCCCTCCACAAGCGTGCACTCGCCGGCGACTGACAATGACGTCAGAAGCCGGCGACGTGCGCGCTGCGGCTGACGTCAGCTGCCAGTCTCCGATTGGCTGGCGGCTGTTAACTATTTACGTGCGGGCGCGCCCGCATGTCAATAGCGTTAAAATGCCACAGCGCGCCGCCACTAAGGGCCCGGTTTAGCCTGCCGGCTCTGCCCACCGGGCCCCATACGCCAATGCCCTGTTGGCGACCCTGTGGTGGGCCCCCCCACACTACTGGGCCCTGGGCGGTAGCCCAGATTGACCCTCTGGTAATCCGCACCTGATGCCAACTACATCAATTCTTATTACTTAAGCTTGTCAACCTTAATTTATTTTATAATATTAGTAACGCATTGAAAACTGGGGATTATTTGGCTAAAGTTGTGGGGGGGCAGGGCTGGTTCCAGGTTTTCGTGGGCCACGGGTGAAAGAGTCTCAGTGGGCCCCTTTACCACATACCACAATTCATGATGCTCCGATACGGCAGAGAAATATAGGTATAGTCCAATGCCAAATACTTCACTTCTTACATTACATGACTGATATCTATTGTAAATTCTACAATAGCTCAAAAAACGGACAGTATAGTCCTCCATACAGTATTATGGCCACCACATAGTGCGCCATACAGAATAATGAGCCCCATATATTGCTCCATACATAATTGGTCCTTTATAATGTTCCATACAGTATATTATGAGCTCCACATAATGCTCCAGTATATGATGGTCCCCATATAATGTGCCATACAGTATAGGACGGTCCCCATAGAGTATAATGGGCCCCACATATTGCTCCATACAGTATAATGAGTCACATATAAAGCTCCATACAGTATATGATGGGCCCCATATATTGCTCTATACAGAATGGGCTCCATATAATGCTCCATACAGAATAGGCCCCATATGTGCTCCATATGATGTTTCATATATAATGGGCCTTATATGATGCCCCATAAATAATGAACCCCATATGATGCTCTAGTATATGATGGGCCCCATATATGATGCTCCAGTGTATGATGAGCCCCATATAATGCTCCAAATATAATGGTCCCCATATATAATGCTCCATATATAATGGGCTCCATGTGATGCTCCATATATAATGTGCCCCATATGATGCACCATATATAATTGGCCCCATATGATGCTCCAGTATATTATGGGCCCCATGGATGATGCTCCAGTGTATGATGGGCATATATAATGCTCCATATATAATGGGCTCCATGTGATGCTCCATATATAATGTGCCCCATATGATGCTCCATAAATAATGGGCCCCATATGATGCTCCAGTATATGATGGGCCCCATGGATGATGCTCCAGAGTATGATGGGCCTATATAATGCTCCATATATAATGGGCCCCATATGATGCTCCAGTATATGATGGGCCCCATGGATGATGCTCCAGTGTATGATGGGCCTATATAATGCTCCATATATAATGGGCCCCATTTATAATGCTCCAGTGTATAATGGGCCCCATAAATGCTGCTCCAGTGTATGATGGGCCCCATTTATAATGCTCCAGTGTATGATGTGCCCCATATATAATGCTCCAGTGTATAATGGGCCCTATCTATGATGCTCTAGTGTATGATGGGCCCCATATATAATTCTCCAGTGTATAATGCTCCCCATATATTGCTCCAAAAATTAAAAAAATGAAATACCTCTCCTCGCTGGGCACTGCTCTACTCTGGACTCCTCAGCGTCGCCATCTTCCAGCTCTCTGCACTGTGACTGTTCTGGCAGAGGGCGTACAGACGTGACGTCATCACACTCTCTGACCTGAATGTCACTGTCAGGAAATGCAGAAGACGTCACAGCGGTGGAGCAAGGAGAGGTAAGTATTGCAAGGACTGGGGCCCTGAGCAAGCAGGGGAGGCCCACTCGTGGGTGCCGGCACTGGCACAGGGCCCCTCATAGTACGCCGGTGTCTCTGATGGCGAGTGGGCCCCCCCCACCTGCTGAGGGCCCGGCACTTGCCTGGGAGCGCCAGGTGCTGACGCCGGCCCTGGTAGCGGGGGGCCCCGGGAAGGGGGGCGAACACGAATTTGTCCACCATCGTGGTTTTGGCCTTAGCCCTGCGTGTTTTCCTCTTCCCGGTTGCCTCATCCTCGCAGATCTCATCCCCAAACAACAGCGTGCCAAACCATGCTGGGGACTCGATCTGCTGCACTTGCTGCAGGATGAGGCAGCCCCCCTCACTGCTACTGTCACCGCTCCCTCCTTTCTCCCCCTCACTCCCACTTTCCTCCGTGTTACTGGAGTCCGGTGGGAGAGCCACTTGTTCGGGGGCTATCCCGCTGCGCGATACCTGGGCGCTCTTACTCACCAGGTCCTCAGGTGGGTCTGGCTCAGATGTTTCACAGCCATCTTCCTCCTTCTCCTCCTCATCCTTGACCTGGCTGGGGCCTCCTGACCCCCCAGGAGACCCACCGGTCAGGGCTCTAAACCGGTCATCGTTTCTTAGCTTTTCCCCGAAAGGGCTGCTTCCCTCCAGGATGGCAGATCTTCTTTCCTCCAGGGCTCTTATTGCCCCCTTCAGCCTCTGGACTGTGGCGGATACCTCCGCTCTCTTTGAGGCAGGGAGCCGGTTCTTAGCTGTTACTCGGGCTCTCTTCAACTCCTCCCGGAGTTTTCTGAACTGCTTGGCGGCCTCATATTCACAGAGGTGGACGTGGATGCAGGAGGCATAGGTGGTGGATGGCTCTCCCGCAGCCTTGGAGCCCAGATGCTGGGGGGCCCCCTGCCGCACCTCTGCTGGCCGCCTCACCTCCTCCTCCAGGAGAAGGAACCGCCACGGCAACCGGCTTCAGGGGTCCCGGATCCTGGAGCTTTGCGGTCCTCCAGGGTCCTCTTTTTATTGCCCATCTCCCTGGGACTGGCTGGGCGATGTAGATCGAAATAGGGCCTCTCACCCCCAGCCGGCTTGCCGGGGGGTGGGAGCCAGGGGCACAGCCCTGACGCTCAGTCCCAGGGAAGGCCTCTCTCTCCTGGGAAGGGGCAGGTAACAGTCCAGGTAAAAAGTCCTCCTTCCCAGGAGCTTAGCTTGGATCACAGCCGAACAGTCCAGCAGCCTGCGACTCCTCCTCTTCCTCCAAGGGTGGAGCTGGAATTACCGCCGCTGCTGGCACCTGACTTGCCCTCCGATTGATCCTTGTTAAAGGATTTAAAGTGTACTCATTCCAATTACAGAGCCTCGAAAGAGTCCTGTACTGTTATTTTTCGTCACTACCTCACCGGGTCGGGAGTGGGTATTTGCGCGCCTGCTGCCTTCCTTGGATGTGGTAGCCGTTCTCAGGCTCCCTCTCCGAAATCGAACCCTGATTCTCCGTTACCCGTGGTCACCATGGTAGGCACAGAAAGTACTATCGAAAGTTGATAGGGCAGACACCCGAATGGATCGTCACCGTCACAGGGATTGGCCTGAGGTTATCCAGAGTCGCAAGACTTACGTGGAGAGCGCAGCAGGGGGAGGCTGCGGAGGACCATCCCGACGCCACGCCCGGGACCCCGGATTGGTTTTGGTCTGATAAATGCATGCATCCCTGGCGGTCAGCGCTCGTTTGCACGTATTAGCTCTAGAATTACCACAGTTGTCCGAGTCAACGGTTTGGAGCGATCAAAGGAACCATAACTGATTTAATGAGCCATTCACAGTTTCACTGTACCGTCCGTGTGCACTTACACATGCATGGCTTAATCTTTGAGACAAGCATATGCTACTGGCAGGATCAACCAGGTAGCCCCCCAACACGACTGGACCGCGTCGAGGCGAGGGAGAGATCGAGAGGCTAGGGGAGTGACACCGCGGCCAACGGACGCCCGGAGGGAACGTTCATTCGTCGTCTTCAGCGCAGGGGCGTACCTGCAGCAGGCTTCAGGAGGGTGTCGTGCCGACCCTCGAGGCCGGGGAAGGGAGCCCTTACGGAGCACACGGGGGACAGTCGGAATGGCGCCTCGCTGAGCAAAGTCCCGAAGCATAGGGCGTCTGAAAACACCCCTTGCACGGGGAGGGCGAGGTAACTGGCCTCCAGAGGACACCACTACCGCCCTGCCTCGTGACTCCTCGCTCCTGGGGTGACTCAGAGTCACCGGGGAGAGGGACCAGGGCGTAGCGGCCTATGCGATTCAGACGGCAGGCCCCCCCATCGCCGGCGGCAGCCCTGCCATTCACCCCGTGCGGGTCGTCAGACCGCTGTCATCATTCAGTTCGGCTCAAACGCCCTACGGCTCGGCCGCTGCTGCCTGCAAACAGGAGGTGACGGCCTGCACGCGCGCCCAAAGATAGGTGGTGGAAGCCCGGGGGGTGCAGGAGGAAGGAAACCACTCGCCGTAAGCCGACGCGGGCTCCAAAGCCCGGGCCGAGCGAGCGGCACCACCTCCCCACCCGGGAACGCTGCGCCAAATCGATCAGAGGAACAGATACACTGAGCGTGCTCTGAGGGGACAAAGTCAGAAAGAGCGTCCGTCCCCTGGAGCCCCTTTCGGACGAGGACTCCAGGTTTTTCTCTTAAAACCGTCAATTCCACGGGGAGGGTCTGGTCAGGCTCAGGTAACCCAGGATCGCATCTCTGACTTGGGACAGATGACCAGCAAAAGTCCCCTATCTGTGGAAGCCCAGACTCAGCACAAGTGGGAACTTCCATCCAAATAGGGGCTACGAGCAAAGTGTCTTACCCGTGTCAGAGAACCATGAAAACTACAGCCACAAGTTATGGTCGAAAGGTATCTCTCTCATATACATTCTGCCGG
>JARQOD010000003.1:210256139-210281139 GCA_033576555.1 Oophaga sylvatica | reverse complement strand
CTGATAAGTAACTACCGTATTTTTCAGACCATAAGACGCACCTTTTTCCCAAAAAATTTTGGGGGAAAATAGGGGTGCGTCTTATGGTCGCAATACACTTACAAATCCTGTTGGTGACAGCGGCGGCGGTCCCGATGCAGCCTTCCTTCCCAGGCTGGTGCGGCTGTGGTGGTGCGGCGAGGCTCTTTAGTGTGGTGGTGGCGTTCCGAGATCTGCATCTGAGCATGTGTTGGCCCGGCAGCCATGTTCCCGGTGGCCATGTTCCCGGAGGCCACCGCAGCATGGCATTAATGGAGGAGCGGGGGCCTCCGGGCTTTGACGAAATGCCGGCAGAGCCCCCCCACACAGCACAGAGAGCCGCTGCCACTGCCCGGAGCACAATGCCCCTGCCCTGGAGCACAATGCCCTGCCCCGGAGCACAATTCCCCTGCCCCGGAGCACAAAGCCCCCTGCCGTGGAGCACAGAGCCCCCTGCCCCGGAGCACAGAGCCCCCTGCCCCGGAGCACAATGCCCCCTGCCCAGGAGCACAGAGCCCCCTGCCCCGGAGCACAATGCCCCTGCCCCGAAGCACAAAGCCCCCTGCCGCGGAGCACAGAGCCCCTGCCGCCGCACCAGCCTGGCCGACCAAATGACCCCTGTGACCAATCATCCACCGGTGCCGATCCCTTCTCTGATAAGCTGAATTCGGACTGTAAGATGGACCCCCATTTGACACTTTATTTTTTCCCTTATTTTCCTTCTGAAAATTTGGTCAGGTGCGTCTTATAGTCCGAAAAATACGGTACGTCTTTCTCTATCCCCCATGACAGCACCATGGAAAGAATTACAGAGATTTGTAACGGTTAAGTCAGAAGAAGAGGCTAGGTCCAGCCGATAGTGCTTAAAAAAGGTGGAAGGTGATGACAAAGTGGCAGTCTTACAGATGTGTTCTATTGATACCGCTGACCTTTCCGCCCAAGAGGTTGCCATTGCTCTCATAGAATGAGCTTTCAGCCCCTCCGGGATGACATTCCCACTAGATGAATAGGCCAAGGCAATAGCATCTCTTATCCATCTCGCCAGGTTATTCTTGGAGGCCTTGAGTCCCTTTCTAGGTCCATGAAAACACACATAAAGAGATCCTTCCTTCCTACTCCTCTGGATGGACTCTAGGTACATCTAACATCTAAGGTGTGGAATCTTTCTTCTTCCCTATTTTTAGGGTTAGAGCAAAAGGAAGGAAGGACTACCTCTTGGGATCTATGGAAGCGAGATGCTACCTTTGGTAAGTACGCTTGGTCAGGTTTTAGAATAACCCTATCATCTAGAATTTTAGTGAAGGGGGACCTGAAGATAAGGCCTGTATATCGCTTACTCTCCGGGTTGATGTTAAAGTCACAAGGAGAACAGTTTTGAATGATAGGATCTTGAGAGGCACTGAATCTAGAGGTTAGAGCTGATAGGACCAACTTTTAATCCCACGGTGGTAACTTCTAGCTGACTATTGGCTTACATCTTGCAGAGGCTCTGATAAAACGTGCTACCCACAGATTGCCCGCTATATCCTGATTATATAGAGCTCCTAGGGCTGCTACTTGTACTTTTGAGGTGCTGACTGCCAGGCCCTGTTCCAGACCCTTTTGAAGAAACTCCAGGATCACAGTGATTTGAACCTCATCCAGGACTCGTACCCCTGAGGTGGACAGGAATTTCCTCCAGGTTTTACCATAAGCTCTTGTGGCTACAATTTCTCTACGCTGTTAAATGAAGGTTCGTTGCCTGAGGGTGGAACACCGGTCCATGAGAAAGAAGGTCTGGAGGTTCCGTCAGAACTCAAAGATCAGCGATTGACAACATCCTCAGCCAAGAGAACCAAGTTCTTTTTGGCCAGAAGGGGGCTATTAATATTAGTCTCGATTTGTCCTCCCTGACCTTCTGTAGAACCACTCTGATGAGAGTAATTGGGGGAAAAGCATATGCTAGGCTCTGAGTCCATGGAATCATGAAAGCGTCTATGGCCTGAGGATTCCCCCTGGGATCTAGGAAGCAAAAAGCTTCCACCTTTCTGTTGTTGACATTGGCAAACAGATCTATGACCGGGGGCCCCCACATTTTCACAGTCTGTTCGAAAATGCTTCAGAACCCATTCACCTTGTCTCAATCGGGTGCGGTTCAGAAAGTCTGCTTTCTGGTTTTCTACCCCCCGAATGTGCAATGTGGATAGGGATAGAATATTGTTCCTCTGCTAAACTGAAAATCTGGGATATTGTGTCTATTAGGGCCTGGGACCTGGTTTCCACCTGATGGTTTAGATAGGCCACTACTACCTGATTGTCCAAAAACACCCGAACATGATGACCCTGAAGAATATTCAGAAAATGTGATAGTGCGTAACCAACCCCAATAGCTCTTTTCTGGTTTGATGATGCCTCGTGCTCTTGGCCTCTCCACATCCCCTGAGTAATTCTGTCTCCCAGGTGAGCCTCCCCCATCCCGTGGGGCTTGCGTCGGTGGTGACCACACGAGACACCTTTGTTACCCAGGGGACTCCTTTGGTCAGATTGCTGAAGAGATGTCTCTTCACCAATCTAGGGAACGAATAGTGGTTAAAGACAGAGTCATGTGGCCCACTGAGTGACCCTTTAATGAGGCCTGGTTCTTCAGTACGTTCCACTGGAGATCCCTGGTGTGTAGCTGTGCACACTGAACTGCTGGTAAACAAGTGGAAATGGAACCCAGTAGGGACATGACCTTCCTCAAAGTCATGGAAGGGCTCTATGAAGCTTTCAACACCAGGTCTATGATTTTCCTTTTTTTTCTGCCCTGGGAGATGGCATTCCTGCTTCAGAGAGTCCAAAATTAACCCCAGGAATTCCTGTACTGTGCTTGGCTCTAGCATTGACTTTTTCAGGTTTAGGAGCCAACCCAGATCTCCTAGGGTATAATCATTACTCTGTCCAGCTGCTCTCTGCAGTGTCAAGCTAAGTCGCCAGTTATCAAAAAAAAATCGTCGAAGTAGGGGACTATTAAAATGTCCTGTTCCCTCAGATGTGCCATCATTTCTGCCACTAACTTTGTAAATACTTGAGGGGCTATTGATAATCCGAAGGTAAGGGCTTTGTACTGGAATTCCCTTATTTCACCTTTTATGGAAACTGCTAGCCTGAGGAACCTCTGGGACTCTTTGTGAATGTGGACATGATAGTAAGCATCACTGAGATCCAGAACAGTCATAAAACAATTCGGAAACAGTATTTTGATGGTTGATTTTATTGATTCCATCTTGAATCTCTGATTTCTCACACAGCCATTCAGTTTCCGCAAGTTTATGATCATCCAGTAAGACGCATCTGGTTTGGTCAGCAGAAACAATGGGGAGTAGAATCCCTTCCTCCATTCTTGAGGAGGGACTTCCTGGAGAATGGCTTTGCTAACAAGATCCAAAACCTTGCATTCCAGGGCCGTCTGTTCTTGTGGAGAGGAACTTAGGGGAGTTACAAAAAAGTTCTGTGGAGGGCTGGAGTGGAAGTCTATCCTTTTCTGACCAGATTCCGTATCCAGGGGCTGTTTGAGATATTCTCCCAGGCCGGAAGGCTAACCTTTTCACCTCATCCAATCTATTCTGTTCCCTCGGGGGTCCTCCTTCGGAAGAATTTTTTTGCTCCAAAAGGACTGTTTAAGTGAAGAGTGGGCAGATTAGGGAGTCCTTTTTTCTTATACCCAGCCTTTTGAAGGATATCATCCAGTGTTTCCACAAACAAAAATTCTCTCTCACATGGGATTGAACATAACTTCAGTTTAGTCTGCAAATCTCCCATCCAGCATTTGAGCCAGAGAGCTCTACGAGCTACATCCGAAAGAGCCGCAGACTTGGACATTAACCTAACTGAATCAGCTGATGAATCTGCCAAGAAAGGGGCTGCACCCCGTATCAAGGGAATGGAATCCAGTATTTTGTTCCTGGGTACCCCATCTCGCAGCTGCTTCTCTACCGACTGATCCACCCATACCATAAGGGATCTGGAGGTACAGGTAGCTGCTAAAGCAGGCCTAAGATTACCCCCCCCCGCTGATTCCTATGCCCCTTTAAGGAAAGTGTCAGCTCTCTTATCCAAAGGGTCCTTCAATGTTCCCATGTCCTCAATGGGGGGGTGGCCAGTCGCACTGCTCTGCCCTGTTGAGGGCATTGCAGAGTACTGCAGTGCGCAGGCGCTGGGAAAGGTCAGAGAGGTCCTGCGCCAGAGGCACGACAGGAAGCAAAGAAGACGCCATCGCTAGATGGGAGGCGCCGGATCAGATCGCGACTCCCTCCAGACCGAATCGGACGCCGTACCGCCCCTGGGTGAGTATAATCTAACACGTTTTTCTTATCTTTTAGGTTACATCTGGGGCTTATCCACAGCATTACAGAATGCTGTGGATAAGCCCTGATGGTGATGGCCGCATCTCATAGTCAAAAAATGGGGTGACAGATTCCTTTTACAGGCACTTTCGACCTCCATTTTGATTGCGGATCTCAGCTCGGAGGCGAAGTCTGGGGTTTCCTCACTTAGTACTTATCCTATGCAAGAATGACAAAGCATCTTATCCCAGGTGACAGGTAGTGCTTTATCACACATGGGGCAACATCTGTTCATTGTTTTCCAATCTCTTCCTTCCCTAAAAAAGACGAGAAGGGAACCCCAATTACAATGGTGAACTTTCACGAATATCACTCACCAATCAGATGCAGAAGCAGGTACCGGTTTTGGAGGAGGGACCGGATCCAGTAAAGGGCTTTTTGGAGATGGTGACTTATCCATCATGCCAGAATTTCTGCTGCGTTGTGTGGAGTGGTTGCAGGACTGTCCACTCCGCTTATCCCCCCACTCCTGCGGCTGCGTCACCAGGGGGAGCACCTCAGCTGCGCATGTGCCGCCTTGGAACCCGGAAGCCCCACAACCACTTCCGGAGCGGCAGCCATCTTTGTCTTCAGGGCGCACGCTGAATCCGCACGTGCGCCTGCCGGGAACGCGGAAGCCCCTGTATCCTCTCCAGAGTGACGGCCGGGCTTCCCCCGCTCACCCTGCAAAACCCTTCAGTCCCAGTGGTGGCGGCATCAGGCACCGCACCAGCCGTGGCAGGGGCCTCCCCGCTGCCATAACCCGGACTGGCCGACCCTGGATCTTCACCTGCATCTTCTCAAAGGTACTGAGGAACTGCAGGTTTCCTGTCAGGGACAGGAAACCAACTGATGCGAGGGAGAGGTACTGCCCTTTTTATCTGTAGGTTCCCTGTCCCTGAATGGCGGATCTGCTCTCTCCGTGGTGCTGTCATGGGGGATAGAGAAAATTAGACTGTAACCAAATTCACAATTATAAGTTACAGCTGGACTCTATTTTACAAGCAGGGTTGCAGACGGGTATTATATCTGTAAAAATGTTAGAAGGACTAATCACGAAATTCCCAATAGTCCACACATTTTACTTAATGTCGAAAATACATTAAAAAAAAAATCCACCAGTACGACCTACAGTGGCGGGCATTGGAGGTCTGTGTTAGAAAGTTTGCAGATAGATAGACTTTTATTTAAAAGAGTATGTTACATGGTAACATGCAACGTTGAGTCGTTGTATAAGTGCATACGGCATAACGTATGGATCGCAACATCAACGTCCTTCCTAAATATGTCTAATCTTGATTGTGATTTGATTCAGTGTATTATTGAGCTGCTGCACATTAACACACTTTTTTTTTGTTTACGAGGATTTTTCCTCAAGCTCCAGGGAACAGCGATGGGGGTTACTTGTGCACCCTCATACGCAAATTTGTTCCTGGGGCTGTGGGAGAGAGAGTTTGTCCAAAATACAGAGGGCGTTGATGCTGTGATCTCATGGTCTAGATATATTGATGACATATTGTTTATTTGGCAAGGCTCTGAAGCATCTTTAAACCATTTTCTCAATAAACTAAATGACAATGAACGTAATATCAAACTCATCAGGAAAGACAGCAAAGAAAGATTGAATTTTTAGATGGGTCTTCTCAGAAAAATCAGGCTGGTTCCATTGTGACTGATGTTTACCGCAACTGTAACTATGCTTATGCACACCACTTCAGCCCATCATCCTCAGATAAAAAAAGCTGTACAAGTTGGTCAATTTCCTCGCATGAAAAAATATGTTCAAACAATATAAATTTCGAACAGGAAGTATTCTCACCCACAATTTACAACAGGGATTATATACTATGCGTATTGTCCCTGCAGACTGATCTACATTGGGATGACGACCCAACAACTACAAGTTCTAGTTTTTCCAGTGGTGTTGGCACTCGTGATCCCGGGCTGTGTTGTGGTGAAATGACACGGGATGCCAAGCACCCAATCAGCATTGGCATCACTGCCTCCGCCTTTGGACAAACTGAACACGAGGAGGAAATCCAGGCTGCAGCAGCCTATCTAGCCTTTTTATATGTACTCATTACACTAATTACAACGTTCATACCAATTATAGTCCATGGGGTAGTTCATGTGTACGATTTTTTTTCCTGAGACTGACTGGTCCGCACAAAAGCACAAAGACTTGTCCAATATTGATTAGCATGTAGGAGCATACTTGCCAATGCAAGTCTATGAATCTGTGAGGAAAACAAAAAAAAAAAACAGGAATGGATGCTGTTGTGAATGGGTTTGAGATGAGTTCTGAGCAGAGGCTCCCTCTGGTGGTTACAAGCGGTGCTAGTCTGTCCAGTGAAGATTGTGAGGACTGGGAATCAGGTGTTACTGACTGGTCTTATATAAGGGAGTCACCTTCCCATCAGGGTTGCCGGTGATCAATTGTTCTGGTCTGAATCCTTTATTCCAGTTTCCCTTGTAGCCTGCTGTGTCGTGTCTGCATCTCCTGCTAACAGATAAGACATTTTCTTCTTTTGTGTTTGGGCTATATTTTTGCATTTTGTCCTGCACTTCTGTGGGGGCCTTCAGGGTCCCCTCCGGGGGCTTCTGCCCTCTCAGTTTTGTTCAGCCACTGATGTTTGTACTTTTGCTTTTTCCAGTTTTTTCAGTGGCTGCTGTTTTGATTTTGTTACACCAGAGAACTAATTTAGGTGGAAGAGGTCGTGTGATCTCAGGTGTTTTTGAAATTAGTAGAGTTGGTGCCTTTCAGAGTTTTCTGGGATTGCAGTAAGTACCCTTCCTATCCTTTTCTATTTAGTTAGTTTGGGCCCCAGCGTTTGCTCATTCTATTTTCTTTCTGTGTCAGTATTTCATCTTGTCTAACCGCCATTACTTGTTTGGGGGCTTTCTATTATCTTTGGGGTTCTGCTCCGGGGCAGATAGCTTTCCTATTTCTATCTTTAGGTGTAGTTAGTTTCTCAGGCTGTGACGAGGCGTCTAGGACCAACGTAGGAACGCTCCACGGCTCTAGTTGTGGTGGTTAGTCAGGGTACTGCAATCTCATAGATTCCAACTGCTCTGGTGTATTGCCTTTTTTACCTGCACTCCTCAGCTACCGAAACATAACAGTATCACCGGCCAAAAAATTGAAAATTGTATGGTACTCACAGAAGGGAAAAAAATATTGTGAAAGAAAAAAGGTTGTCAGAGTTGTCAGAAATATTTTCTGTTTGTTGCATTTTTTTTTTTTGCCCTCTGTATCTCTGGGTGCTGGGGAGGATCTTTTCTCTCAATGGAGTTTGCACAGTTGTCTGGCCGTGTGGATCAGCTTGCCACTGAGGTTCGGAGTATTGCTATCTATCTTGCTGGGTTGCCTGTTGTGGAACCTAGGATTCCCATGCCAGATTTGTTTTTAGGGGATCGAGCTAAGTTTCAGAATTTCAAAAATAATTGTAAATTGTTTTTTGCCTTAAAATCTAAGTCCTCAGGGAACGCAGCGCAGCAGGTTCAAATTATCATCTCTCTCCTGCGCGGCGATCCTCAGGATTGGGCTTTTTCCCTGATACCTGGGGATCCTGTTTTGAGTGATGTTGATGCATTTTTTCAGGCCTTGGGGTTATTGTACGATGAGCCTAATGTCACTGATCAAGCTGAAAAAGCCTTGTTGGCATTAAATCAGGGGCTTGATGACGCTGAGTTATACTGTCAGAGATTCCGTAGGTGGGCAGTCCTGACTAAATGGAATGACGACGCTTTGGCAGCCCTTTTCCGGAAGGGTCTGTCAGATAATGTAAAGGATGTTATGGTGGGATTCCCTGTCCCCTCTGGTCTCAATGATTCTATGTCATTAGCGATTCAAATTGACAGACGTTTGCGTGAGCGGAGAAGTATGCGTGGAATGGTGTTGCCTTGTGAACCAGCTTCTGAACCCATGCAGTGTGATAGAGTGGTGTCTGGGGCACAGCGTCATGAGTTTCGAAAGCGCAATGGGTTATGTTTCTACTGTGGTGATGCCTCTCATGCTATTTCAGTCTGCCCTAAGCGGGGAAGACGTTTTGCACGCTCAGTTGTCTTGGGTAGTGTTCAGACTAAGTTTTTATTAACTGTCACTCTGATATGCTCTCTGTCCTCATTTTCTGCTCAGGCTTTCGTTGATTCTGGAGCAGCTATTAATCTGATGGATTATGATTTTGCTAAACGTTGTGGATTTCCCTTGATACCCCTACAGAAGTCTATTCCCCTACTGGGCATCGATTCTACCCCTTTGGCTGAGAATAAACCCCAGTTTTCTACTCAGGTGATAATGAGGGTTGAACCTGATCACCAGGAGTGCTGCAAATTTTTGGTTCTGTATAATCTGCATGACATTATCATGCTGGGTTTTCCTTGGTTACAGTCTCATAATCCTGTTTTGGATTGGAAATCTGTGTCTGTAACCAGTTGGGGCTGCCAATGTGTTAATACTAACACTCCTGTTTTTTCTGCCTCCCCCAGGCTCAGGATGTTCCTGACTTTTTGATTGATTTTTCTGATGTGTTTAGCGAATGTAAATCTGCATCCTTGCCTCCCCATAGGAGCTATGACTGCGCTATTGAATTAGTGCCGGGTAGTAAATTCCCTAAAGGTCGCCTTTTTAACTTGTCTGTACCTGAACATGACGCTATGCGGTCTTATATCAAGGAATCATTGGAGAAGGGTCATATCAGACCATCCTCTTCACCCTTAGGTGCCGGTTTTTTCTTTGTGGCCAAAAAGGATGGTTCTTTAAGGCCGTGTATTGATTATCGTCTCTTGAACAATATTACTGTGAAATATCAATACCCGTTACCCTTGATTTCTGACCTGTTTTCCAGGGTGAAAAACGCTACTTGGTTTACCAAGCTTGACCTCAGGGGGGCGTATAACCTTATTCGCATTAAGCACGGGGATGAATGGAAGACGGCATTCAATACCCCTGAAGGGCATTTTGAGTACCTGGTGATGCCCTTTGGGCTCACTAATGCTCCTTCCGTCTTCCAGTCCTTCATGAATGACATTTTCAGGGATTTTGTGGACAAATTTCTGATTGTTTATTTGGATGATATCTTGATTTTTTCTAATGACTGGGACTCTCATGTGAAACAAGTTCGAACTGTATTCCAGATTTTGAGAGAGAATGCTCTGTATGTGAAGGGATCAAAGTGTCTTTTTGGCGTACAGAGGATCTCATTTCTGGGATTCATTTTGTCCCCATCTGTTATTGAAATGGACCCGGTCAAGGTTCAGGCCATCTGTGATTGGGTCCAACCTACTTCATTAAAGGCTCTTCAGAGATTTTTGGGTTTTGCCAATTTTTATCGTAAATTTATTGGTAATTTCTCGGTTATTGTTAAACCATTAACTGATTTGACCAGAAAGGGTTCTGATGTGGTGAATTGGCCTCCTGAGGCAGTCTCTACATTTCAGGAACTTAAGCAGAGATTCACTTCTGCTCCTGTTCTACGGCAGCCTGATGTTTCTCTGCCATTTCAGGTGGAGGTTGATGCCTCTGAAATTGGGGCAGGTGCCGTTTTGTCCCAAAAAGATCCAGAGACCTCTAAAAGTAACCCTTGTGCCTTTTTCTCTCGAAAATTTTCTCCTACTGAACGTAATTATGACGTAGGTAATCGGGAGTTATTGGCCATGAAGTGGGCTTTTGAAGAGTGGAGACATTGGCTGGAGGGAGCCAAACATCAGGTGGTGGTCCTTACGGACCATAAGAATCTGGTCTATCTGGAATCTGCCAAGCGACTCAATCCTAGACAGGCCAGGTGGGCCTTGTTTTTCACACGTTTTAATTTTGTAGTTTCCTTTCTTCCTGGCACTAAGAATGTTAAGGCGGATGCCCTCTCGAGGAGTTTCCTTGCGGACTCTCCTGAGTTATCTGATCCTTCTGTTATTTTGAAAGAGGGTGTAGTTCTTTCCGCCATCTCGCCCAATTTGAGACTTGCTCTGGAGGGGTGTCAGGATAGGCCCGAGTGCTGCCCTGTTGGAAAATTGTTTGTCCCGGACCAGTGGAAAAAGAGTGTGATGTCTGAGATTCATTGTTCCGCGTTGGCTGGACATCCCGGAATTTTTGGTACCAGAGACTTGGTTAGTCGGTCCTTTTGGTGGACTACCTTGTCTCGTGATGTCAGGGAATTTGTGCAGTCCTGCGGGACTTGCTCTCGCTCCAAGCCTTGCTCTCGCTCTAGTGGTTTGTTGATGCCATTGTCTGTGCCCAAGAGACCATGGACCCGTATCTCTATGGATTTAATTTCCGACCTTCCTGTTTCTCAGAGAATGACCACCATCTGGGTAATTTGTGATAGGTTTTCCAAGATGATTACATCTTGTGCCATTACCTTAAGTTGCCTTCCTCCTCTGAACTGGTGCCGTTGTTCCTTCAGCACGTGGTTCGTTTACACGGCATTCCTGAGAACATTGTGTCTGACAGAGGAGTCCAGTTTGTTTCCAGATTTTGGAGGACTTTTTGTTCTAAACTGGGTGTTCAATTGTCTTTCTCCTCGGCATTTCATCCTCAGACCAATGGTCAACTGAGAAAACAAACCAGACATTGGAGGACTTATCTAAGATGCTTTGTGTCTGTGATCAGGATGACTGGGTCTCTTTTTTGCCTTTGGCTGAGTTTGCTCTTAATATAGGGCTAGCTCTGCTACTTTGTGTCCCCGATTTTCTGTAATTCTGGGTTTCACCCTCGATTTTCTTCAGGAGACGGAGGCTTCTGTTGTCCAGGTGTTGACTCTGTTGTTGGGTATGCAATGATTTGGGACCGGTAGTAGAGAGGTTGTCCCTCTCTCAGGAGAGGGCCCCAGAGGTTTGCTAACCGGCATAGGATGATGGTCCTCGGTTTAAAGTGGGGACTTGGTCTGGTTGTCCTCAAAGAATATTCTATGAGAGTAGCATCTCCTAAATTTAAGCCTAGGTTCATTGGACCTTATAAGATCATGGAGATTTATTAATCCTGTTTCTTTTCGTTTGCTTTTCAGGGACATTTTAAGATCCATAACGTGTTCCACAAGTCCTTGTTGAAGAGGTTTGTTGAGCCAGTGGTTCCTGCTGCTGTGCCTCCTGACCCTGTTTTGGTTGAGGGCAATCTGGAGTATGTGGTTGAGAAAATATTAGATTCTCGTTTTTCTAGACGGAAACTCCAGTTTTTGGTTAAATGAGAGGTTATGGTCAGGAAGACATTTCTTGGGTGTTTGCTTCGGGACATCCATGCTAGGAGACTTATCGTGCGTATCATAGAACTCATCCTGACCGACCTGGTTGCTAAAAATGAGGGTTCGGTGACCCCTCCTCAAGGGGGGGGTACTGTTGTGAATGGGTTTGAGATGAGTTCTGAGCAGAGGCTCCCTCTGGTGGTTACAAGCGGTGCTAGTCTGTCAGTGAAGATTGTGAGGACTGGGAATCAGGTGTTACTGACTGGTCTTATATAAGGGAGTCACCTTCCCATCAGGGTTGCCGGTGATCAATTGTTCTGGTCTGAATCCTTTATTCCAGTTTCCCTTGTAGCCTGCTGTGTCGTGTCTGCATCTCCTGCTAACAGATAAGACATTTTCTTCTTTTGTGTTTGGGCTATATTTTTGCATTTTGTCCTGCACTTCTGTGGGGGCCTTCAGGGTCCCCTCCGGGGCTTCTGCCTCTCAGTTTTGTTCAGCCACTGATGTTTGTACTTTTGCTTTTTCCAGTTTTTTCAGTGGCTGCTGTTTTGATTTTGTTACACCAGAGAACTAATTTAGGTGGAAGAGGTCGTGTGATCTCAGGTGTTTTTGAAATTAGTAGAGTTGGTGCTTTCAGAGTTTTCTGGGATTGCAGTAAGTACCCTTCCTATCCTTTTCTATTTAGTTAGTTTGGGCCCCAGCGTTTGCTCATTCTATTTTCTTTCTGTGTCAGTATTTCATCTTGTCTAACCGCCATTACTTGTTTGGGGGCTTTCTATTATCTTTGGGGTTCTGCTCCGGGGCAGATAGCTTTCCTATTTCTATTCTTTAGGTGTAGTTAGTTTCTCAGGCTGTGACGAGGCGTCTAGGACCAACGTAGGAACGCTCCACGGCTGCCACTAGTTGTGGTGGTTAGTCAGGGTACTGCAATCTCATAGATTCCAACTGCTCTGGTGTATTGCCTTTTTTACCTGCACTCCTCAGCTACTGAAAACATACAGGATGCCATCAGTGTGCTGTCTCTGTTTTTCACAGTTTGATAAAAGCTTGAGAAACCTCCATTAGTTTTTTTTATCCAAAAAAAACTGATGACACTGATAAAAAAAAAAAACACTGAGGAAAATGACTTTTTTTTGCGTACAAGGAAAATCACTGATGTCTGAAAGAGTCCTAACTTCTCTATCTTTGTTTTCATTTTTTTAACTGGACAACTGCTTTAACCAGCCCTTTAGTCAGTGACTGTTAAGTCCCCATTTAGCAATAGCACAGAGCATTTTCTATTGATTTTATTTATTGTACAACAAATCAGTATTGTAGCTACCAAAGGGCAGATGGAGCAGTCTTGCCCCCTAGAATGATAAATACTTGTCACTATCGCTGTGCACAGTACATCTGATAGAGGTCAATTCTGCTGTAGAGCAGGGGAAATGGTCTCACTGTGCAATGCTCTCCGTTCTATAGACCGCAAGTTGCTTTAAGGTTGTAGACTGTCGGGGTGACGCACTGAACAAGTCTTAGGCAGAGCAACATAATCGCACAACACTGTCATCCTGTGTGTTTCGGCGCGATGACATCACTGCGTGGTCCGCCCACACAATATCACTCTCTGACAGTGGATTCACAGGATCTGAGTTAGGCGAGTGATGTTTTTATTTTTGCAGTGCTTGTTGGAGGACTGTGGGGACCATAATAAGTTGCATCCATGGGGCAGTCATACTGTGTATTGGGAAGCAGGAGCAGTAGGGGCATCACACTGTGCATAGGGAATCTGTGGGCCCATCATACTTTGCAGTGAGGGCATCAATCTGCACAAGGGAGCTTTGTGCCATCACACTTTGCATAGGGGAATGTGGCACATACTGTGCATAGGTGAGATGTGGGCCCATCATACTGTGCATAGGGGAGCATGGGGGCATCACACAGTGCAAAGGTGGTGAGCTTTGGGCCCATTGGTGTTCAAGGATGTTCCTAGATTGACTTTTCCTTTAATTTATACATAAATTGTATTACGAGTCATCTTCCCATACAGGATTTATTGAATAAACTTGGTAATAAACACCCTGCTTCTCCATTCAGGATACACAATTACATAGCTTATTTATGAAATATCTCATAATACAGAAAATGTGGGCTTCTGTTAAGGATACAGCTGTGAAGCAAATCAATAAACTCATTTAAATAGGACACATGTGTAGAAAAAAATAGATAACTCCGAGACAGACACGATGAGGTTTGCATTTGGTGGTGCATTGTCTTTGGATGCGAGGGGAAGCTTTTCATTACAACTTACAGACGAATGACAGAAGTGGGGGTTGGGTGGGGGCAGGATACATTTTAAATGGCTACTGAACATGCACTCCTTGCCCTAGCTGTAAGCTGAATTGCTGATGGCTGGTCTTGTACAGATGGAGCAGAACTGATTTTAGCATTTGCCTTGGCCACATATAGGTTATCGGTGGCTATGGGTAACCTACTGTATTTTCTTACCTCATTGCCTCAAACACAGTGCATTAAATGGCAAAATCAGCTCTGCTACATTAACGATGTTCATAGTGAGCAACATGCAGGGTCATCGCTAAGTTTTCCTTCACACAGTGCAGATACATTTTGGTGCCCTAGTCCTGTATCTAAAATACCCTGGACAAGAGAAGTGCATATTGGTACCACCCAAACACATCACCCTGAATAAACGCC
This sequence comes from Oophaga sylvatica, assembly GCA_033576555.1. Classification (NCBI taxonomy): domain Eukaryota; kingdom Metazoa; phylum Chordata; class Amphibia; order Anura; family Dendrobatidae; genus Oophaga; species Oophaga sylvatica. Next base: position 210,266,909 of record JARQOD010000003.1, on the reverse strand, counting down.
CTGACTACCCTCTACTTTACTTATCAGTCAGGAAAAAAGATTGTGTAAAATGTCTAGGGGAATCACTTATTTTGGATTTAAAGGTTCCTCCAATTATAAAAAGTAAGAGTTGAAGGTCTAGAACATGGGACTCCCACCAATGCCCTGAGGTATAAGGGCATGGACCCCTGCATTTTCAGAAATCATAAGAAAGAAGACATTGATTTCTTTGGTGTATCGGCACATGCATGTTCAGGGTGCTGGAACCCCTCCATTGGTGAAGTTCCCAACTCCTGGACCTAAACCCTGTTTCTTTTAGATATGTACACTATTTTGAAACAAAAGGAGGAGATTTACTAAAACTAATTATTTTAAATGTCTAAAAAAGATTTATATTAGAGTAAAATATATATGTTTGTTTTTTTTAATCTGCTGCCTTGTAGCCAGAAAGTGAGATCTATGCGAGATCTGAGCAGGGTGAAGATTTGCACCACTTTCTGTGCTATTTTCTGACTTAATAAATTGTTAGGGTGTTGCGGATCGTGCCCCTCCCGCTAAGCCTAGGTTACTTTGTTGTCATTTTTTAAAAAGGGGAAAGAAGTGGAGAAAGTCACAAATTATTGCAGAAACATGATGGGCATCCTAACCTGCACCTGTTTTGCGTCACAAAAGTGACAATACCTCTCCCAATATAGGCCACTTTAGTAATTTTTTTATTGCTTCCATGCATCTAAAAGATAAAGATGGAGCCGCTTTGCAAATAGTCTTCAAGACAATCCTCCTCCTATTTTGTGTCTACAGCTCCTGTCTCCATGATTTCAGACTAAAAGCTGAGGGAGTAGATTGATCTGAATAATTTGCAGAACTCTGTTGGGCTCTTCCATTTTAGGCTGGCAGATAAAATAGAGTTACGTGTGGCTCTTTTGGGGCAGGGGTCAGATGAACGAGTACACTTGTCTCTATCTATGGGATAAGCATTGGCTAAAATGCCAATAATCAATTACAAGATAAAGGCTTGCACAGGTTTGGGCATACAGGCAAGTGATCAGACGCATTTAGCCATAGACTTATTTTTTCAAACAATGACCAGGGGCTTAACTATACGGTGAGAGTAGGAGTTGTAGCAGCACCAGGCCCTGGAGGTATCGGGGCACAAATCATATTAGAAAGCCAACATATGTGACAATTATTAAAAGTGGAGATTTTGCATTGGGGCCCAGAAGCTCTAAATTACGCCATGAAAAAGTCAAACTTAATGAATCACTTTTCTAGAAGACTGATGTCGGTCACTGTTACTCATCCGCATAATTCCCCATCGACCTTTACTATATATATGGTCATATGTGAAGCTGTCCATATATATCAGTATACATGGACAGCTTAACACATGACCAGAGGATCAGACAACACAGTTCTTGTTTGTTGTGTAGAAATGCTGAGACACTTCGGTCTCCATAGGAGCTGCATACATTAAGCAGAACATTTTTTTAAAATAGGATTATTTGTTATTCTTTTTAATGCACTGGAACAATAAAAAAAAAAGTCTTAAAACACCCTGTGTTGGCTTTGAAAGCCAGCCATACGATGAGTTACATACTTGAAAATCTTGTACGTGACTATGGGAACATTTAAAGAACCAGGAAAGCCTTATTTGAACCATTTGCATAGTACGCGTACAGCACGTCATTTTCCCCTTATCTCCATATTTCCATTACTCTTCTGGTACTGCCTACTTCTATCTCTAGCTTCCCTGTAACAAGCGCCAGCTTTTGTAAGGAACAATTACTACCTGAGCGGGTTGCTCTTCCTTTATTTCTGACCTACTATTCTCAGTTATATTCTTAAGTGGAGGGGCTTAGCAGCTAAGTTACACAAGTACACCCTTAAAGTCAATTACAAAAACGAAGACAAATGTACAAGGGGAAAGGACAATTTAAAAAAAAATATATCATGCGAAGTAACAATGTGATATCTTGTGCTGCCCTTTTGGTAACGATCGGATTATTAGTCTTTGAGTCTCAGCCATGCCTAAAAGTTCTTATTATTAGGGGCTCCATCGTTAGAACCAAAACTGGCCCATTATATGACGGTACATGGTCCACAGTCACGTACGCCTTGATGCATTCTGTGGTTGGGCAGAGAACAGTGTGGATTGATATTTGGTTTAGACAGCAAATCTTCCAAGCTTTTTATGTCTTGTGCAACTCTTTTGCAATCCGTTTGGTCCACCACATATCAAATCCACATCTAAAAGGTTCATATCTAGATATATTCTTATAGTGTAATCCAAAGTCCTTGTGGGTGGCAAATATAACAAAAGACAAGACAATGTAGACGAAGTTCCTCATTCACAAGCTTTCGACAGCGGTGACAGACGCAGGAGTGGAGGAGCGTGAGGTGGCATTGGATGACCGTTCCACAGCGGGACTAAGCAAAATGGGGTCTGAGGGTTTGGGTACTAAGGAGCGGATAGGAGTTAGTGGCTTGGAAGGGCCATGTAGAGTCTGCCCACAGATACGATGATGCTTTTCCCAGTCTTTGTGCTGGCAGAATGATCCGCAGTAGCGAGCAATGTTACACCCGCTGCAGGTCTCGCTAGCCTTACGACCACAGTTCCAACAGCTCTGCAACAAGGAAAAAAAAATATTTTAAGATTATCAAATTACAAAGACTAGGAGAAATAGGAGGGGTCTGATCTTGGGTATTAACCCACCCTCCACACTATTCAGCTGTATAATACATCAAGGAGAGAAGATCAATCAAAGAATCAGTTTAAAGGAGGAGCAGATCATAACTGGAATGTGGGCAATTGAGAGACTGGTTTTAGGGACAGTATGTCCGACAACCACAGAGGAGACTGCATGTGTCAGATTTTATTCCTCATATTATCTTACATTAAAATGAGATCATTTTCTTAATTTCCCCTCCCCTTCCTATAATCAGAGGTGAACAAGGCTACAGGCAAGAACAAGGTAAATGAGTATGATTACATCTCTGCCAGGAAACATGGCAGCACATTTCAGCGTTTACCCTCTTCTACAGATCTACCATACTACAACACTGTACTCTACATCCTAAGTAACTCTCCATTATACAAATGTGATGTCAGAGATCATTGTTTAACAGGTGACAATTTTCAATTTTTTTGGACATGCTGCACGGCTAGTACTTGGCCATGTTTATGCAGAAATAGTCCTCAAATCTGCAGCAAAAGCTGAATAATACAATGGAATCTAAACTAAGAAAATAGCGAAAAGGCGCATGTGTTAGAAATGTCTAATAGGAGATAATACTAACAGACCTTTTTGGCTTATCCCAAGCATGAACCATACATGTGATGCCTGAAAAGGGCCGATTCGGAGAGTACAGACAAGCCGAGACCCTGAGGATCTCTGCAGCTGATGGACTCCATTTCATACCTCGGTTGACTCCTCCTGCTCATTTACTACGAGGAATGCATCTTCAGCTGCCCTCCTCTTGGCATCTGCGATAGTCTGATCCATCCTGGCCCTCTCCAAAGCGATTGTCTCACACGCTTTCTTTTCGGCCTCAGTTACTGCCTTTTGTACCTCAGACATGGCCTGTCGCTTCACCTCATTAACCGCTTCTTCTGTGTAGGGAGGAGGGAGGTTAATGTTGATGGTCGAATTTACTGTATTAACATTTTAAATGGTTAAAATTAATAAAAAAAATAGATATATACAAATATTTCTCCTAAAAAAATATAAATATTATAAATATAATTTTTTTTTTTAAACACAGTACATAAGGCCATGTTCAATACCTGCTTTCCTCCAGATTTCTTCAGTGACATAATTCCCTCCAACTCGGCTTCCAAAGTCCCTGTGAGAGTCTGCAAGAAAGAATACATGTTAGGTTTTGGATTAATCCCACCAGGATGTCCTGATGTTTGGCAAAGCTTTATAAAGCAGTAGGTTGAGTTCCCATGGACATCGGAATGGCTGCCTCCTAACATGTACCCAATATGTGGATGGTTGCCATTGCTATTGGCAGGTAATGTAGTACTATTGCTAACAAAATTATACACTCCAGGAAAGGTTGTACATATTTTCTTACCACTGGTGCCCGAGTCAGTTGATGTCGGACTGTACTGTCTGTTTAAGTGTTCATTTCCTTTCCTAAGCTCAGAGGACTCGCTGTAACGCCTCTTCCAGTAATTCAGCTCATCCCTGTCCACCTCCTGACACCTGCGCAGCACTGCCATAGAGCGTTTCGTCTTTTCCACCATCTCCATGATGCAATTCAAGGCCTATTCAAAAATCACACAATTAAAACTTGTAATTTGCCTTCTAAAACACAAGATGGCGATATATGTATTCTACATTGTCAATGAACATAGCAGTGCATGTATTCAGTTACTTGCTTATACAGCGCCATTAATTCCGCAGAGCTTTAAGGGCCCGTCTCACATAGCGATATCGCTACCGAGATCGGTGCTGAGTCACTAGTTTTGTGACGCAGCAGCGATCTCCCCAGCGATATCGCTGTGTGTGACATTCAGCGACGATCAGCCCCCCTGCTGGGTATCGCTGATCGTCGCTGAAATGTCAGGACCTTTTTTTGATCGCTGGTCTCCCGCTGACAGGCACGCATCGCTGCGTGTGACAGGCGGGAGACCAGCGATCCGCTGGTAACCAAGGTACACAGCGGGTTTCCAGGCGCGGGGCTGTGCCTAGAAACCCGCTGTGTACCTTGGATACCAGCGCCCTGATGCAGGGAGCTGGTATCCAAGGTACACAACGGGTTTCCAGGCACCGCGCAGCGCTTGGAAACCCGCTGTGTACCTTGGATACCAGCTCCCTGCATCAGCGCGCTGGTATCCAAGGTACACTGCGGGTAACTAAGCGATGTTACCCGCAGTGTCGCTGTCCCAGATCGCTGCCTGAGCTGCCTGTTTGGCAGCTCAGCAGCGATCATGTAGCGATACACCAGCGATCCTGACAAGTGCATATCGTTGTCGGGATCGCTGGTGTATCGTTATGTGAGACCCAGCCTTTACAGACATCATTATCACGGTCCCCATTAGCGCTGACAATCTAAATTTCCTATCAGTATGTCTATGGGAGAAAACTGAAGTACCCATAGGAAACCCATGGGGAGAACATGTAAACTTCTTGCAGATATTGTCATTGGTGGGATTTGAACTCTAAAATATAAAAAGCACTGACACAAAACTGACAAATGAGACAATAGTGCAAGTTTGAATTACATGGTTAAATCACTTTCAAACAATGTGACATCTAGTTAAAAACGGAACCTTTTATGAGATTCAAGCTGCACAAACCATAGGTACCATGAATCACATCCCAGCTGCACAATTACAGCCAGGTATATTTTCCTCTGAGATGCCAGGGCATTTTAAAGAAGGTATACTCAGGAGATCCGAATTGTGACCATCGCCGTAGACCAGACTAGTCCTGCTCCACTCTCGGCCGCCTTTTCCCAGCGCCGCTGCGGGCGATTAAAAGGCGTTTCGCTTGAGAGGCGCTGGGAGAAGCGGCCAAAGTGCTTCAGTGAAAAACATATCTGGCTGCAATCTGATTCATGCTGCATGTGGTTTGAGCAGGTTCTCTTTACTGCATACATAATTTATTCTGCTATTCAATGCACAAATAATACTGCAATACAGTGTTCAAACACTACTAGTGCCCACATACGCCCACACCATACTATTCAGTGTACAAATACAAATAGTAAAGTGGTCTAGGACAGTGAAGGTTTACACTCTCAGGTTGCTGCAGGGTGTCAAGGTCACTAGGGTCCTGAGCAATAGCTCCGGTATGTACATTTTACCTTATGAAGTGACCAAATGAGGTAAAGGGAAAACAAGTCAGATAATTGCATAAATAGCAACTTCCCAATACAAATCAATTTCACTCTTACTAACTGAAGCACTTTTATTTAACACAAAAAAAAATATGCAAGATTGCATTCCAAAATTTTTTTTAGTAGCCTTACGTGATCCAAATGTTTCCATTCCTCCGCCCATTCTCTCTCCGTCAGCCGGTGATCTACAAGTTCTTCTTGGTAACCATTGTTTATGCCGCCATTGATTCCTGCATATCGAGAAATAAGGTTGAATGGTTGAATTATAAATATCTGTAGCAATCAGACCATGATACGGAGAAGAACACATATTTAGGAGAGAAGAATTGCACTTGCCTCCTGTGACAGCATGGTGGCGCTCCCTTCCATCTCTGCACTCCACAATCTTGCCCAGAGGTTCCCTGTACAACTGTGATCCAGGTATATCATCCAGCGTGTAGTGCTGCAGGGGTGGAGGAGTGGGGTGGAACTGGCTGGAATTGTTCAAGAGGGGCAAAGACAGAGCTGGGCTGTGTCGGGGGGCTGGGCTGATGGTGCACACCCTCTTAACTGTTGGCTCTGGGGGTAAAGGCTCTCTTTCAAAGCAATGATCTTCTCTCCTGCAAAGGAAAAAAATGGTTTGATTTGTAATATTTATGATTTAAAATCTCTCACATCATGTCATGCATTAACCCCGTACCTCTCTGGGCTATGTCTCTTTCCGTTCCCGTTGACTTCCATAAGCAGCTCAGAGGAGTCAGATGGAGAAGAAGTGTTGGTATTGAGGAGGATGTGTTCATGTTGCGCCAAGTACTGTGAGGGAGTTTGCTTGGCAGCACGAGCGCAGTGCAGCAGCTCCCTCTGGAGAAGAGGCAAGTTGGCCTGAAAGTAAAATCAGCATCCACATTACATTTAACCCGTAAGTAAATTGCAGGCCAACATAGATCAGTGGTGGATGCAGCAAGAATTTTCACCTTGAGAAACGGGATGACAAATGGTCGTAGAGGGAAGTTGGTGGCCTCCTGGAGTTTGCAGTGAAATTCTTCTATGGTTATAGTGGAATTCTGTAGAACACACAAGAGGTTAAAATGACCACACAGGGCAATGAGACTGTTGGAAAAGATTTCAGGTCAGACATCAGGCCTGTAGTGGATCTCAATGGATTCCCATCAGCTATTAAAGCCCGCACAGTGTTTTTCATACTTATTGCTTGGTTTCTACATTATTTTTAACAGTAGAATGACTGTTACAATATAGCCACCATTACTGGATCTGCATATTAATTACTGCAATTAAAAATGCTACATTTATATTTAAACCATGTCCAGAATGTCCAAAAAGAACCACTTATGGCTGCGTCTTTGCCAAGCTAGATCTCTTTTGCGGTCCAGTTCGAGGGACTTTTGGCAAGTATGGATTTGATGCACTATGGTTCCTTACATGTTTAATATACAATTTGTTTTTCTACAGAGGTGGTCCTCAGCTTGTAGCTGTACTACTGTTGAAAAACTTCAACTAACAGCAAAACCTGAGAGCCACAAGAGTTGTAGTTTTCCAACATCATGAGAGTCAAAGAAGACGACCACTGTCCTACAGCAATTCTTTGAGTCACTGTATCTACTTCAATCTTAAGTTGTTCCTAGCTTCAACTTACCACCAGAGCAAGAACAAGGGTTCGGACCTTTTCCCCAATCTCTGGAGAGATATCATTGCCAAACTGCTGTAATGTGGTGAGGAACCTCTTCAGCTTGCTGAGCTGCCTTACTCCACATGTGGCAGGAAGCTGCTGATTGGCTAGAGAGGAGGATGAGGATGATGAAGGACCATTGCTCGAGCGCTGTGGTGGAGATGGAGCTCCATTCAGGGATGGAGGAGAATGGTTCATTCCATTAGAAACTGCAGAGTATAGAAGTGATGGTTATTCAGGGTGATATGGGATACATATTATGTAGGTGTGCATATAAAATATTAGTATCTCGACTGTAAGTGAAGAACAAGGTATAAGGATGCAGAGAGCAGAAAATGCCAGACAAAAAAGAAAATATACAACAAAAGCAAAAATCGAAGATAACAGGAAAAATGCCAATTAGGTCATTAAAGGGTGAACTATAGAAAAGATCAAAAAGGATCCGGTTGCATCCTGTTTATTCTTTGTATATATACATTGTGCATTTAGATACCAGGCTGTAGGATCAAAGAGTTAAGAAACATAATAGAAATATATTGGTGCACTGTCCTACCGCCATGCTGTGTAGCTGAATATAACCCCAAAACTTACAGGTTTATACCTAGGTATATTAGCTTTTATAAGCTTTTTTGTTATCCTCAAATTTGTAGTTTGCTAGCTATATTTACCAATAGTGTGTTACCGCTTTGTACTTAGTGTAACCCATGTTACCTAATTACTAGAAAGACTTCATCTGCACAGCTCCCTAAAATTACAGATTGAATACTTTTTACTGTAAAGAAAATGTAAAAATGTCTAAGCATGAATACTAAGGAAAATGACTCAACTATTCATACACATCACTTAGGCCTCCTTCACAAGTCCTGATATTTCCGGTACTGGAAAAAATAGTACCATTGCCATCTGTGTTCGTGCGTACAATCCGTGTGCCATTCGTGTGTGCACGTGTGGCATCCCTGTGCCATCCATCTGCACCAATTAATGTGACACATACTAGAATTGGAATGACAGATGTTTAGGTCTTAGATGTGCAAAGACAGAGAGAGAAATAGGTCAGCGAGATATATAATCAGTACTTTGCAGGTGTTGATTTATGCACTTGTATTTAGCTAATAAAAAAATGGAGTGGGGTCCCCCCTATTTTTTAGTAACCAGCTAAGGCTAAGCAGACACAGGTGCGTGCTAATATTAATAGGTTAAGAAGGTCCATGGATTCTGTCCCATTCGCAGAGTAATAAGTCAAGCCCTCAGGCATCCTAGAAACGGCGCCTCCATTACATGTGCCAATTCTGGCGCTTAGCCATGACTCTTCCCGAATGCCCTAGTGCGGTGGAAATCCGGGCAATGGTTTACGGAGTTGATGTCAGTTGACATCAAGCCCAGTGATTAGTAATGGAGAGGTGTAACTGCTCATCATTTTGGCTCTCGCGCTGCCCTCATGAGTTCCAGTGGCTGTGAACTGCAGTAACCTTGCTGATGTCACTGCAGTTGGGTTCTCAAGGAGTGCAGCGTGAGAACTGGCAGTGGCTGCTGCTCCAGTCTATGGAGCTTTGTTCTCTGAACTAGGCTCCATATACTGGACGAAGACGACATGGATTGTCGTGGGCCCTCCATTTGGACTATGGTGGACCGGTGTGGATTAATTTTTTTTTAATAAATGGGTTAAAGAGGGAAATAGTCGAAGAGTGATTTTTACAAATAAAATACTTTTCTGTGTGTTTATTTCTTTTGACTACAGGGTTAGCAATTGACGTATCTGTTTACCTCTCCATTACTAACCCGTGGGCTTCAAGTCAGTTGACATTACAAAGCTGACATCACCCCACAAACTATTAACCCAAATGCCACCGCACCAGGGCAATCAGGAAGAGCCAAGACCAAGCGACAGAATTGGTGCATCTAATCGATGCGTCGTTCCTGGGACGGCTGAGGGTGGATCTTATAAGGCTGGGAAGGAGGCAATATCTATGGACATTCCCAGCCTATTAATATCAGACCGCAGCTGTCTGCTTAGCCATTGCTGGTTATTAAAAATAATGGGGACCCCACATCATTTTATTTTAGGGTCCACTCTTTTTAATAACCAGTAAAGAGTAAGCAGACAGCTGTGAGCTGATATAAATAGGCTGTTTATTGTCCCCTTCCCAGATGAATAAGACCAGCTCACAGCTGTCTGCTTTCCTTTAGCTGGTTATTAAAAATAGGCGGACCCCACTACATTTTTTTTTTTCATTTATTTGCTAAATACAAGTACAAAAAAAACTATGCATGCAAAGCACTGATTAGATATCTCACTGACATATTTCTATTATCTATCTCTATCTTTGCACATCTAACACCTGAACATCTGTCATTGCTATTTTGCATTCTATTCCAGTCCGTGTCACACAGACGGCACAAGGATGACATTTTGTCATCCATGTGCTCGTATGTGGGATGTCTTGATGTCCATGCTGCCTGGAAAAAAATGGACATGTTCACGTGTGGGTCACACGAACACATGGTCCATGTGAACACACAGACATGTGCGCAGCCCCGCAATACATTGAATGGGTCCAAGAGTGTAAGTGTCTCCAGTACATGTGAAAACTCATCACACATACCGGAGACACTGATGTGTGCAGGAGGCCTTTCATTGGGAATATAGTTCTCAGGGGCTCATTGACAAGTATCCAGAAACATAATAAAAATATGCCATGTCTGATTGCATACAGACAGGGCTAAAGGGTATACACGACTAAGGCATGATTGCATCTATAGATAAAAGGTCCACTTATCGTTTTATCCTTTCAGACCAATAGTGATCACTAGGACAGGACATTTTATTCTTTTTTTTTACCAGCCCGGCCACAATGAGGAACCTGCATGGTGCAGTGGTGGGACATGTATGCTGCTGCTCCATAAAACTCAATTAGAGAAATTAGAGGCAAATTGGCCAAAACCGACTATTTTATGATTACAGTGGGATTCCCGATTGTGCCCGATATCATCTGATAGGGCATGTTTAATTTCAATGCACAAGTCCTTAGAACAAAGGGAGGATAAGCAGCCGCTAAAGCCGTCTGGAAGCAGTTTACTTCCTTCTCATTATTTAAGTAATAAAAAAAAATACATGCTCGGACAATCCAAGGGTGCACATGTATGGTGTGAGGGGCCAGAAGGATTCTCTGTCAGGTATTGAATCTATATGGTTACCTCTAGTCACATAGGATTATATGGTGTGGTAGCACACATGTGTGGACACAAAAAAAAAAAGCATTTCCCCAAATTAAAAAAAA
>JARQOD010000003.1:210098600-210256039 GCA_033576555.1 Oophaga sylvatica | reverse complement strand
GTTATTTTTTAAATCAAAGGGGTGTCCATATACTTTGGGTTTTTGGGCGAACCCATTTTTTTTGGGTGCAACAACTGTTTGTGTGTATATATTTCAACTATTGTCGACGGGGGAAAAGGGTGGGCACTGTCTTACCTTATCTAAATAAGCCCTTTACAATCATGTACCCCAAACCGCCACGACCTTTATAGTCAGTGTGCAGTGACGGGCCCAAAATTTTCCTTCAGTTTGATAGACAAAAAATAATCCAGCTTTTAACTTTGGGGCCATTTTTAGGGACCAAATATTGCATAAAATGTGGGTAGCCCTGCACCCACTGAATAGAGACGGTACATGAAACCAGCCTAAAAATTTGTAGTTAAAACTACCCTTTTTCAAGCAGCCACTGAACCAACTAGAAAGCCCAAGTCTTTAACCCCTTTAAAGTTTTTCCCGGGGGGGTTTAGCTCTAGGATCGCTGCTGGGAAACAAAAGGCAGGGAAACAGTTCTTCAGAAGCATTTTTGGTGAAAAGGGCCCGCAACCATTTTTTTAAATCCACAGCACACAGATAAAAACAAATCATAAACAGAAAACCTGGGCTTGTCTAGCCACTAAATTACACTTAGATAGATGGCCCTCTCTATCCGGACCCAGACTCTACCAGTCTGTGCCCAAAACAACACATATCACATATGTTACCAGTATGGAGTTTCACAGACACTCCTCTTTATGTCCGAAGGCAACTCCAATATCCAGACTTGAGAGAGGTCACCTCCTATTCAGTCGCTATTCGCACGGATTCTCACTGCGACTACTCCTGTGTCCGGGGTACTTCCTGCACCCAGACTGAGATAGCTCACACTCTTAGAGACTGCTTCCTTGTGCCAGGACACCTCCCTGTGTCCGGGCTAAAGACAGCTCCCACACTCTTGGAGACACCTTCTGTGTCTGGACCCCTTGTCCAGACTGAATGAGCTCTCAGATTGTGTTTGCAGACACCTACTTCTGGCTTCCTAATCAACACCTGATTGGATTCAGGTCTGAGCTGCAAGCGTGTACTGAATGGCAGGTGTAGTGACCTTTCTTTACCACCAGGTTTACAAAGCCACACATTTCGCTCATACCAGTCAGCAAGGTACTTAGGTGAAATATACACCTCATTCACCACATATTCCTTCACTGTCTCACATATCCCCTCCCTCTTCTCCAGACCGGAGGGCTGGTCATCCAGACCGGAGGGCTGGTCAATAATCCTAAAGAGACAGTGAACTCCGGACCAGTCATAGTCATCATTAGCTTCATCTTCAGTCTTGTCATCTATATCTTCACCTGAGCCATCCGCACTACCCTGTACCCTCCCGGGCCTATGCTCTCTGCGGACCTCAGGTGACCTGCACGGTTTCAGCTTGACCTTAGTGCCAGCCTCAGTCTCGTTATAGTGCCTCAACCGAGAAATACGACCAGGCACGTCAGAACACCTCTGCTGATTCTTCCTCAGAACCTCTCGTACCTCCTGTCCTTGGTGCACTGACCCTGTGTCCCCAGCTGTCCCAGAAGGTATAGGGGGTTTTTCACTTTTCTCTAATTCCCCCTGAACCCTTTTTAGCACATCTACTTTTTTAAATATCAGTTGGTTCGTAAATTCTATTTCACAGAATTTAAGCTCCTCTTCTTGTACAGGCTCACTTTGCATAAGACGCAGAGCTCTTACTTCTTTCTCCAGGAGATCCACATCTTCTAACAAGTCAAGGCTCATCATCTTTTCTGCTTTCACCTCCTCGTATAATTGCGGCCTTTGCTCTCGCAATGAAGAGACTCCCTGTATCCTTCCTTTTACTTCATTGTCCTTTTCAAGAAGGTACTCATGGTTCTCATCACGCTCCTTCATCACAGTTTGAAATTTTTTCTGAGAAGCACTTAATTCCTCTGGTACCTGTGCAACCATTTTTTCTTGATCTTGCAAGGTACTGTATACACTTTCCCTGTCACTTCGTACTCTCTGTAGCAACTGCTGGCACCGCTCCCGTTCCCGGCGAAGAGATAACACATCCAGTTTACACTGTTGCAGCTGCTCGCGCAATGCAACAATATCAGTCTTCATGTCTTTGGTAGAGACCTCATGGAGACGCATCTTCTCCTGTAGCTGTTGGACGTCTTTTACTACTTCGGCCGTTTCTTCAGTCTTGTTTCTCACAGCTTCACTTGAGACATCAGCCTCTGGTGAGGCACCTGGCCTGGTGTCCACCACTTCCATGGCTTTCTCCACCTCTGCAGCGTCACCTTCAGAGTCCTTGGCCTGATGCAGATCCACACCATACATTGATAACTTCTCATTTTCAACAGCATCCACTTGTGCTGTGTTCAGTTTCAGAGTCCTGTCTTTCACCTTAGTCTTCGCCAGGGAACCGGCCAACTGTACAACACCTTCAGATGCCATCCTCCGTCCGACTGCAAGGTCAGCCTCAGCCTTCCTCTCAGGACTCTCAATCTCCTCTGCTACCATGCCTTCCTCACTTGCACTGGTTGCTTTATGGTCATCAGATAATTCACTATCACTATCTGACCCCGTTTTCTCAGCCACATCTGTCTCACTATCAGGGCTATACACTTCATTATCATTCACATCCTGCTCACTGTCAGGGTTATACAATTCATTTTCATTCATATCCTGCTTACTGTCAGGGTTATACAATTCATTTTCATTCACATCCTGCTTACTGTCAGGGTTATACAATTCATTTTCATTCACATCTTGATCTGGAACCTTAGTTAACATGTCATCCACAACATTAACTTCACCATCTGGTCCCTCAAGTATGTGACTCCGTGACAACCCCAGCACTATACCTCCACATAGCTCAGGTACCAGGAGCCGACTCACGACCTCTCCCTGGACTTCAGTGTCCCTACACAACAGGCCATTGTTCATGGCAGCATGAGGAAACCTCTCCTCAGAGCCAGGCTCTTGGGGAACCTCACTCAGAACAATTACATTTTCCTGTGCCGTTTTAAGAGTGGGGTCTCGCACCGGCTCACTCCCAAAATTGTCACAGGAGCCAGGCAGGTCAGGGACACTCGGTTCCCGAGAACCACCATCCTCGTCTCCCAACATCACCTGCAAAGAAATGTCATCTTTATCACGGTCATCATCAGTATCATGATCATCATTATCATTATCAATATTATCATGGTCATCATCATTATCACATAAGTTTAACGGCCCACTAGCACTGTGCTCCGCCCCTCGGGACTGCGCACCCTCAGTAGGAGCTTCATCACACTGTCCATCAGAAACACCCTTCCCCCAGAGATCCTTAGACCGAGGAAAGTCATTACCCAATATAACGGGGTGCACCAGGGTCTTTACTACCCCCACTTCACATGAAACCTCCCCGAGTTTGGGGACCAAGTCCACGGCAGTCTCTGGGTAGACTTTGGTGTCTCCATGGATGCACACCATACTCAGGTGCTTATCAGGGATGAAGTCCCTTTCAATCAGGCTGTCACATACGGAAGTCACTGGACTCTCTGAGTCCAAGAGGGCCTGTGCTGGGCAGTCACTTACAACCACCGGGGACCCCTGTGGTCCAGTCTCTTCAGCTGAGGTGGACACACACACAGGCTCTGCGCAGGGAGAGAGGGATCTGCCATCATCACAACACATAGGCTCCCCCTCTATTGGACAGTTGGCTGCAATTTCACGCCAGCTCCAACACTGTCCATCACACTCTCCCACCCACATGTCCCCTCGGGCCTGAACCCGCTTATCAGCATACCCCATGTCCCCAACAGCTGGAACGCTCTTACCGCGAGAGTTCAGCGTCCGGGAACTCCGAAGTGACGACCTCTCAGACGGCTGTACCTCAGGAGGACGTGCTTGGGTGTAGCGGTCCACTATCACCTTTTCAACTCCATAATCAGGCCTGCTGACTGCAGACTCCCAACTGTATCTCCAGTCACGAACTCCCCTGGCACGGGCTGTCACCGTAACACTCAGCCGGGTAAGAATCTCCGCTTTCAACTTGCCATAGTCTTGGCTGTCCTGCTCGCTCAGGTCAGCATATGCCACCTGGGCACTCCAATCAGATAGGGTGCGACCATCATGGCCCATTCAGATAGGGGCAGATTCTCCTTCTCTGCCAGTCTCTCAAACCTAGTGAGATATACCTCCACATCATCACGAGGTGTCATCTTTTTCAAGGACCGTCTTACCGCCCTCTTTACAGCGGACAACGCAGGTACCTTCACAACACTACTTCTGGACGAGGTGCTGAGAGCTGCAATCTGCTCCAACACCCGGTTATTCTCCTGCTGCTGCTGCAGGAATTGCTGCCGGTGCTGCAGGCGCTGCTGCTCCATGCACTGCTGCATGCTTCGCTGGGCCTGGACCAGGTACTCAATGAGCTCCTCCATACTGCCGGACTCATCTGTCTCAATCACAGCAGTCTTATGTTGCACATTAACTTTCGCCATATGTTCAAACAGCGCCTCCATGCTGTCATCCATGCTGTCAGACTTCTCTGTCTTCACAACTGTAGTCTTCACTCAAGACATACACACTACACAGCTTTTTTTCCACAGAAAATTCAGCCTTGCTGTGCAAACACTTTTTTTTTTTTTTTCCTTTGCAAAGTCTATTAGGGCTACTGTCTCTTTAAGACTGCTCCACAAACTTTTCTTTTTGCTGCTGCACATTCCACAGTCATTTTCACAACAAGTTCAGCTTTGCTGTGCATACATTTTCTTTCTGCAGACCCTATCAGGGCCACTGTCTCTCCAAGACTGCTCCAAACAGACGTTTCTGCTGACACACACTTTTTTTTTTTCTGTTGCTATTTCAATAGACTTCACCTTTAATGCTGTCTCTCGCCACTGTGCTGCATGCACACTCCAGCACTAACTGTACCAGGCCCTGCGCTGCCCCAGCATCTCCGCCAATTGTAAGCTTTCCGGGGGGTTTAGCTCTAGGATCGCTGTCTGGGTAGACAGAATGGCACGGAAACAGTTCATTCAGACAGCAGTTTGGTGAAAACTGGCCGCAACCAGTTTTATTAAAGTCCACAGCACACAGATAAAAACAAATCATAAACAGAAAACCTGGGCTTGTCTAGCCACTAAATTACACTTAGATAGATGGCCCTCTCTATCCGGGACCCAGACTCTACCAGTCTGTGCCCAAAACAACACATATCACATATGTTACCAGTATGGAGCTTCACAGACACTCCTCTTTATGTCCGAAGGCAACTCCAATATCCAGACTTGAGAGAGGTCACCTCCTATTCAGTCGCTATTCGCACGGATTCTCACTGCGACTACTCCTGTGTCCGGGGTACTTCCTGCACCCAGACTGAGATAGCTCACACTCTTAGAGACTGCTTCCTTGTGCCAGGACACCTCCCTGTGTCCGGGCTAAAGACAGCTCCCACACTCTTGGAGACACCTTCTGTGCCTGGACCCCTTGTCCAGACTGAATGAGCTCTCTGACTGTGCTCACAAGCACCTACTTCTGGCTTCCTAATCAACACCTGAGTGGATTCAGGTCTGAGCTGCAAGCGTGTACTGAATGGCAGGTGTAGTGACCTTTCTTTACCACCAGGTTTACAAAGCCACACATTTCGCTCATACCAGTCAGCAAGGTACTTAGGTGAAATATACACCTCATTCACCACATATTCCTTCACTGTCTCACATACCGTATGAGGAAGGTTATATAAGGCGTATCGGGAGCCTTACATTTAGTTTGGAAAGTCTGTAAAATAACAGCTTACATAAGCATATATCCATTTTACTGCATAGCAAAAAAAAAGTCATGAGCAAAGCCTCAGCCTATTCAACATAGCATGTAGCTAAAGGAATGATAGTGAACACAATTTCTCCTGAAGTTTCAGAAAAGTAGCTGGTGGTCCCGGTTTTGTCATTCAGTAACCACATATGACTTATTATTTCTCACAGTTGGACTCTTCCGGGAATATTTAAACAATGTTTAAATAAGAGAGAATACTTCTCTCTGGATATATAGAGAAATCCCCATGGATGTATCCCATGTCCATGAAGGAGAGCCAATAAACACACACTGACCTCCCCTCCCCCTCGCACATTCCTAATTCACCATGTAGACACAATTTTTTTACATTAGATAAACAGTGTAGGGAAACAGCGTAGCAGACTATAGGGGGGTACTTTTATAAAAAGATAGAATAGATCTAGTTATCGTGCTCACTTGAGCGAGTTGTGAAGGCACGACTCCTGTGAAAGCTCAATAACGGTGGCTGCTGCCTCGTGGCTGGGGGACGAACTTCAACAGGATGTTCACTGTAAATGACAATTCACGTTTTTGGTCTGCGCCAACCGACATAAAAATTCCTGATCCAATCAAAAAACGTCGTAGGCACATAACCCTTAGGGAGCTTTCACGTTGCGTTCTATGTCCCCGTCGGGGCATATGTCTGAAATCCCCTGTAAAAATGGGATCCGGACGCATGCGCCGGCAGGGCCATAGACTAATCGTGACGGCAGAGCGAACTTGTGCTCCGCCGTGCATCATCTTTGGGAGCGCACGTCTACAAGAGGCGGACACTCAGACATTAGTAGACTGCGTCTGGGCATCTGCCTCGTGTAGGTGTACACTCCAGAAAAAAGTGCACAGCAGAGCTCACGTTCGCTCTACCGTCACAATAACAGTCTATTGGCCCCGTTTTTGCATACGTCTGGACACCGTTTTGCAGGGGTTTTGGACGTATGCACCGACAGGCACACAGATCGCAGTGTGAAAGCAGCCTTAGCTGTAAGCAGATTTCAAACCAAAGAAATTTATATTCCGGGGCAATTTCTTGGTGCTTCAACATGTGAACACTGCCATATTAGCAAGAACCACTACAATTGGCACTTTACTCTTAGTCGTGCAAATATTGGTATTTTGCAATTATTTTTGTCATCTGTCATTTCACTAGAGATACAGCACAGATGGAATTAAAGGTACTGCCACACTAAACTATCCCGCTAGCGATCACGATAACGACGCATACTAATGCGATCGCTAGCGGGATAGTTTCAATATCGCTAGTAGCGGCTTAATTTAGCGATGTCGTTAAGGACGCTATCGCGGTTAGCGATCTTCTTAACGACTTTAGCGGTACAAAAATACCGCTAAATCGCTAAAAAAAGGTGCCACACTCAGCGATATATACTTACCAGCGGGATGCCGACTATAAAAATAGGGTCCGGACCGATGTCAGCGACGAACGAGATCACAGCAGGATCTCAGCAGGGGCCACGTCGTTGCTAGATGCCACACTGAACAACATCGCTAACGGATCGCTAAATAGTGACGTTTTTTAGCGATCTCGTTAGCGACGCTGTTTAGTGTGGCATACCCTTAAGATATCTAGCATTTGATTTCTGTGATATCCTGTTAAAAGGTTCTCATGACCACAGATCCTACAACCATTTGTTCAGCCCTCAGAGTGAAGCAGAGTGAGGTTTTGCTTGCATTCCAGAGGGCCAGCCTGCGGCTCCAGGATGTCTGATGGAGAGAGCTGCTCCCAGCTATTCATTTCACAAGGAAGTCAGCCGCCCACCTCCATTACACAGCATGTTATTACTACATAGCCCCAGGAGCAGAGGTGGACCATACCATGTGTGCACTGTGGGGTCAGCAGGACTTACTACTTGTTTAGAAACTTTAAACAGAAAACAAATGTAATTTTAAATCAGAAAAAAGTCCAAATTCTGGCCAGAAGCATTACGTCAGGTCTGAACTAATAAATATTTAATACGGAGAATTATGGTACAAGTACCAGCTACAGCAATGCTGTAGCACATATTCACGCACAGGCAGTACTGCGGTGCTTGTGGTTACACAGCAATCATCCATGGAGCGCATGAAAACCAAACTGATTTTTGTTGTGCAATGCGTAGACTGGCCCACAGGACCACAGGAGAATACTCTGGTGGGCCCCTGTGCAGGTGTGGCCCTCCACCTTTTTATATGAGCATTACTTGGCACTATATACTTGTTATACTTGAGTCACTATGTACAATTACAATGGATAGGATAAGCTTTGTCATTTTACTTCTTTTTTCATATGGTGAAAATCAATGAAGAAACCCTGATGGTAAAGATTGACCAAACACTGATGGAACGTAGACAGGTTTTCGGTGTACAAGGAAAATCACGTCTGAGTGAGGCCAAAGCGGTTTAAGATGTCCGCCATTCACAATGCAAGTATCATAATATGCTGTTGAGTTGGATCAGGAGATTTGTGGTCGGTGAGGACACAGCAGTCAATACTTCAACACCAAATGCAAACAGTTCATAAACCACCTCCTATTGGTTTTTATGGGAAAACTATTACCGCTCACAATGCTGCAGATATATCTGAAATCACTTCCATGTCATGGGACACATCACTCAGTAGGTTGCGATCACGTAGAGCAGTCATACTGTGGCTTTTACAAGCAACAGTCCTGTGCTGCTGCAGTCTTTTGGCATAATCACTTTATATTGATGCATACCTCCCAACTTTTGAAGATGGGAAAGAGGGACAAAGGTTGCGGCAAATTTTAGGCCACGCCCTGACCACACCATTTCACAACAGTCACACCCATGTCCACGCCCCGACCACACCCATTTAGCACTGTTGATCACACTGACTGGTACTGAGGGCACAGTGACTGGTACTGAGGGCACACTGGTACTGAGTAAAAGAAAGAACAGAGAGAGAAAAAAGAAAACAGAAAGGAGAGAGAGAAAGAAAGAGGGGAAAGCAAGAAAGAACAGAGAGAAAGTAGAGAGAGAAAGAAATAAACAAAGAAAGGGGAAAGAAAGAACAGAGAGAAAAAAAAAACAAAGAGGGGAAGAAAGAACAGAGACGGAGAAAGAAAGAGGGGGTAAAGAAAGAACAGAGAGGAGGGAGAAAAGAAAGAACAGAGAGAGAAAGAAAAGAAAGACGGAAGAAAGAACAGAGAGAGAAAGAAAGAAAGAAACAGAGAAAGAGGGGAAGATAAGAAAGAACAGAGAGAAAAAAAACAAGAGGGTGAAGAAAGAAAGGGAAAGAAAGAAAGAGAGAGAAAGAAAGAACAGAGGGGAGGAAAAGAAGAACAGAGAGAAGAAAGAAAGCAAAGAAGGAGAAGAAAAAGGAAAGAAAGAAAAGAGAGAGAGAAAGAAAAAGAACAGCGAGGGGAGAGAAAGAGGGGAAAGAAAGAACAGAGAAAGAAAGAAAGACAGAGGGGGGAAAAAGAAAGAAACAGAAGAAGAAGAAAGAATAGAAGAGAAGAAAAAAGAGGGGGACAGAAAGAACAGAGAGAAAAAGAAAGAAAGGGGAAAGAACAGAAAGAAAGAAGAAGAAAGAAAGAAAGAGGGGAAGAAAGAAAGGAGAAAGAAAGAACAGGAAAGAAAGAAGAAAGAAAGAAAGAAAGAGGGGAAAGAACAGAGATAGAGAAAAGAAAGAAAGAGGGGAAAGAAAAAGAAAGAGAGAGAGAGAAAGAACAGAGAAGGGAAAAGAGAGAAAGAAAGAACAGAGAAAGAAAGAAAGACAGAGGGGGAAAAGAAAGAACGAGAGAGAAAGAAAGAACAGAGGAAGGAAAGAGAGAGAAAGAAAGAACAGAAGGAAGAGAAAGAAAGAAAGAGGGAAAGAAAGAAGAAGAGGAAAGAAAGAAAGAGAAAGAAAGAAAGAAAGAAAAGAAAGAAAAGAAGAAAGAAAGAAAGAAGAAAGAAAGAAAGAAGGGAAAGAAAGAAAGAACAGAGAGAGAAAGAAAGAGGGAAAGAAAGAACAGAGAGAAAGAAAGGGGAAAGAACAAAAAGAGAGAAAGAAAGAAAGAAAGAAAGAAAGAAAGGGGAAAGAAAGAACAGAGAGATAGAGAAAAAGAAAGAAACAGAGAGCGAGAAAGAAAGAGGGGGCAGAAAAAAGAACAGAGAGAAAAAAAGAGAGAGGGTAAAGAAACAACAGAGGGAGAGCGAGAAAGAAGGGAAAGAACAAAGCGAGAAAGAACAGAGAGATAGAGAGAAAGAAAGATGGGAAAGAAAGAACAGAGATCGAGAAAGAAAGAAAGAAAGAAAGAAAGAAAGAAAGAAAAAAAGAGAAAGAAAGAACAGAGAGAGAGAAAGAACAGAAAGAAAGAGGGTAAAGAAAGAGAAAGAAAGAACAGAGAGAAAGAAAGAACAGAGAGAGAAAGAAAGAAATAGAAAGAAAGAACAGAGAGATAGAAAAAAAGAGGGGAAAGAAAGAACAGGGAGAAAGAAAGAAAAAGAACAGAGAGAAAGAAAGATGGGAAAGAAAGAAAGAACAGAGAGAAAGAAAAAGGGGAAAGAAAGAAGAGAGAAAGAAAGAGAAAAAAAAGGGGGAAAGAAAGAAGAGATAGAAAGAAAGAGGGGAAAGAAAGAACAGAGAGAAAGAAAGAAAAAGAACAGAGAGAAAGAAAGATGGGAAAGAAAGAACAGAGAGAGAGAAAGAGGGGAAAGAAAGAAAGAGGGGAAAGAAAGAACAGAGAGAGAGAAAGAAAGAGGGTAAAGAGAGAGAGAGAGAAAGAAAAAAAGAACAGAGAGAAAGAAAAGAAAGAAAGAAAGAAAGAAAGAAAGAAAGAAAGAAAGAGGAAAGAACAGAGGGAGAGAAAAAGAAAGAGGGGAAAGAAAGAACAGAGAGATAGAGAAAAAGAAAGAAACAGAGAGAGAGAAAGAAAGGAAAGAAAGAACAGAAATAGAAAGGAGAAAGAAAGAACAGAGAGAAAGAAAAAAAGAACAGAGAGAAAGAAAGATGGGAAAGAAAGAACAGAGAAAGAAAGAACAGAGAGAGAGAAAGAAACAGAGAGAGAAAAAAAAAAGATTCTATAAAGATACTATAGCAGCCCGGCTCCCATTGTAGTGCCCACCTGAGCCTCCCGGTGCAGGACATATCATGATCCGCTCACATGGCCGACATCCCCGATTCCAAGGCGAGAACACGGTGATGGATCTGAAGCATTCCCTGAAGTGCCTCCATGGTTCCGTCACAATCTCCTCCCGAAATTACTTCATTTCCGGTCATCTTCCAGCACGTCACTTCTGGTGGTACATCACGTGCGAGTTTTAAAGTGCTCTTCGGGGCTCCGGCATGTACTCCTGTGTCCACGGGAAAAGCTCCCGGCCGGGACAGAGGGGTAGACTCTCAAAATCGGGAGTGTCCCGCTGAATTCAGGACGGTTGGGAGGTATGAATGCTCCCCACCATACACCTTGTACACGCACGGCTCTGCACACCTCATACACACACGGTTCCGCTTTGTATGCCTCGAACACACACGGCTCCGCTCCGTCCACCTCACACACACAAGGCTCCACTCAGTATACACAAGGCTCCACTCCGTACACCTTGTACACACGCAGCCACGCTCTGTACACCTTGTACACACACGACTCCACTCCGTAAACCTTGTACACATGCGGCTTTGCAGCATACACCTCGTACACAAGCGGTTCTGCTCCGTACACCTCGTACACACGCGGCTCCACTACATACACACAAGGCTCCACTCCATACACACACGGCTCTGCTCCAATCTGTACAAACACGGCTCAAGCACGGAGCCCTGTGTGTACGGAGCTGAGTGGCTCAGCTCCGTACACTTCACACACACAGGGCTCCGTTTCGTACACACACAGCACTGCTACATCCACCTCGTACATACGGCTCCGCTCCGTAAACCTCGTACATGCATGGCTCAGCTCCGTGCACCTCGTACACGTGCGGCTCGGTTCCGTGCACCTCGTACACGCGCGGCTCGGCTCCGTGCACCTCGTACAGACACAAGGCTCCGCTCCATCCAACTTGTACAGACACGGTTCTGCTACATCCAACTCGTATACACAAGGCTCCGCTCCGTACACCTCATACACACTACAGCACTGCTACATCCACTCGTACACGGGCGGCTCCGCTCCGTGCACCTCGTACACGTGCGGCTCTGCTCCGTGCACGTCGTACACGCGCAGCTCCGCTCCGTGCACCTCGTACACGCGCGGCTCCACTCCGTGCAACTCGTACACGCACGGCTCCGCTCCGTGCACCTCGTACACGCGCGCCTCCGCTCTGTGCACCTCGTACATGTGCAGCTTAGCT
The DNA here is from genome assembly GCA_033576555.1 of Oophaga sylvatica. Taxonomy (NCBI): domain Eukaryota; kingdom Metazoa; phylum Chordata; class Amphibia; order Anura; family Dendrobatidae; genus Oophaga; species Oophaga sylvatica. The sequence continues at coordinate 210,243,964 of JARQOD010000003.1, read as the reverse complement.
CCGTGCACCTCGTACACGCGCGGCTCCGCTCCATCCAACTCGTACACGCACGGCTCCACTACATCCAACTAGTACACACACGGCTCTGCTCCGTACACCTCGTACACACTACAGCACTGCTACATCCACCTCGTACACACACGGCTCTGCTCCATACACACTACATCACTGCTACATCCACCTCGTACACACACGGCTCCGCTCCGTACACCTCGTACACACACGACTCTGCTACATCAAACTTGTACACACTACAGCACTGCTACGTCCACACTGTAAACCCAAGTTCCGACCCCCACACACAAACTTACCCTCATCCAGCACCATGACAACCATCACAGCAGAGTCCTGCACACAACGAGGACACTGATCATGTGACCCGACTCCTCCCCTCCTGTGACCTCATCACAGGTCCTGTGGGCACAGAAGAGTACAGCATAGCAGCGTCATTGCTAGCTGTTAGAGGCTGAGCTGCAGAGACAGGGAGGGCAGGAAGGGGTGCATGGAGGGCGTGGCGGCTCATCTCACTGCGGGACACATTGGGACCGGGACGGTTGGGAGGTATGTTGATGTGATGAGGCCAGGTTTATTACCTCAGTATTTGTAAATGAAGAAGTGGTGACGTGTTTCTATTATACTTTTCCTTTGATAGTTCCACTCCTGGTTTTGGCTTACAAATACTGAGGTAAAAAATAGCGATGAGCGAACGTACTCGGATGTGTTATCCAAGCATGCTCGGGTGCTGAGTATCTTCGGCGTCCTCGAAAAATATGCAGTTGCATGTCTCGCAGCTGTTAGGTTATCCCTGCATGTGTTGCGGCTGTGGGAACGCAAACATAATTTTCGAGCACGCCAAAGACACACAAGTTAGTACAGGAGCATGCACCAATAACGCCTTTTCCCAGCACGTTACATGTAAAAAAAAACCTCACCAAATACTCAACATGTGCATGTAGCCTTAGACCTGAAAACCACACGGCCATTACAATTAGCAGCTTGGTTTGTCAGGTCAAACAGCAGAAAGCGCTGCAGAATGTCCCTGTGTGTGAACGCAGCCAGTGGTTTGCACACAATTTGCGTGCAAAACTGCTACAGAAATCCTATGGTCAACCTTGGGTGCAAAGGTTGCCCCTCTTCCACGTGACGACACCATTTCTCCTCAAATAACTATATTTCATGCATTTACACACTCACTTATAGGAATCACTCCTTATAGCTGCAGGGGTATCTACTAATAACTGACAGCGTACTGGGACTGATGATTCCCTGGCACTTGTCTGCTCTGCTGAACGTATATTGTGAAGTATATGCATATTGGTCTAGCTTGAATAACTTGGTGAAAGACAAAGATGGCTTCCTCCTGTGAAAATCCCATGCTCCTGCAGGTTAAGCAATTTTAGGAAATAGAAATCTGTATTTTCCTATTTTTACCCATCGGAGTAGAAATTGTGTGGTAAATAAGCCAGAGATTAGAATGAGGAGAATTGCTTGGAAGTGAAGCTGAGGGCATAGGGAGATTTCTTTGTGTGTCGCCACCACATCAGTAAGTCAGCTAATAGGCAGCTTTCTGCAAAGGCCTCTGGGAGGGGTCATTAGCCGCACAAAGGCTGCTCAATGCATGAAGGAAATGTTTTGTCACCCAGCTGAGTGGGCTGTTAACATATAAATACAGGGCTGAGGCTATTCACGAAAATCTGCATCTGCCTCAAAGTTCCATTTCCAAGGGGAAAAGAAAAAAAACATATGGCGGCAGGGTTAAGATTCAGCTGGAGATGCACATGATAATCCTATGGTCCAGATCATTTTGTGTGATAGCATACAAGTAGTTAAATACTTCATACACATCCCCCGCAGTCCAGGCCTGAGGTAAACTGGACACCTGGTGGGAAGCGTTGAGGCAAGTCCCAGGTGCCATACAAGTCACACACCTGCCAGGCGGCCCTATACACCTGGCTGCTCCCACACCCACAGGCGGCATGTATGGTCTCCACCTAGTACATATATTAATGACTACACAAACATCCACATCATGAAAAGGCTCATATGTATATACAGAAAGATGCATATGCCCGGAGAATAATTCTCATCCAATAATAGCCATGACTGGGAACATTGATGCTCATCCATATGGATGTAATCCTCCTCGTTTTTTCTGGGATGCGATCACAGTATATGGAATGGATCCGCTTCAAAAACACTTAAAAATGAATAGGAAGAATTATTAAACGCAAATTCCACTTGGCTGTTTATATGAGATTTTTTTCAGCATTTTTTTTTCTGAAGAAATTTTGAAAAATGCCTGGTAGTAAAAAAAAAATAATGGACATGTCACAACTTTGAGGTAAATTCCTCTTGCAATCAGCTCCAAACTTGACACATCAAGTCAAAAGGCAACAAAAAACACTTCAAGGGTATGTTCACTCCCACAATTTTTTTTTACTTAGTTTTAGTACAGAATCCATGCCTAACAGAAAAGCAAAATCTGGTCACATGATTCCCATTTATTGGAATGAGAAAACATGCCTATTATGCACATGGCGCATTTTTTTCCCATTTGTATTAATATGTATTAGGCCACATTCACAAGTTCAGTTTTTTACCTCAGTATCTGTAAGCCAAAACCAGGAGTGGGTGATAAATCCAGAAGTGGTGACGTGTTTCTATTATACTTTTCCTCTGATTGTCCCACTCTAGGTTTTGGATTATAAATACGGAGGTAAAATACTGACCAAATACACGTACAGGTCCTTTAAAAAAAAAAAAAAGCATACATTTTTGAAGCGAAAAGATGCATTTTTTTGCAGTTTTGCTGTGGCTTTTGCATGTGTTTTTGACCATAATATGGGCTTTATCATTATTTTTTTTTGTTTTTTTTTCTTTTACATGTTTACGCTGCAAAAAGCACAATTTTTGTTGTATAAGCAGTTTATAGATGTGGCTTTTTTAGGAAAGGAAAATCAATGTTAAAAAACAAAAACTTGTGAACTTACTCCCGAATACTGCTTTAGGCCTCACTAACATGTACGCATTTCCAGTGCGTGTGGCATTTTATTTATTTTACTCACTTATATAGTGCCATTAATTCCACGGCACATTACAGACATTACCAGCATCCGTTTTTTTCACGAATACCACATGTACCCATTGTAACCTATGGTGATCTTCACATTTCCATGTTTTTACATGGACTGTATGTCTGAACAACACAGACACCTCAGTTTATTTCCAGCAGCACAGATGACAAGAGCCAACACAAGTTTATGGGTCCGTGAAAAACATGTACAGCACATGGATGGCATCCATGTCCGTATTTAACATTGCAAATCATAGAAGTTTTTTTTAATTTCATTCTCTCCTTATCCATACAGGAAAAACAGATGACACACTGATCCAAAACAATGAAGAGACCGGTACTGATCTTTTCCAGTACCAGTTTTACACAGACGTGTGAAGGGAGCCTTAAAAAAAAAAGCTTCAGAAAGAGTCCCCAACTCAGATGAACGTGATGGTAATTCAATGCTGTTGTAAGGTGTTGTCAATGATGAGGTGCCTCATCTTACTGGAAGAGCAGTTTGTCAAAGCTTGCCTTCTTACTGAAGTAATCGTTACTACTCACACACTTGTGTGTCAGTGGATGAGTAGCCACAAAATCTTATCGAATTTCAATGATTCAATTGTAAACCTACTTCTGGGCCACACTGTATATGTCTATAGGGAGGATGGGGAAATTAGCTGGTGGTTGAATTAGCAGTCATCCTCTAGCTACCCCATACGTATGGTCCAGTCTGTAAAGCTACACAAACCCAAGCCTACTGTCAACATGAAATACCGTACTTGCTAGTCAATTCCAACATTTTAGGCTTGATCTACTGGCCAAGCTAGACATGTCCACAGGGCCCACTAAAATTTTCTACACACTAAAACAGCTGATAATATATGAATACACATATTTGATTATGGTTTTTGACCTTTAGACAATTGCATACAAAAACACGTTTGGTTAATTTATGTGGGGTATATTTGGCATATCCTAACGATTTCTACAGTAACTAATGATATTCTGGTGGGCTTGGTGCCAGTTAAACTGAATCCGTTGCCTGCTGTGGGGTACCAAAAATGTGATCTGTTGGGCAATTGGCTTATTCCTTATTAAACTAACTTATTAGGCGCAATGCACATATTATTGAGGATCTTAGTCGAGATAGCAGTTGGCTGAATAAGGATACAGCCAATAGCTACCTTATGTCTATGGCTGACTTTACTATATGTCCCCAAATATTAATATTGCACTGAGATGTTACCTTCAAGTGAACTAAATCTCATTTATGCAAAGCGTCTGAAAACCACACAGCTTTGAGTGCGTGCTGCGTTCACGTGCAATTTTCCTCTACAGACTTCAATGGAAAAAAGTAACATACTGTACTGAATAAGAATACAGTATACTCATTAGTCGGCTGTCAGACAAACAATGTTTTAGCCGACATCTATCTTTGCCATATACCTCGGACAAGGAAAGCAACGCAATGCTGAGACTCTGGTGACATGAGAATGATAACTGCATAGAAATACATGCCGTCACACTTGGGTCAGGAGAGCCTACGACCAGTCCAAGCATTGTTTTGCATTCTTCGTCCAAGTTATACAGCCGTTGTGACTCTTCCCTTTGAGAACAAAAGGGACAGCAGTCTCTTGACACGCAGGATACTTAATACCCCCCCGACAATCAATCGTCTAGGGTCCTCATACACATTCGATTGTGGGCCAAACCCTTTGGTATTGGTGGATTTGGTTGACACAGTCTAAGGTATAGGAGGGTGTAAGAGTGAATTCGGACATTGCAGATTTGCTACAGAAATTTCTAATCATCTGAATGAGGCTTGCAGAAATCCAGGAGCTTGCTACAAGAACAAGCCCTTCCACATGAACGAAGCCAAGAAATTACTGGAACAAATTTGCCACTTGTCAATATATCCAAAAATAGTGTTGCCCATGGTCTATTTGTGTGGACCCAGCACTACTGATTGCGTAAATACATGCATATATGCTGCTAGACATATGTGGTGGCAGCTTCTCAAAAAAAAAAAAAAAGGACTGGCAGTCCAAAAATCTGACACACCGGATCCTTAATTCCTTCGACAATCATCTGTTTCATCATGCAAGGCCTGGGTCACACACAAGGTCTAAAAAATCGGACCATTTTAGTCGGACGACTATCGCACAAAAGTTTCCTGAACATTGATCCGTCTGTTATCCGATTGTACTGCGATGATGCGATTTAGTCGCATCTGAGCGTACGTTTCACATCTGACTGACATCCGACTTGCGAGATTTTGTCGGTGGCTTGCAAAACCGACATATATATGCAGGGGCAGCACGGTGGCTCAGTGGATAGCACTACAGCCTTGCAGCGCTGGGGTCCTGGGTTCGAATCCCACCTAGGACAACATCTGCAAGGAGTTTGTATGTTCTCCCCGTGTTTGCGTGGGTTTCCTCCGGGTACTCCGGTTTCCTCCCACACTCCAAAAACATACTGATAGGGAATCTAGAATGTGAGCCCCATCAGGGACAGCGACGATAATGTGTGCAAAACTGTAAAGCGCTGCGGAATATGTTAGCGCTATATAAAAATAAAGATTATTATTATTATTTATTATAATGGATCCAAATGAATAGTTTTTAAATCCACAAAGAAAGAATAGATATATACACATAGAATAATATATATATATATACTGTATGTCATTGTGACATATATATATGTATATATTTATAGTTCATACACTTCTACATAGTATAATAGCCGCTAATTCAATTGCCGGCTTTTGTGAAATTACAGACCCGACATGAAATGACACATGGTTTACATACAGTTAACTATGTCATTTCATGTAGTTTGATATATGGTTTTCACTAACAATGACATTAGTGTATGTGTGCAAAATTTCATACATGTAGGGGTTAATTAAAGGTGTAAATTCGTTGAAAAAAAATGCGTGGGCTCCTGCGCTATTTTCTCCACCAGACAGGCAAAGCCAGTGAGTGGGGGCAGATAATAATAGTGTTTTTTTTAATTTCATACAATAGGATTAATAATTGAGAGTTGTCTAATTGACAACTCTCAATTATTAACCTGGCTTAAAGTCACCTTCCAATAGCAAGGTGGCTTTAACCCATTATTAACCCATTAGCCACCGCTACAGGGCAATGGGAATAGATGGGCTAAGTGCCAGAAAGGGCGCATCTATTTATAGATTTGCCTTTTCTGGGGTGGCTGGGGGCAGATTTTAGTAGCTAGGGGGGGGTACAAAATAAATGCACCCTCCCTAGGCTATTATTATCTGCCGCCACTCACTGGCTTTGCCTGTCTGGTGGAGAAAATACAGTGGGAGCCCACACATTTTTTTTCCAACGAATTTACACCTTTAATTAACCCCTACATGTATGAAATTACACTCATGTCATTGTTAGTGAAAACCATATATCAAACTACATGAAATGACATGGTTAACTGTATGTAAACCATGTGTCATTTCATGTCGGGTCTGTAATTTCACAAAAGCCGGCAATTGAATTAGCGGCTATTATACTATGTAGAAGTGTATGAACTATAAATATATATATATGTCACAATGACATGTGTGTATATATATATATATATATATATATATATATATATATGTATTCTATGTGTATATATCTATTCTTTCTATTCTTTATTAAAGCTGTCAGTGTGCTTTTACAGTATAGCCGGGGATGAATTGCCGGCTTTTCTAAAGGACACCGATGCGATTTAATCGCAAGTCACACGTGCGGTCCGTTTGTAATCCGATTTTTCATCGCACTCATAGACTTGCATTGGCGATTGTTGACCCACAATCGGTGACAATCACAGCATGCTGCAATTTCACTCGCACGTATAAAACGGACGACAAAAAATCGGATGGTGGGAGCTGCTCCAAAGATTAACATTGGTCCGACTGCAATGCGATATTTCATCGCTTTGCAGTCCGATTTTGTCGCCAGTGTAACCCCGGCCTAATAAACAAAAAGGTAGTTGTCTGAACCCAATGACTTTTCTCTCACGTATATATTGAGGCCTAAAGGACCTGTGGCGCCCAGCTGCGCTTAGTGCCACAGATCCTAGAAGGGTGCATTAAAGGATTTCTCCACATGAGGTCCTCAGAGCATACACACACCTCCACCCTACCTCAGACCACCAGAGGGAGGCCTGATAGGGATATAAAAGGAGGGTGGAGGCAGGGAGTCTAGAGAGCACACCTAAGAGCTCAGTAGTGGGAAATAGTCTCCTGCAAGCTAGACTCAAGTAGCTCAGACCAGCGAGCTAGGAGCGTGCCGACGCTCTAGAGAGCGGCAGAAGAGGCAGCCATCTAACTGCCAGTGTGTGTAGCCTAGTGAGGGCCCGAGTAGGCCGAGGGCTAGAGGAGAGAGTAGCATTGGGGGCAGAGGAGCTTTACCAGCTCACCCCAGAAAGCACATACCGGACACCGGGTCCGAGCTTACAGGGATCTCTACGACCCAGTAAGACACAACTGGAATTCCTGGAGAACTACAGGTCCCAGGATCACCCAAGAGCTGATACGTAACAGAGCCAGGAGACACGGAATCCCTACAAGCAGGGAGTGTGTACTCCAGGAGAAGGCCCTACCACAAAGTCAGCCAGTGCAGGACAGAGACAAAGTTAGGCCTAGCTACAGGCAGGTCAGAAACTTATTACAGAGAGGCAAGAAACAGGAGGCCCTACACCTGCTCACTGGGGACAATCTGGACGTGCACCCTTCACCCTACAGTGCTCCGGGATGTTCCTGCACTAATTCCAGTAAAGGTACAGAAGTGACTTGTGTGTGTGCTCCCATTCTTGTTCCCTCCGTCCTGCATCCTTCCATATACGCTGCCCTGAGAGCCTGCTCCACCTGTGAGGAGTGATACCATCTAAGCTGCCACAACACCAGCCTCAGTGGACTTGCAGCACTGGTGATCCTCACCAGACACCACAGGTGGCGTCACAAATCACTAACATTATCCCCTGTAAATAAATCCCCTTTTTGGTGAGTGCCCAGGGCCACGGAACGAGTCGTGACTGCCGTGACATCCCCCCGTAGAAGTCAACAGGCTCTGTTTTTTTGCCAATAATGCAGTCAATGCTGATCATTGCCTGAAAAAAATCCAACACGCTCAACTGGTGTTTTGAACAATTAAGAATGTTTGTTGGTCAGTCAGAATGAATGATCATTCAATTCACTGATCCAGCCGATAATTAATGAACAAAAGAATGTTATAGCAAGCTTTTAAAAGGGCGTTTTCAAGTTTCACAAAACCCTGTCTTTTGACTGCAGATTTAAAAAAGCTTCTTTCACCCACCCTCCCCGGGTCAAGAGCTAAGTCTCCACCACTGCTCCCAGTGTCTTTTATAGTCTGCAGCGCTGACGACAAGTCGACAGTGATACAGTCAATAAGTGACCTCATGCTATAGACGTGAAGTCAGCAATGCAGACTATAAGGGTATGTTTCCATGTGCCGAATTTCTTTAGTATTTGCTGCGGATTGGATGCTGCGTACAGCTGCTGCGTTCAATCCACAGCGTCCAGATGTTACAGCATAGTGGAGGGGATTTTATGAAATCCCATCTCCACTATGCGCTCAAACACGCAGGTGGCACATCTGCGTAACCGGACATGCGGCGCGTCTTTCTAGACCGCTGCATGACTATTTAACTTGCAGAGACGCTCAGTCTCCGCAAAATAAATAACCCAGTCTATGTATAGGATGAGGTGATTCCGCATGTGTTCAATGAACACATGCGGAATCACCACGCGTACAAAAGGGGGCAGCGCTTTGGGCAGTGCCGGGTATCTGCTGCGTCCAAAGCGCTGCCATTCTGGCATGTGGACACATACCCTAAGAGACACTGGAAGCAGCAGTGGAGAACCATCGCAGGACCCTGGGAGGGTGAGTAAATTACAGTTTGTTTGTTTTTTTTTAAAAAGCTGAAGGACAGTGGATTCCTAAAACCAGAATAACCCCTTTAGTTTGCTGCAATTAGAGTTGTTCGTAGATAGAATAGGAATGTGGAGCCAGCTGAAGGGACCACGTGGTGTCATCCATAGTGTGCGCTTGTGTGGCCCAGCTATGTCAGGCACACAAATAATCCGGGAAAATGCACAGGAAGGTAACCGCAAAAGCTTGTTATCCATTCACGTCACTCACACTTTCAGACACACCCACCAGGGGTATAGGAGGTAGTGACACGTAGCAGAGCTCATTCAAGTTTCCTGTCTGAGAAGAGCTCAGAGCAGTCAGTTTCCTGTCTTAGGACAGTGCAGTTCAGTGTCAGTCCAGTCTGGACTTGGAGGGAGAGGAGAGAGGACTGAATCCTCGCAGAGCTAGCGTAGCTCACCTGACAAGGAAGTGGAGGCTAGTACGGGTGAAGTGAATCATCCTAGCCTAGTCAGAGCTACCCTTAATCAGTACCTCAACAGAAGCTGAAACAAGGAGGATACTGAGAGCTGCTCAGCGAGCTCTGGAGAAAGCTGACATTTCCATCAAAGCTACAAGTGCTTATGATAAGAGCGAGAGCAGGGCGAAGGGCGCAGTGGAGAAGACAGAGAGAAGTGCTTCAGGTATTGGATTGCCTGCACTAATTTGCCGGACACCGGGGTCCGAAGCGTTGCTAGAGTTTCAAGCTTAGTAACAAGAAAACCGGAGGCATCTGGACTACAGGTCGCAGAGAGCAGCCCTAAGCGCCAATACGTAAACGGAGTCAGGGAGAACAAGGACTTTTAGCAGGGCCCTGCATAGAGGGACTTTGTTCTTTTCAACATCTGATAGTCAGAGACATAGAAGGCTCCACCACAATGTCGGCCGGGCTTGGCAGCTATTGAGAAAAGCTGTAGATTGCAGAGTTAACTTCGCTTCATGCAAGTTTGGACTCAGATACATTTGAAGTTAAGGAGGCCTCTAACCTGCTCAGCGGTTACCCGAATGTGCATTCTCCACCCCAACCAGCTCCCCGGGATCTTGCTGAAACACCTTCAAGTAAAAGGTATGAAAAGAAGCTGCATTGTGTGTGACTGAATTCTTAACGACACCCTGCATCATCACCATAGACTTCCAGGGACCCGTCTCACCTGTGGGAGACTTACCACCCAGCTGCCCCCATAACATCCCCTGTGAAGATCCTTATAGCAGCGCTGGTCCAATTGACCAGATACCACAGGTGGCGTCACGAACTACCTAATCTACAATTCCCTGTAAATATCCCCCATTGCATGACCGCCAGGGCCACGGACCGAGTCCTGCTGCCAGTGACAACTCCCATAGACTTCTATGGGCTCGGCTCCGAGTACCCCATAGCCCTGGTATCCACAATTGTGGTGCGAGTCACGCTCCATAGTGCACCTCCGTATACACACAGTTGTTATTTGAGGGAAGCCTAATTGCAACATCATATGGTGTCAACTAGGCCTAGAGTAGTCACAGTCCTGAGAGACTAAAGGAATGCGTACAGGTAAAAAGTGAATTGAACCAATTAAAAAGATATTTATACAAATCCTACTCTAGAAAGCCTGGAGCCCGAGGTAGAATCTGGCAGCTAGACTGTCTGGCTCCAGAGATGTATTGCTGGTATGAATCTCCTATACCTGCACACATGTGCGTTACATATGTGTGTAACTATAACCACATGTACGGACACACACACTAAACAGTTTGATTTTCCTTTAAAAAAAAACTTACTTCAAGCAAAATTCTATTTATATGCAGGCGAGCTGTGTCTGTGTAATCAATGGAGTCTCGGATGTTAATCTATAGCAGCTGCTCTCAGAGACGGGCTGGCTCTGTGAAACCTCACACACCATAACACAAGCCAGGCCTGGACCCTGATAATGTCCACAGAGCAACCAGAATTCAACTTCTCATTCCCTTGGCTTCTTGTCAAGTTTATTTCTCTAAGGTGAACTTTGCATTGACTCACATAACATATTAGTACTACTTGGATTTGGCTCCGTTTCTAATCCTAAAAAATGAAATTTAGGTACAAAGTAAAAGAAAATGTGACCGACCAATACAGCTCTGGCAAAATTTAAGAGACCACTGCACAGTTTTATAAAAATCAGCTTCTCTACATGTCTGACAGCCATTCCATTCCAGTGTCAGTTGAATTCCAACCAGAGTACACCTCATTCTACTTAATGTGCTTCTGATTAGGTGATCACCTGAACCAAATCTTATATTACGAAAGAAAGTATAAAAACACTGTTGTGGTGTTCACAATCCTCTTGCAATAGGACAAGCTGGATGACAAAACAAGTGTTAGTAATATGCCAAAAGTAATAGGAATGAAAAAATAACTTTTAACCATGTCAAAGGAGTTGAAAAGAAAAGTCTTGAGTGAGGAAAAGAAGGGCTCAATTCTGGCTTTACTAGCAGAGGGATACAGTGAGCGTCATTTTGCCTTCATCCTTAAAGTTTCTAAGACGGCAGTCCATTACAACAAGGTCAAGCAGCAGACATTGGGGACAACAAAGCTACAGACCGGCAGAGGGCGAAAACGTCTCTCCACTGACCGGGATGACCATCATCTTATTTGAAAGTCACTCAGCAACCGCAGGATGACATCAAGTGACCTACAAAAGGAATGGCAGCTGGGCTGAAGTGCACGGCAAGAACAGTTTGTTAACAGGCTTCTAGAGACAGGTCTCAAGTCATGTAAAGCTAGAAAAAAACCTTTCATCAATGAGAAGCAAAGGAGAGCCAGGCTGAGGTTTGCCAAAGACCATAAGGATTGGACTATAGAGGACAGTAGTAAGGTAATCTTCTCTGATGAGTCTAATTTTCAGCTTTGCCCAACACCTGGTCGTCCAGTGGTTAGACAGAGACCTGGAGAGGCTTACAAGCCACAGTGTCTTGCAACCACAGTGAAATTTGGTGGAGGATCGGTGACTATCTGGGGATGCTTCAGCAAGGCTGAAATTGGGCAGGTTAATCTTTGCGAAGGACGTATGAATCAAGCAGCATACAAGGTTATCCTGGAAAAACAGTTGATTCTTCTGCTCAGGCAATGTTCCACAACTCTGAGGACTGGTTTTTCCAGCAGGACAAGGCGCCATTCCACACAGCTAGGTCAATCAATGTGTGGATGAAGGACCGCCCATCAAATCCCTGTCATGGTCAGCCCTATCTCCAAACCTGAACCCCATTGAAAACCTCTGGAATGTAATCAAGAGGAAGAGGGATAGTCTCAAGCCATCAAACAAAGAAAAACTGCTTAAATTTTTGTACCAGGAGAGGCATAAGGTCACCCAAAAGCAGTGTGAAAGTCTGGTGGAAAGCATGCCAAGACGTATGAAAGCTGTGTATAAAAATCATGGTTATTCCAGAAAATACTGATTTCTGAACTCTTCCTGAGTTAAAATATTAGTATTGTTGTTTCTAAATGATTAGGAACTTGTTTCCTTAGCATTATTTGAGGTCTGCAAGCACTGCATTTTTTTGTTATTTTGACCATTTCTCATTTTCTGAAAGTAAATACAAAATTTACTGCTTGGAAATTCAGAGACATGTTGTCAGTAGTTTAAAGAATAAAAGATAAATTTACATTTTACTCAAAAATATACATATAAAGAGAAAAATCAGACAAACTGAACATTTTGCAGTGGTCTCTTAATTTTTGCCAGAGATGTATATCGACTTCTAAGGTCTATTAATAAGCCATACACACAATGGAGTAAATCTTATGTACTTCACGGTGTACGCTGGAGACATGGAAACATATGGTTGTAATTAATTATTGCAACTCTGTACAAGATATTATCTATTCATATAAATCGGTACATGGGATTCATCATTAGGAAGCCATTCCAAAATGCCATAATACATAAATGAAAGCCTAACATGCTTGAATATATTATTGAAGTTGTAGGTCCCAACCCACCATATTATGGCATCACTTTGTGGCCTGATATTTATCTTGTTATATGGGTATTCTGTGAATCTAAATAACTAGCCACATCAACATCAACACTGAAGTCTTTGGCAAGTGAGTCGTATATGACTTGCAACTAGGGACAGAAAATCCAACACATATGGATAAAATTGCGACTGTGTTGCAGCAGGTTGCAAAGCGACACCACAGGAACTTGGAAGTCATTCCATGCAATGTTGCAATGCCACACTGATATCTCTTTTGCATGCAGCCTATGTGTCAATAGCCTTGCTGATGTATTTACCTCTTCTGCATTCAAAAATGCAATTACCATATATCAGTCTTTATTGGGCAGCCAAGGTCGAGCTGCAGCAACAAAAAAAAAGCAAATAGGTCATTGAATATTCAGTTCAAAAAAGTGCAAAATTGCAACATAAAGAGTAAAATCTTGCAAAACCCACTTACAAGACGAGAACTTGTCCAATAATTGTGGTCCACAACAGTGGCTGCTGCAGAACAGACATATACATACACACACACCCCTACTACAAATAGGCCTCGGTGTGGATGAAATATGAACATACAAATCAATGTTCATATATGGACTAAAGGCTCCCAAACATCAGTGGTATTGCCCGACAGTTTAGTTTGTGTGGGGGTCTCCCGATTCTCACCCGAGAGCTTCCTTACAGAAAAGGGGAAGTCAGTTAAGATAGCCTCGTCCAACCAATCTCTTGGCCAAGAGCCATCTCAACTCCACCACTGTAGCGGCAGTCACCAAGATCTGTAATTCTAGAACAGCTCTCCTTACAAAAGTTTGCTTACACTGCCTAAGGGCTTGTTCTACTGATATATCCCATGGGAACATACCCTTAGCCCAAGCTCTGACAAGAGAAAATTGTTTGTTTTTTTTCACTGCATTTTTTATGATTTTTTTTCCTGTTGGTGCAGATTTGACACTTTTTTCTGGCCCTTTTTGAATGGAGAACCATTGGGATTCTGCATTTCAAAACGCAATTGCGTTTCTTTACATTCATTTTTTCAGTTTCTTTATCAAAGCATATAGGGAAAAAAAATCAAACCGAAAAAGTTCAACAGCATCTTTAAAGGCACGGTGGGGATGAGTTTCCATGAAATCACATCCAGTTCGCTTGAACTGTTAAACACAGCAGATCCCCCCCCCCCTCCAAATAAAAAGCACAGTATTTACACCACATGAGAACATGGCTTGAGGCAAGGTTTACATTTGTGCGATATTTTCTGTTTTGTCACAGGAGCATGAAAACTGATTCCCAATGGAACACCACGGATCCAAGTGATGGGGTCTATCTATTTATTGGAAAATAGCATTGCATGCTGCACTATCTGCAATGGAGGTCTCAGCCCAGCATCAAAAACTGCATATATGATCCGTATAAACAGAACGTAAGGTATATAACAGAACTATAATAACTTGATTTTAAGAGTCCTACCTACCATTTTGGGAACTGTCTCCACCGAAATGTAAATACGGTACTAGGAAGTATGGACGGCATAATCTGGCTCATTGACAACAGCCAAAAAAGGATCGACCTGCGCTACTGTATATAGATGATAGACCTCCCGCTAGACTGTATATGCTGCGTACATGTTACGGTGACATAAACAGAACACCGAGAAGAAACATAATATTTATAGAACTGGGCACGGACTAGTACTGATATCCAATATATACACACACGATACATACAGACACCGCTCACCATCACCACATGCCATCAGATCATCCGTCCATTCAGCAACAGTTTGCAGTCAGCAGAGATAACATCAGACATGTTGTCCTAGATGTAGAACCGCTACAGGATTGCTGGTCCAATTATGTTACATATAATTATTATTATTATTACACATTTATATAGCGCCATTTATTCCATGGCGTTTTACATATGAAAAGGGAAAATATAGACAGGTACAATAAACATGTGCTAGACAAGGGACACACAAGTACAGAAGGAGAGAGGACCCTGCCCGCGAGGGCTCACAGTCTACAGGAGGTACATTGATGAGATGGGATCCTCACAAATGGCCATAGACCAAGCCGGACCAGACTTTTTAAGCATCTCACATTCTAGTCTTCGATCATGACACAATCAAGATTCCAAGATTATCTCTCATCCTCCACCATGCACTTTCAACACTTACCGGCCAAGACCTGGCCCATCTAAACAACCCATATCACACATAGCGTCGTGATGACCTCACCAAGGACATGCTACAAACTAGGACATCATGCAACTACAACGGTGACAACCCATTTACAACCAGAACTGATCTGAAGACATAGAAGAGCAATGACATCCAGGTTTATGAATTATCACTGTTAGCTTTTCTTGCTGGAAGGAAAGCGTTTAAAGAAGATTATAATAAGGACCTCACTCTGAATAAGTGCTCTCACCATCATCTGGGCTCATTTTTAACACTATAATTCCCAAAGCACACGGCTTAGAGGACACAGTAACTCCAACCAACAAGTGAGACTGAAACAATAAAGAATAAGATACTTACACTGGAATGATCCTGGGATTCCCACCATCTTATATATCCTCTACAGGAAGACAATATACTGTCTGTGCCCTCCTGCAACTGCTCTTTACCACACAAGAGGTTACAGGGCCTCTGCTGGAGGAGCCTGGAGGGCTGGAGGATAGGGGGCTGGGAGGAAGACAAGGAAACAGGGGGCAGGGAAACAATCCTCCTTCCCATTTTCTGGGGTGGACAGGAAACACCTCCCTCCCATAGTACATAGCATTACATGTCCACATAGCTGAGCTGTTCTAGTTAGGCAATAGGCACTATGGGATAAAACAAGCAAATGAAAGGTCATCTCATATTGTGCACTGATATAAAGCTATATACATACTGTCAATAGGCTAGCATCACTTTACAGAATTATTTCACACAAATATGAAGATCTCATTTCTTTTTTCCATGATTTTCGTTTTTTATAGCATTTTATTATGTGGCGTATTTAATCCTGTATGGGTATGTTCCACATAGTGAATATGCATCAAATTGTCTCCCACAAAATCTGCGTATTATAGCAACTGCTTTATGAACGAAATTTCAAGAAATGTACAAACTGCATTTTAAGTTCCCGCGATGAGTTTTTGGTGAGCTTTTGAACATGCGTATTTTAGTGGTGCAAAAAATGCAGCGTCATAGGGTATGAGCACACGTTAAGTATTTGCAGCAGAAATTTTGACACCATTTCTGCATCTCCTGGCAGGATAAACGTTTAGTAAAACAGGAGCGTTTACTACTCGTTTTTGTGGTATTTTTTTTTTTACATGCGCTGTTGCTGCAGATTTTCCCAACTCATTCCTTAAAATCAGCAAGGAAAAAGAAATAGGGATAGTGATCAGCGAATGTGCTCAAATAAAGTGTTATCTGAACATGCTTGGGTGCTAAGTATGTTCAGCATCTGTTTGTTAGGAAATCCCTATATGTGTTGTGGCTGTAGAACAGCCGCGAGATATGCTGCCACGAGGACTGGAACATATTCAAGCATGCCGAATACACTCAGTTTGCACACGAGCATGCCCAGATAACACCTTATCCAAGCACATTCGCTCATCACTATTCAAGATTCCCATTCACTTTGCTGGCACTAGGTTTTATGACAAATCTGCGCAGAAAAATGCTGCAAAAACGCAACAAAACAGCATCGTGTGCACAGACCCTTAAGCTATGTTGAGTTTTTGGTGACTTTTTTTATGCATGCTCATTAAAAAAAAATAAATATGCAAGCAACCCATTTCACTTATTGGGCGCAGAAAATCTGCAGCATTAAAAACTCACCAAATGCTTATGGTGGGAACACAACCATGAGATTTAGGCCGGTGTCACACTTGCATGTGTGATGCGAGAAACTCGCATCAACACCAGGCATACCTCCCAACCGTCCCGATTTGGCCGGGACAGTCCTGATTCTGACCCCTCCTCCCTGGCAGTGAGCTGAGCCGCCACGCCCCCCATACACCCTATAGTTGCCTTCCAGCGCTGCACTTTAGCTTCTCACAGCAGAGCAATGACCTGCTGAGCTTCCTACTCTGTGCACACAGGACCTGTGATGAGGTCACAGGAGGGGAGGAGTTGGGTGTCACATGGCCAGGCTCGTGTACAAGTCTGCTGTGCTGGTTGTCATGGGTGCTGGCTGCAGTGGCTGAGGGTAAGTTTATGTGAGGGGTCAGGGGGATTTACAGTGTGGATGTCGCAGAGTCGTGTGTGTACGAGGTGTATAGAGCGGAGCCGTGTGTGAAAAGTGTATGGAGCGTAGCCGTGTGTGTACGAGGTGTACGGAGCGGAGCCGTGTGTGTGTACGAGGTGTACGGAGCGGAGCCGTGTGTGTATGAGGTGTATGGAGCAGAGCTGTGTGTGTACGAGGTGGCTGTAGCAGTGCAGTGTGTGTACGGAGCGGAGCCGCTCATCTCTGTACACACAGGGCTCTGTGCTTGAGCCGTGTGTGTACGGAGCAGAACCGTGTGTGTACGGGGTGTAGAGAAGTGGAGCCGCGTGTGTACGAGGTGTACGGAGCGGAACCGCATGTGTGCGAGGTGTATGGAGCGGAGCTGTGTGTCATGTATAGTGTACAGTTCCTATAGCGTCTTGTGCTTGGGTGCGAGGAAAACACATGAGACATAGGTTGATATGAAATGACTTGTATTACTTCATACAAGCATGCAGAAAAGGTCACACAGTTTGCAGGAACAGAGGCAGGAGAACACAGCAGGCCAGAGTAACTTCAAGCTCTACAATAACTCTCCAAGCAGGTTCAGGATCTCTTCTCTGTACCGTAATACTCTGCAAACATGGATTCACCAGACAGCAGGTTTCCAAAGTCCAAAAGTGTTCCAAAGTTCCTCAGTAGGAAATAGCTGGAGTCCAAAATCCTAGGTTTCCAGGAGTCAGGTCACAGGCTGACTGAGGCTTGATTCAGGAGCACTGATTGTTCAGCTGAGGCTGCTTAAGAAGCAAGAGGGAGAGAATCAGGGCGGGAACATGAAAACTGGAAACTCCATATTAACTGAGGGCAAGAGCTGCAGAAAGACAGAAAGCAAAATGGCCGACGGAAAACTGAGTTTCAAGGAACATGTCAAAAGAGACAAAGAACCTTACATTACTCCCCCTTAAGGACAACCTCCGGTTGACCTCAGACCAGGCTTGTCAGGGTACCTCTGATGAAACTGGCGGAGCAGGCGAGGAGCATTTACATTATTGACTGGTTCCCATGAGTTGTCCTCCACTGGGTAGCCCTGCCATTTAATCAAATATTGCAACTGATTTCTGTACAACCTGGAATCTAGAATCCTTTCCACCATAAATTCTTCCTGACCATCGACCAGCACTGGGTCAGGGCAAGGAGAAGAGCGTCCAGGAAACGTATTGGGTGTTGCAGCCTTTAGTAGGGATACATGAAAGACAGGGTGTATTCTCATAGTTCTGGGCAGTTGAAGGCGACAAGCAACAGCACTTATAATCTTACTGATCTTATAAGGTCCAATGTACTTATGTCCCAATTTAGACGATGGAATCTTTATTTTAAGATTTCTGGTTGACAGCCAGACCAAATCTCCTACCTTGAAAGCTGGTGCAGGTTTACGAAATTTATCTGCTGCTTTTTTGTACCTTTCCTGAGCCAATTCTAGATTTTCCTTTAGAAGATCCATATTCTTTTGTAAAGAAGTGATTCTTTCAGCCACTGCCGGCAAGGGCGTATCTATGGGAAATCGAGGAAGAATGTTAGGATGATAACCTAGATTGGAGTAAAAAGGAGACTGCTTAGTGGAGGCGCTCTGAGAGTTATTATAAGAGAACTCAGCCAGTGGAGGTAGATCCACCCAATCATCTTGTAGGTGGCAGATAAAGCAGCGGAGATACTGCTCCAGGGTCTGATTGGTTCGTTCTGTCTGTCCATTAGTCTGGGGATGAAAAGCAGAAAGGTTTACTTTAATGTCCAATGCGGCACAGAAATTTTGCCAAAACCTTGAAGTGAATTGCACCCCTCGATCCGAAATGACCTCATCCGGTACTCCATGTAAGCGAAACACATTCTTAATCATCAAGTCTGATGTCTGTTTTGCAGTGGGTAAGCCGACACAAGGGATAAAATGAGCTGCCTTTGTTAGACGATCAACCACCACTAGAATGGTGTTCTTCCCTTGAGAGGTTGGTAACTCCACAATGAAGTCCATAGAAATGGATCCCCACGGGCGGGACGGGGTGGGAAGAGGTTGTAACAGACCAGTTGGTGAGGAGCGAGGTGTTTTGCATCTTGCACAGACTTCACATGAAGTGGCATAGTTTAAAACATCTTTCCTGTAAGTGGGCCACCAAAAGAAACGAGAAAGAAATTCTTGTGTCTTTAGAATTCCCCTATGCCCGGCTATCTTGGAATCGTGGATGAGTTGCAATACTCTCAATCTGACTGTTTCAGGTATATACAGACGTTGTCCCTGAATCCACACACCATTCTTAAAGACAAGACTTACGTCCCTTGGGGGTTGAGCCAACAAAGAATCCGCATGGTATGCTTCCTTGATGTCCTTAAGTAGGTCTTGATTATGAATCACTCCCAGGAATCTAGAGTCAGGAAGAATAGTCTTAGGAGGAGTAAGTGGACGTGTCTCTGCTGAATGAATCCTAGAGAGTGCATCAGCCTTTCCATTGCGCGATCCTGGTCTATAAGAAATTACAAAATTAAATTGGTTTAGGAAAAGATTCCAGCGAGCCTGGCGAGGAGTCAGGCACTTAGCCGACCTGATAAATTCAAGGTTACGATGGTCTGTCAGGACGACTATTTGCTGTGCAGCTCCCTGAAGAAGGTGTCTCCATTCCTTGAAGGCGGCAATAATGGCCAACAATTCTCTATTGCCCACATCGTAGTTCCTCTCAGCCGAAGACAACTGCTGGGAAAAGAAGGCACAGGGATGCAAGACATTCTTCTCACCTGTTCTCTGAGAGAGTATAGCTCCAACGGCACAGTCTGAAGCATCCACCTCTATTATGAAGGCAAGCTGGGGTTGGGATGTACTAAGATAGGTGCGGTGGTAAATTTATCCTTTAAACAGGAAAATGCTTCCTGAGCTTGCGGGGTCCAGGAGAACCTAGACTGTTTCTGGGTAAGTTGGGTGATAGGTGACACTACCTCAGAGAAATTCCTAATGAAACGTCTATAGAAGTTGGCAAACCCGATGAAGCGCTGCACCTCCTTCACATTTCTAGGAATTGGCCAATCCTTGATGGCTTGGGTCTTGCTTCCATCCATACTAATCCCTTGCGTAGATAGTACATACCCCAGAAATTGAATTTCGGTCCTATGGAATTCACACTTTTCAAGTTTGATGTAGAGATGGTTTTGTCTTAGGCGTTCTAAGACCATTCTCACATGTCCATGATGTTCCTCTGTGGAGTTAGAAAAAAATAGAATATCATCCAGATAAATCACCACAAATGTATCTAGGAGATCCCTGAAGATGTCATTCACCAAGTGTTGGAAAGTGGCTGGGGCGGTACTCAGACCAAAAGGCATAACTAGATATTCGAAGTGTCCATAGCGTGACCTGAATGCAGTCTTCCATTCATCCCGACCAAGTTATAGGCCCCACGGAGATCCAGTTTAGAGAAAATTTTGGCGTGCCGCACTTTCTCCAACAACTCAGGGATTAAAGGCAATGGATAACGTTTCTAATAGTAACCTTATTGAGTTCCCTATAGTCTATGCAGGGTCTCAGAGATCCATCTTTCTTCTTCACAAAGAAGATGGGTGCACCTGCGGGAGATGAAGAGGGGCGTATGAAGCCTTTGGCTAGATTTTCATCTATGTAGTCCTTCAAAGCTTTTAGCTCGGGCCCCGCTAGGGGGTAGATCTTACCAAAAGGTATCTCGGCTCCAGGCAATAATTTGATTGGACAATCATATGGACGGTGAGGAGGAAGCTGATCAGCGTTCCTCTTGTCACATAAATCCACATAGTCCTGGTATACAGCTGGTAGTTCAGGGACTGACATGGTTCCTTTAGGAACAGAGCAAGCTGAAACTCCTTGACTCATCTGTTTCTCCGGAAAGTGTAATTCCTTGGTCTCCCAGTTAATCGTAGGATTCTGCGCCTGCAGCCATGGTAGCCCTAGAATAATGGGAAAGTGGGGAGAAGAGATAAGCATAAAAGACATTTTCTCCTGATGATCTTTACTCATAAGGACCCTCAAAGGCTCTGTTTCCTGATCCACTGGTCCAGAGGTCAGCAGGGAGCCATCCACAGTCTCCATCTGTACTGGAGTAGCCTTCTTCACTGAACGTATCCCCTGTTTCAGAGCAAAGGAGATATCCATAAAATTTCCACTTGCTCCTGAGTCGATCATAGCAGAGCTAGACACCCAGACTGAGTCCACCCAGAGTTTGATGGAAAGGAAGCAATGAGAATTATTTCTTTTACAACTCAGCTGGGACACCGCTGAGGAAACTTGAAAAATTGCAGCGTTTATACCGTCATTGTCCCCAGAACTAACAGAGTTTAAGTCCGAAAAATCAAGATCTCTTGCAGCAGATCTCTCTGGAGTCTGAGGCTCGGACATGACAGAGCTCCTCTCGCAACACTCACAGTGAATGACTGCTGCAGTAGTCTTACGAGAACGGCTGGGGCAGTTTATAATGAAGTGCCCTGACTTACCACAGTAAAAACATAGATTTTCCTTTATACGATGTTCTTTGCGTGCATCACTAACCCGTCTTTGTAAAGAGTCCACCTGCATGGGTTCAGGTTCTGGTTCCCTTGTGATCCTACTCAAAGGTTCCTTAGCTGAGGAGGGAGGTAGGAAAAGGTTAGTGCGATTATTTTCGAACCATCTCTCTTGTCTGCGTTCAGTCAGACGAGCATCAATACGGATACAATAGTTAATAAAGTCACCTAACGCAGTGGGAGGGTCGGCACGAGCAAGTTCATCCTTAATCAGTGGAGACAACCCTTTCCGAAAAATAGATTTTTTGGCGGAAGTGTCCCAAGTGGTATCAAGAGCCCATCTCCTGAAATCCAAGGCATATTCGGCTACTGAACGCTTACCTTGGCGCAAAGTTAACATGGCTGCTTCAGCTGTTGCACCTCGATTGGGGTCATCAAACACCTGCCCCATGGCTGAAATAAAAGCATCAAGGTGATTCAAACAATCATCCTCAGTCTCAATCAGAGGGTTTGCCCACATCAAAGCCTTATTGGTAAGCAACATGATTATAGTAAGCACTTTGGATCGTTCAGTGGGAAATTGTGAAGCATGTGCAGAGAAAAATAGATTGCATTGGTTAATAAATCCCCTGAATTTCTCACGTTCACCGCCAAAACGAAAAGGAGGTAACTTGGGGATCCCAGAACTCGGGGTTATGGCAGGAGCCTGGACTCGTTCCTCTAGAGCAGGGGTGGGCAATTAATTTTGCCAGGGGGCCGCATGAGAAATTGGGATGGTTTTAGAGGGCCGGACTAATATAATTAACTCCGTTCTACCCAATACTGTATATAATATATATATATATATATATATATATATATACTGTATACTGTATATATACATACCTGCCCATTATCATCATCTTCTCCCCATCATCATCAATGCCTCCCCATTATCAGCAATGCCTGCCCATCATCATCTTCTCCCCATCATCAATGCCTGCCCATTATCATCAATGCCTGCCCATTATCATCATCTTCTCCCCATCATCATCAATGCCTCCCCATTATCAGCACTGCCTGCCCATCATCATCTTCTCCCCATCATCAATGCCTGCCCATTATCATCAATACCTGCCCATTATCATCATCTTCTCCCATCATCATCAATGCCTGCCCATCATCATCATCATCATCATCATTCTCCCCATCATCAATGCCTGCCCATTATCATCAATACCTGCCCTATATCATCATCTTCTCCCCATCATCATCAATGCCTCCCCATTATCAGCACTGCCTGCCCATCATCATCTTCTCCCCATCATCAATGCCTGCCCATTATCATCAATACCTGCCCATTATCATCATCTTCTCCCCATCATCATCAATGCCTCCCCATTATCATCAATACCTGCCCATTATCATCATCTTCTCCCCATCATCATCAATGCCTCCCCATTATCAGCAATGCCTGCCCATCATCATCTTCTCCCCATCATCATCAATGCCTGCCCATTATCAGCAATGCCTGCCCATCATCACACGCAGACAGCACATAAGCGCACACACACACACACACACACACACAGCACCGCACTACATAGACACAGACACACACAGAGACACGTCTTACCTGTCCAGCGTCCCCGCTCTCTGACACAGCCGGCCGCTGAATGATGACGTCATTCAGCGGCCGGCTGTGAGAGGAAGCGCCGGTGGAGCCCGGAGCTGCAGCAGCGGAGGCACGGGAGAGGTAAGTATTGTGCCAGCTGATGCCGGGGCCCTGAGACTGCCGGAGCGCCTCCGCGGGCCGGTCACTGACAGCCGGCGGGCCGGATGCGGCCCGCGGGCCGCCCCTTGCCCGGGTCTGCTCTAGAGCCTCAATCCTGGCTCGTAATTCCTGAGTAGTTTGTCCAAACACTTGCAAATTATGATTAGTGAGGTCCTGTAGGCTTGCAAAACGGGTCTTTATAGTCTGTATATCTGCAAGGATTGTATCAGTCACTCCGCAAAGCTCCTTTATGCGGGCCTCCATCTTCCAGATCTTT
Source organism: Oophaga sylvatica (assembly GCA_033576555.1). Lineage (NCBI taxonomy): Eukaryota > Metazoa > Chordata > Amphibia > Anura > Dendrobatidae > Oophaga > Oophaga sylvatica. Next base: position 210,220,281 of record JARQOD010000003.1, on the reverse strand, counting down.
TAAGGCAGAAGTGCTGGAAGGAGAAGAGGAAAGGAAAAAAAAAAAAACAATAGTGTTTACCTGTGGTAACACTCCAGAGTAACATTTAAGGGAATGCGCTCACCTGGAATGGTTGTGAGAAGTCACAACCACTGTCATCACAGAAGGTATTAAACGGACATCTGATATCCACAGTCACAGCAGACACGGCTTTCCCAGACCCAGCAGACACTAAACATTGGCTCCTGAATCTTGTCATGTATAGTGTACAGTTCCTATAGCGTCTTGTGCTTGGGTGCGAGGAAAACACATGAGACATAGGTTGATATGAAATGACTTGTATTACTTCATACAAGCATGCAGAAAAGGTCACACAGTTTGCAGGAACAGAGGCAGGAGAACACAGCAGGCCAGAGTAACTTCAAGCTCTACAATAACTCTCCAAGCAGGTTCAGGATCTCTTCTCTGTACCGTAATTCCTCTGCAAACATGGATTCACCAGACAGCAGGTTTCCAAAGTCCAAAAGTGTTCCAAAGTTCCTCAGTAGGAAATAGCTGGAGTCCAAAATCCTAGGTTTCCAGGAGTCAGGTCACAGGCTGACTGAGGCTTGATTCAGGAGCACTGATTGTTCAGCTGAGGCTGCTTAAGAAGCAAGAGGGAGAGAATCAGGGCGGGAACATGAAAACTGGAAACTCCATATTAACTGAGGGCAAGAGCTGCAGAAAGACAGAAAGCAAAATGGCCGACGGAAAACTGAGTTTCAAGGAACATGTCAAAAGAGACAAAGAACCTTACACTGTGTGTGTACGAGGTGGCTGTAGCAGTACAGTGTGTGTACGGAGCTGAGCCGCTCATCTCCATACACACAGGGCTCCGTGCTTGAGCCGTGTGTGTACGGAGCAGAACCGTGTGTGTACGGGGTGTAGAGAAGTGGAGCCGCGTGTGTACAAGGTGTACGGAGCGGAACCGCGTGTGTACGAGGTGTACGGAGCGGAACCGCATGTGTGCGAGGTGTATGGAGCGGAGCTGTGTGTGTACGAGGTGGCTGTAGCAGTACAGTGTGTGCACGGAGCTGAGCCGCTCATCTCCGTACACACAGGGCTCCGTGCTTGAGCCGTGTGTTTTACGGAGCGGAGCAGAGCCGTGTGTGTACGGAGCGGAGCAGAGCCGTGTGTGTACGGGGTGTAGAGAAGTGCAGCCGCATGTGTATGGAGCGTTACCGCGTGTGTACGAGGTGTACGGAGCGGAAACGCATGTGTACGAGGTGTACGGAGCGGAACTGCATGTATACGAGGTGTATGGTGCAAAGCCACATGTGTACAAGGTTTACGGAGCGTGGCTGCGTATGTACGAGGTTTACGGAGTGAAGCCGTGTGTGTACTGAGTGGAGCCATGTGTGCGCGAGGTGTACGGAGTGGAGCCGTGTATGGAGCGGAGCCGTGTGTGCGCGAGGTGTACAGAGGGAACCGTGTGTGTATGAGGTGTTGCGGAGCCGTGCATGTACAAGGTGTATGGTGGGGAGCATTCATACCTTCCAACAGTACCGATTTTGAGAGAGGGTCTGCCCCGCTGTCCCGGCTGGCAGCTTACTTTATGGACACAGGAGTACACGGCGGAGCCCCGAGGAGCACTTTAAAACTCTGCTCTTTCTTTCTTTTCCTCAGTACCAGTCAGTGTGCGCACAGTACCAGCCACTGATCCCATAATGCCAATCACTGTGCCCTCAGTACCAGTCCGTGTGATCAGCAGGGCTAAATGGGTGTAGTTGGGGCGTGGACATGGGTGTGATTAGTTGTGAAATGGGTGTGGTCAGGGGCGTGGCCTAAAATTTGCCACGGCGCACTACGCGCGCCGCAACCTCTGTCCCTCTTTCCCATCTTCAAAAGTTGGGAGGTATGACACCAGGCACTGCCGCCAGCACTCAGACCGAAGTGTGCGGCTGCATGTATTTCTATGCAGCCACACACTCCAGTCCCGAGTGCCAGCGGCAGTGCCAGGTGTTGATGCGAGAGACTCGTGCGAGTTTCTCGTATCACACACGCAAGTGTGACACCGGCCTTAGTTGCATTCTTTGACGCTGCATATTTTTGCTGCATCAGAAACAAAGCATATAAGGCCACGTTCACACTTTTCCTCTAATTGTTCCACTTCTGGTTTTGGTTTATACATACTGATGTAAAATACTCAACTTCTGAACGTGGCCTTACAGTTTCGTCAAGGTGGATGGGATATTAGTGATGGGACACCTGCGGTGTGTGTTTCAAATCCGTAGCATGTAAGCATTGGCGGATTATAATGAGGTCAATCTGGGCGGTAGCCCAGGGCCCAGTGTGTGGGGGGGGCCCACCAGCCCAGGGTAAATTGCCCCATTATAAAGTGTGCAGGGCCGCCATCAGGGCATTACTGCCCTGACTGGCGTATGGGGCCTGGTGGGCAGAGGAGGCCCGCATCAGGCCTTGTCTCATCTGCTCACAGGGCCCCCACCGGCAGGCTAAGCCGGGCCCTTAGCGGCGCTGCAGCAGTTCAATGCTATTGACGTGCGGGCCCGTGCCCGCACGTCAATAGTTAACAGCCGCCAGGCAATCGGAGGCTGGCAGCTGATGTCAGCCGCAGCGCGCACGTTGCTGGCGTCTGATGTCATAGTCAGTCACCGGCGAGTACGCGCTTCAGCTGCGTGGAGGGAGCTTCGCCGCAGGAGCGCGGCCAGGTAAGAAGAACTTGGGTTTTTTTTTGTTTTTTTTTTATTGAAAGCGGCGATTCGGGGGGCCCGGGGCAGACTGTGTGACGGGGCAGACTGTGTGACACGGGGCAGAATGGACATGGGGAAGAATGCAAGACATAGGGGCAGAATGGACATCAGAATGGGCATGGGAATGGACATGGGGCAGAATGCAAGACATGGGACCAAAATGCAAGACATGGGGGCAGAATGCGAGACACGGGGGCAGAATGGACATGGGAATGGACATGGGGGCAGAATGCAAGACATGGGGCAGAATGCAAGACATGGGTTGCAGATTGCGAGACATGGGGGGTAGAATGCGAGACATGGGGGCAGAATGTGAGACATGTGGCAGAATGCGAGACACGGGGCAGAATGGACATGGGGCAGAATGGACATGGGGCAGAATGGACATGGGGCAGAATGGACATGGGAATGGACATGGAGCAGAATGCGACACATGGGGGTAGAATGCGAGACATGGGGCAGAATGGACATGGGAATGGACATTGGGCAGAATGCAAGACATAGGGGCAGAATGCGAGACACGGGGCAGAATGGACATGGGGCAGAATGCAAGACATGGGGCAGAATGTGAGACACGGGCAGAATGCGATACACGGGGCAGAATGTGAGACACAGGGCAGAATGCGAGACACGGGGCAGAATGTAAGATATGGGATCAGAATGTGACAGTAAGACACAGGATGGGGCAGAATGTGACAGTAAGACACAGGATGGGGCAGAATGTGACAGTGAGACACATGAGGGGGCAGGATGCGAGACACAGGGGGCAGGATGGGAGACACATGGTGCAGGATCATGGGGCAGGATGGATACGATGTAGACAGATGGGGCAGGATTGGGAGATCATATGGGGACAGAATGGATACTCATGAGGGCAGGATGGGAGAACATATGGCTGAAGCCAGGAATGAGACACACGGGGGCCAGGATGGGGGATATTATTACTATAGGGGCTAATTAATTAATTCCTGCAGTGATGTATTTATTTTATTTTTTTGAGAATACTGTTTTAAATGGGGGGCGGTCCTATTACTGTGTAGACTAGAGTGACACTATGTCGCCTTTTTTTTCTTCATCTGGTGTAGTGTAGAAGTTGGGAAAAAATTAAGTAATGTGTTCTGCAAGTGGAGCTCTAGATAACTGTGTTATTTCCTGCAGAGACGAGCCCTGGCTGGAAGAAGTGATGGCGGTCTGTGCTGGATGAAAGATGAAAAGCAAAGATGAAGGACTTCACCTAGAGACTTCACTGGTGAGTCAGTGTGTTACCTATACACTGACACTATACACTGTACACTATATACAGAAGTCCTGTGTACAATGTCATCAGTGATCACTTTATTACCTGTACACTGGGGCACTATATACAGAGCTCCTGTGTATAATGTCACCAGTGATCACTGTATTACCTGTACACTGACACTATATACAGACAGGGCCGCCATCAGAGCATTACTTCCCTTACTGCTGTATGGGGCCCGGTGAACAGCAGTACAGAAGGGGGGCCCGCAGGTCAGTGGCCCCACTCCTGTGCTTCTAGACATCGGGCCCCAAGTGCTGTGCGTCATCGGGCCCCAAGTGTTGTGCCTGTGTTCTGCGGCCGGGCCTGCGGCGCACATGTGGAGCCCAGCTGCGTCTGGATTCATATCTCCCAGAAGGGTGCGAAGAAGGAATTCACCACTAGAGGTCTCAATATACATGCACACACCTTCACCCATCCCTAAGTCCAGCAGAGGGAGCTCCGATAGTCATATAAAAGGAGGGTGAAGACAGGAAAGTGAGTTCAGTCAGCTCAGTAGCTCAGTTCTGTCAGCTCAGATTTGAGGGACTGCAGTTAGGTCAGTCTGCAGAGCTGAGATTAGAGAGACTGCAGAGCAGTTCAGTTCAGCAAAGTGGAGGCTAGTAAAGTGGAGCGGAATCCATTCCAGTCTAGTCAGAGCTGAGAAAAAGGAGTAGTCTGCGGACAGAGCAGACGAGTGGAGTTTGCAGCGAGGGACTCTAGAGCTCAAGTTGAGAGCCAGAAGTGTGCCGACGCTCAGAGAGCAGCGAAGAGGCAGCCCACCAACTGCCAGTGTGTGTAATCGTGTGAGGGCCCGAGTAGGCCGAAGGCGAGTGGAAAGAGAAGTAAAAGAGGCAGAGGAGCCGTATAGCTCACCTCAACAAGTGTTTACCGGACACCGGGGTCCGAGCCTATAGGGATCTCCACGACCCATTAGGAGAACACCGGAGTTCCTGGAGGACTACAAGTCCCAGGAGCACCACAGAACTGATACGTAACTGGGCCAGGAGGACGGAGTCAGGCAGTGCACTGCCAGCAAGGACTGTGTACTTCAAGAAAAGGTTCAACCATAAGGTCAGCCAGGTGCAGGACAGAGACTTAAGGTACTGCCACACTAAACAATCCTGCTAGCGATCACGATAACGACGCATACTAATGCGATCGCTAGCGGGATTGTTTCTATATCGCTAGTAGCAGCCTAATTTAGCGATGTCGTTAAGGACGCTATCGCGGTTAGCGATCTCCTTAACGACTTTAGCGGTACAAAAGTACCGCTAAATCGCTAACAAAAGGTGCTACACTCAGCGATATATACTTACCAGCGTGGCGCCGACGATAAAAATAGGGTCCGGAACGATGAGAACGACGAGCGAGATCACAGCAGGATCTCAGCAGGGGCCACGTCGCTGGTAGATGCCGCACACAACAACATCGCTAACGGGATCGCTAAATAGTGACGTTTTTTAGCGATCCCGTTAGTGATGTTGTTTAGTGTGGCAGTACCTTAAGTTAGGCCCAGCTACATGCAGGCCAGGACTTCATTACTAAAAGGCAAGGAAGAGGAGGCCACACACCTACTCAGTGGGAGACTCTGGATGTGCACCCTTCACCCTACAGTGCTCCGGAATGTGCCTGCAACATCTTCAGTAAAGGTACCAAAGTGACTTGTGTGTGTGTCTACCTTATTACCCCTACTGCCGGGATCCCCTCTGTCCTGCATCCCTCCCATCTATCTGCCCTGAAGGACTCAGCCTCACCTGTGGGAGGCCTAACACCTATAGCTGCACAACACCAACCCTTCAGTGGATCTGCACCGCAGCGCTGGTCACCCTGACCAGGTACCACAGGTGGCGTCACGAATCCCCATACCAACATTCAATTCCCCTGTAAATATCCCACATTAACAGCTGAGCGCCAAAGCCACGGACTGAGCTGTGTTGCCGTGACATCCCCCATAGAAGTCTATAGGCTCAGATCCGAGTTCCCATTGCTCTGGAGGGCGACTCTCTAACTTGGCGTCACAAACAGGATTGCTTGCCCTGCAGCAACGGAGTAACTTGTGCCCGTTGCCACTGGGTACTGTGTGCCTTAGTAAAAGACTGTGTTTTGAATTGTGGTGAAGATTTCCCGCCATTGCCCGCCATTTACAGCGCTACCGCGCGAAAAAATTAGTGGGCGTACCTGCAAAAGCACGCCCCCAGCGCTGACGCGGCGACAGGTCCTGTGGAAAGCTTCAGTGAACGCTGTGACGTCAGAGCGCCGGCGACGCAGGTCCTTCTAGCAACTGTGCCCGGAGGAAGCTGCGGCCTACAGAAGGTAGGCCACGTTTAACTAGGGGGGCGCAGAGATGTCGCAGCAGCAGGCCGACGGCGCGGCCCAGGCCGACAGCCCCAATAACTTACCCATGGGCGCTGCCCCCTCACCTGGTCCTGTGGCCCCAATAGTACCGCTGACGCTGCCATACATGCCTGGAGCAAAGTGGCTTCCTCAGTACAGCGGTAAGCCAGACACCCTGTCGGGATTTAAGCTCAAAATATGCAGTATAATGGACATGTACCCTATGTCAGAAAAGCAGAAAGCTGCAGTGGTAGTGGGACAATTGACTGGTGCTGCAGAGAGAGAAGTAGAGACTTGGTCAGCTGCAGACCAGGAGTCAGTGCTTGCAATTTTCTTAAAGCTACAGACTATCTTTGAGGACCGCACCGAAACAGACCTCCGCATGAGGTTCTACCAATGCTCCCAGAAACCAGATGACAGCATTCGGGACTACGCCTGCCAACTGCAAGGAGCCCTGCAAGCACTCAAACAGGTTAACCCTTTGAGTGTCGCCAAAGAGAATAAAATGTTAAAAGAACAATTTGTACGGGGACTGAGATCCCAAGCTGAAAGCAGGACTGTGCATTGGTGGTCCTTGGATCATCCTGATGCTACCTTTGATGCCCTTAAGGATATGGCTATAAAAGGACTGCGACCCCTGGAAACACCCGAGATGGCAACCCAGCGTCACCCGGGTGAGACCACTCTAATGCCCGCAGCATCCACCTTCTCCCCGCAGGTTGCTGAAGCCAAAACGCAGGTGACGCCCCCTACTGAGCTGGACTGTCTACGCTCGGAAGTGCGTCAGCTGACCAAAAACCTGCCACTGTAATGAGTGCCCTGCAACTGCCGACGGAGGAAGGAGGAAAGATCTTACTAGCTGACTGCCCAGAGGATGTCCCCTGGATGAACCGGAGGAGAAGGAGGACGTCGCCCCACCAGAGGAGGACAACGCCACCCCCAGGAAGGACCCGCGACCATCATCATCCTTGCCGAGTGATCGTCTATTACGTCTGCCACAGAGAAGGTCACCCAGCATGTCGGTGTCCTTTAAACGAGCAAATCCTGGGTCCGAGGGCCAGCACCCAGGAATAGACTCCTCAGGCCCCTCAGACTGGAACCGCAGATTTGTGGGAGGAAGACCATACCTGTCCATCATACTGGACGGAATTGCAATCCCTGCCCTGCTGGACACCGGATCTCAGGTAACTATCATACCTGATGTCCTTTACAATAGATACTGGTCCATGGACGGTCTCCAACCCCCAAACCCCGACTTTGCAGTATACGCCTCTAATGGCCTCCCTCTTGACTTACTGGGGCTAAAAATGTAGACGTAAAAGTGGGAGAGTGGAGCTAAAGGATCAAGGACTTCTTGTAGTGAAGACTGTTAATGAGGAAAATGGGTTGAATGTGGTTTTAGGCACTAAGATTAGTAACTGTTTGGAGGAGGTTGTGTTTTTACTCCAACAGCTCACCGATGTTGCCAGACCAAAGCAAAAGGGAGCGATCCAGAAGGAGATCCGGGCTCTGATGTGCCAGCAGCAAGTGAAACTGACCGGTGGTGAGATTGGTAATGTACGGGTAACAGACCTGAACCCCATTGTGATACCCCCAATGAGTGAAATGCTTATTTGGTGTAGAGCAGCAATAGGTCTGAGAGGACAGAACTACCAAGCGGTAGTAGAGCCCCATTGTTCAGAACACAGACCTACACTCTTGACTGCCAGAGGGGTAGTGGAGGTACATAATGGGAGGGTGCCAGTGCGTCTTCTCAACTGGGGAGAGGATAAAGTCAAATTACCACGTTATTCCACTGTTGCTAAGTTACATGCTGTGGATAATAACTCCATTCACCCGACGGAGCCCTTTACCTCCCCACAACCAGTGGAGGATAACGGCCCGACCACCAAGGTGGAGGATTGGTGTCAACAGCTCCATGTCGGGACGGACACCACTCCAGCCCACCAGAAACAGGGAGTAAATCGAGTAGTTCAGGAGTATGCACAGGTATTCAGCAAACACCCACTTGACTTTGGGAAGATAAAAGGGGTCCAACATCACATCCCCACAGGGAACCATCCCCCCATTAAAGAACGGTACAGGCCTATACCACCAGCACACTACCAGAAAGCCAAGGAGATGTTGCGTGACATGAAGGAAGCAGGAGTGATAAGGGATAGTTGTAGTCCCTGGGCAGCTCCCCTAGTCCTAGTTCGGAAAAAGGATGGGAGCATGAGAATGTGTGTAGATTACAGACAAGTAAATCGCATTACACATAAAGATGCATACCCTTTACCACGCATTGAGGAATCCCTAGCTGCCTTAAAGACTGCTAATTACTTTTCCACCCTTGACCTCACTAGTGGGTACTGGCAAGTAGCTGTGACTGAGGAGGATCTGGAGAAGACGGCTTTCACCACCCCAATGGGACTCTGTGAGTTTGACAGAATGCCGTTTGGCCTCAGCAGTGCCCCTGGAACGTTCCAGAGAGTTATGGAGAGCTGCCTGGGACATCTCAACTTTGAAACTGTGTTACTGTACCTGGACGACGTAATTGTGTACTCCAAGACGTATGAAGATCACTTGAAGCACCTGGCGGAAGTATTCGAGTCACTGTCCAAGTATGGGATGAAACTGAAGCCTTCAAAGTGCCACCTGCTCAAACAAAAGGTACAATATCTGGGACATATTGCCAGCTCAGAAGGAGTAGCGCCAGACCCCGAGAAGGTCACCGCCATCCAGAAATGGCCGGAGCCAAAGAACCTCAAAAAGGTGCGACAGTTCCTGGGACTGACAGGATACTACCGGAGGTTTGTAAAGGACTACTCTAAGAAAGCAGCGCCTCTGCAAGACCTCCTGGTGGGACAGTCCCTAAAGAGCAGGAACTCTCCATTCCACTGGGGTAAAGAACAGGCTGAGGCATTCAAAGAAATGAAGGAGATCCTGACAGGTGATGAGATCTTAGCCTACCCTGACTACAGCCAACCGTTCCTGCTGTATACCGATGCCAGCAATGAAGGATTGTGAGCTGTCCTCAGTCAGAAGCAAAATAATCTTTATTTTTATATAGTGCTAACATATTCCGCAGCGCTTTACAGTTTGCACACATTATCGTCGCTGTCCCCGAAGGGGCTCACAATCTAGATTCCCTATCTGTATGTTTTTGGAATGTGGGAGGAAACCGGAGTACCCGGAGGAAACCCACGCAAACACGGGGAGAACATACAAACTCTTTGCAGATGTTGTCTTTGGTGGGATTCAAACCTAGGACTCCAGCGCTGCAAGGCTGCAGTGCTATCCACTGAGCCACCGTGCTGCCTGGAGAAATGGCCTGGAGAAAGTCATCGCCTATGCAAGTGTGTAGCCCTGGTACACAATACCAGGAGGATGAGTGGAGAGGTAACAGTTAAGGGCTCTTCATAACATCACGTACACTTCGGACACACCCAGCAGGGGTGTGGAGGGGAGTGATTCATTCAGTCAGATTCCTGTCCTCGGACAGAGCAGACGTGTGCAGTCTGAGCCTGTTAGCAGTTCAGAAAGTGGAGGCTAGTACAGGTGGCCTAGTTCACCTCAGCCTAGTCAGAGCTGTGCCCCACTGGAAGACAGACTGAGATATCTATTAAGAGTTGAGCAAATCGAAGGGCAAAGTGGAAGAGAACAGAGAAGTGCCATAGGTCAAGGATACCTGCACATTGTTACCGGTCACTGGGGGACCGAAGGATCACTATTAGCTTCAAGCATAGTGGTAAGAAAACCAGAGACTTACCGGACCTTAGGTCGCGGCAAGCAGCCCCGAATAGTCAGTACGTAACTGGGGTCAGGGGAAGTGAGGACCTTGAGTCTCTGCAGGACAAGACAGGAATTCAGCTTTCTCACAGGAAGGCTCCGACCACAAAACTGACTGGCAGAACAGCTTTGGAATAGCTGGAATTATAGAGGGAACTACGCTTCAGGCTGGTTGGACTCATCATCATTGGACAGTAAAGGAGGCCCCTAACTTGCTTAACCGTTGCCTCAAAGCTCATCCTCCATCAACCCCATCAGCCTCCCTGGGACCTGCCTTACCATCTTACAAGTAAAGGTATGGAAAGACGCTGATCGTGTGAGACTGAGTTATTTATCTGCATGCCTGCACAACCCTGCTTTAACTACCGACCTGAGGGAAGAGTCCCACCTGTAGGGGACCTGACATCTAGCTGCCTCACCATCCCCTCAGAGATCTACAGCAGCGCTGGTACAAATTACCAGAAGACTACAGGTGGCGTCACGAACTGTATATAAATCTATCCCCTGTAAATATATCCCTAACATACGCCAGACCGCCAGGGCCACAGACCGAGCCACAGCTACCTGTGACAAATCCCCATAGACTTCCATGGGCTCGGCTCTGAGTACCCCATTGCCCTGGTAACCCACAATTGTGGTGGCGGGTCGACACAAAACTTTGGCGTCACGAACAGGATACGAAACTTGCAGCATTGCGAGCCCTGTGTGCCTGTGGAGTGTTTTGGTGAAAAAGACTGTTGCTGTTGTTTGGCGCCAAATACCGCCATATTTGCCGCCAGATTCGCACCCTAAGGCGCTGGAGAAGAAGGTGGGCGTACCTGAAAGAGCGCGCAGAGTCTTGGACACGCCCCCGGCTCTGACTCATCGGCAGGTCCTGCAACAGGAAGTGAACGCTCTGACATCAGAGCGCCTGCGACGAAGGTCCTGTTCTCACTGCAGTGCCTGTGAAGTAGCAGCGTCTGAAACCGGTAGGCTCCGTTTAACCAAGGGGGCGCTAAGATGTCACAACAACCGGCTGACAGTGCGGCCCCGGCCGGAGGCCCCAATCCCGCACCGCTTGGTATTGTAGCGCCAGATGGGGGCGCAGGCCCTGCACCCAGTCCGGTAGTCCCGATCATGCCACTAACGCTCCCATATATGCCTGGGGCGAAATGGCTTCCCCAGTACAGCGGTGAGCCAGGCACATTAGCAGGCTTCAAGCGGAAGTTATGCAGCATCCTAGAAATGTACTCCATGCCTGAGAGACAAAAAGCTGCTGTGCTAATAGGGCAGCTAACTGGCGCTGCTGAGAGGGAAGTGGAGACTTGGGATACCGTTGATCAGGAGTCGGTACCTGCGATCTTCCTTAAGCTACATGCCATATTTGAAGACCGCACAGAAACGGATCTCCGGATGGCCTTCTATCACTGTTCACAACAGCCAGGTGACAGCATCCGGGACTACGCTTGCCGACTACAGGGAGCCCTGAGAGCCCTCAAGCAAATTAACAATTTAAATGCTATCGACGAGAATAAAATGCTGAAAGAACAATTTATACAGGGATTGAGATCCCAAGAGGAACGCAGAACTGTAAATTGGTGGTCCTTAGATCATCCGGATGCTACCTTTGATGCCCTAAAAGACATGGCAATAAAAGGGCTGCGGCCCCTGGGCAAACCTGAGGTGGCAACCCAACATCATCGGGGTGAAGTCACTCTGGAACCGGCAGTAAACCCCTTTTCCCGCTAGTGGCCGAAGCCAAGACGCCGGTGACACCTCCTAGTGAATTGGACTGTCTGCGCTCAGAGGTGCGCCAGCTGACTAAAAATCTGGCCGCTGTGATGAGTGCCCTACAGCTGCGGAAAGAGGAGGAAGGGAAGATCTTGTTAGCTGACTGCCCAGAAGACGTCCCGTGGATGCACCGGAGAAGAAAGAAGACGTCGCCCCCCCGGAGGAGGACAACGCCACCCCCAGGAGCGACCTCTGATCAACACCCTCCTCGTCGAGAGATCATCTGTTATCGCTGCAACCGGAAAGGTCATCTGTCTCCACAGTGTCCTTTAAACGGGCAGAACCTGGGTCCAAGGGCCAACACCCAGGAGAATACCCGTCAGGCCCCCTAGACTGGAACCGCAGGTATGTGGGCGGGCGACCCTACCTGTCTATTATTCTAGATGGTATTGCTGTTCCGGCATTGTTAGACACTGGGTCGCAGGTGACCCTAATACCTGATGCCCTATATACCAAGTACTGGTCAATGGACAGTCTTAAACCTCCGAGCCTTGACTTTACCGTGTATGCTTCTAATGGTCTTCCTGTAGAAGTACTCGGAACAAAATGTGTAGATGTAAAAGTGGGCAGAGAGGAATTGAAAGACCAGGGGCTTCTGGTAGTAAAGACTGTAAATGAGGAGAACGGGTTAAATATAATTTTGGGTACTAACATTATCGGTAATTGTTTGGGAGAAGTTGTGTTCTTGCTCCAACAGCTCGCTGAGATTGCCCGACCAAGGCAGAAAGGAGTAATCCAAAGAGAGATCCGGGCCCTGGTGTGTCAGCAGCAAGCGAAGCTTACAGACGGCGAAATTGGTAATGTACGGGTCACTGACTCGGATCCTATTGTGATACCCCCAATGAGTGAAATGATCATCTGGTGCAGGGCAGCCATAGGTCTGAGAGGACAGAATTATCAAGCTGTAGTAGAACCCCACCATTCAGAACATAGACCTACACTTATGACTGCTAGAGGAGTAGTAGAAGTGGTGAATGGAAGAGTACCGGTTCGGCTTCTCAATTGGGGAGATGATGAGGTAAATTTACCCCGTTATGCAACCATTGCTAAACTTCATGCTGTCGACAATAATTCTATTCTCCCGGCTGAGTCCTTAGACTCCTGTCAAATAGCGGAGGACAATGACCCAGCAACTCAGGTGGCGGAGTGGTGTCAGCAACTCCATGTTGGGACGGACACCACTCCCGCTCACCAGAAGCAAGGGGTATTACGGGTGGTGCAAGAGTACGCCCAAGTGTTTAGCAAAAATCCACTTGATTTTGGGATAATTAAGGGAGTACAACATCATATCCCTACAGGCAGTCATCCTCCCATCAAAGAGCGGTATAGGCCCATACCTCCAGCTCATTATCAGAAGGCTAAAGAAATGTTGAATGATATGAAGAAAGCCGGGGTGATAAGGGATAGTTGTAGCCCCTGGGCAGCCCCTCTAGTTCTGGTTAAAAAGAAAGATGGTAGTATGAGAATGTGTGTGGATTACAGGCAGGTGAACCGCATAACACACAAGGATGCATACCCGTTACCACGTATAGAGGAATCATTAGCTGCTCTGAAAACGGCTAACTACTTTTCTACCCTTGATCTGACTAGTGGTTACTGGCAAGTGGCTGTGGCTGAGGAGGATCGTGAGAAAACGGCTTTCACCACCCCAATGGGGCTCTGTGAGTTCGATAGAATGCCGTTTGGGCTCAGTAGTGCCCCAGGAACATTTCAGAGAGTGATGGAAAACTGTCTGGGACATCTCAATTTTGAAACCGTGCTGCTATACCTAGACGACGTTATCGTGTATTCCAAGACATATGAGGACCATCTGAAGCACCTGGCAGAAGTGTTCGAGTCCCTGTCCAGGTACGGGATGAAGTTGAAACCCTCAAAATGCCATCTACTCAAACAGAAGGTACAATACTTGGGGCACATCGTCAGTTCGGAAGGAGTAGCGCCGGACCCAGAGAAAGTCACTGCCATCCAGAAGTGGCCGGAGCCGAAGAACCTTAAGGAAGTGCGACAGTTCCTGGGACTAACGGGTTACTACAGAAGGTTCGTGAAAGATTACACGAAGAAGGCAGCTCCTTTACAGGACCTCCTGGTAGGACAATCCTTAAAGAGCAGAAACCCTCCCTTTAACTGGGGTAAAGAACAGGCTGAAGCATTCCAAAAGATGAAAGAGATCCTTACGGGTGATGAGATCTTGACGTATCCTGATTACAGCCAACCGTTCCTGCTGTACACCGACGCCAGTAATGAAGGTTTGGGAGCAGTTCTCAGTCAGAAGCAGAATGGCCAAGAAAAAGTCATCGCATATGCCAGCAGAAAACTCAGGCCAACTGAAAGGAATCCGGAAAATTATAGCAGCTTCAAGCTGGAGTTTCTGGCGCTGGTCTGGGCCATTACGGAAAGATTTAAGCACTATCTGGCCTCCAATAAGTTCACGGCGTACACAGACAACAACCCATTAACGCACCTGGAAACCGCCAAGCTGGGCGCCATGGAGCAGCGTTGGATGGCTCGGTTGTCCAATTACCAGTTTACTATCAAGTACCGGGCAGGTCGAAAGAATGCTAATGCTGACGCATTGTCCCGAATGCCGCATGACTCTGATACGGAAGAAGAATCGGACGACCTGGAAGAAATTGAGCTACCTGCGTTCCATCGAAATGGGGTAGTCCATGAGCATCGAGTCAACAGAAAGCAGTATGGTGCAACATTAAATCCTTTACCCCATCACAGTTGGAAAGAGACTCAGGACAGCGATCCAGTGGTCAGCCGCATCAAGGAGTTGTTAAAACAGGAAGGTTCCTCCTTGGAAAAGGATGCACCTATGTCAGCAAAGCTCCTGTGGAACGAGAAAAGCAGGTTGTTCCTATACCGTGAGAAGTTGTGCAGGAGATACGTCAACCCCAGAACCCACGAGATGGTCTGGCAAATAGTGGTCCCCAAGGCAGACGTCCCAATGGTGTTGGAAGCGTACCACGATCAAGCAGGACACTTTGGCTGGAGAAAGCTGGAGACCCTGTTGAGGTGCCGGTTCTACTGGGTAGGGATGCGCAGCTCCGTCGAGAGGTGGTGTCGGAACTGTGGACCCTGTGGTCTCAGAAGAAAGGACTACGGTAGTCAGAAGGCACCCCTGCAACCTATCCGGACGACTCGTCCCCTGGAGATTGTGGCCCTGGACCACGTCAAATTGTCGCCAAGTAGATCTGGATACTCATACGCCCTGACCATGGTGGACCATTACTCCAGATTTCTGGTGGTTGTTCCAGTTAAGGACCAGACCGCAGTGACGGCAGCGAAAACCTTTCAAGCAAACTTCTGCAGACCGCATGGGTATCCGGAGCAAGTATTAACCGATCAGGGACCTGCTTTCGAAGCCGATCTATTCAAGGAATTCTGTCACATGTACGGGTGCAAGAAAATTAGAACAACACCATATCACCCTCAAACCAACGGTCTTTGCGAAAAAATGAACCATATTGTCCTTGACTTGTTGAGATCCATACCGTTGGAAGACAGGAATCGATGGCCGGATTTACTACCTGATTTGGTTGATTTGTATAACCATATACCTGTAAGCTCAACTAACTGCACTCCAGCTTATCTTATGAGAGCAAGGCCCGGAAGACTACCAATGGATCTAGAACTTGGAGTGGTAGAACCGGAGGCAGACGACGCCGTTGAAAACTGGGACATCAATCGGCAAGAGCAATACAGAAGAGTACAAATCTGTGTAGAGGAAAGTCTCAACAAGGCACGGGGAAAACAGGAAGATGTTTACAACAGAAATGCTCCTGCCAAGCCTTTGATGCCTGGAGAGGTAGTATTAAAAAGAAAAAGGAAGATGCACAAATTGGATAACCAGTGGGAGCAAGAACCCTACGTCATACAAGATTCCAAATATGACAACAGAAAAGTTTGTGTCGTCAGTAAGGACGGAGGAAGAACAATAACCACTGTGTCCAGAGACCATTTGAAATTGTGTCCAGAACCCTTAAAGCGTTGTGAAAAGAACCCTGTCATCAATCAAGGAGAAAGAAGGGAAGAGGTCATACACACAGATCTGGGAGATTTTCCTGCGGATTGGCCCCGACTGGGAGATGCTGTGATAATTCCAGTGTTGCAGTTTTATCAGCCACAAGAGGAAGTTCTACCTCCAGTTGTGCCCGTGGTGCCAGTTGAGCCCGCTCAGGAGTTACCCATCCCAGCAACACCTCAACCTGTGGAATCTCAAGAAGGATCATCAGAAGCAGCGCCCCATACTATGGGATCCCTGGTGAAGCTGACTCACACCGCCCAGCCATCAGTACGCTTGCCAGATCCATGGAAAGATTGAGGCAGTTCTATAGTTTGCCGTTACGCAGTGCAGACAGATCGCAACTTGATATACCTGAAGCTACACCACGTAGATCAGAGCGAACCACCAAAGGGAAGTTACCCATTAGATATCAGCAGTGATTATAACGAATTAATGTGAATATTGTAAAAAGTCTATATATATATGTGTTTTTCCCTATTATGTCTTATAATGGACTCAGAGGCTGAGGACTGAGCCAGCCCAAAAACTGTATCCTGTAAATAGTTGCACTAAGGTGCCTTTTGATGGTTTCACAAGAAGCCTTGACTTACCTCTGAACATAAAACCCGTGTGGTGTGGCACTGAGTGAGGTCTGCATTCGGATGTCCTGCAGCCCATCCAGGACCCACGTTGAAGGTTTGGTGCGGGTCCTTCACAAGTATATTGTCTATTTATATGAAAATGTTATTTAATATTTGTATTTTTCTATATTCAATGTGTTGTTTGCAACGTTCAAGACATCCTTACCTCCCGGATGGGACGAATTAATGTTTAATGTTCAATGTTTAATGCATAAACAAATTGTCTCTTTATATTTTACAGCCCGGGAGTGCTGTCGTTTACCATGGGGAATGTGTAGCCCTGGTACACAATACCAGGAGGATGAGTGGAGAGGTAACAGTTAAGGGCTCTTCATAACATCACGTACACTTCGGACACACCCAGCAGGGGTGTGGAGGGGAGTGATTCATTCAGTCAGATTCCTGTCCTCGGACAGAGCAGACGTGTGCAGTCTGAGCCTGTTAGCAGTTCAGAAAGTGGAGGCTAGTACAGGTGGCCTAGTTCACCTCAGCCTAGTCAGAGCTGTGCCCCACTGGAAGACAGACTGAGATATCTATTAAGAGTTGAGCAAATCGAAGGGCAAAGTGGAAGAGAACAGAGAAGTGCCATAGGTCAAGGATACCTGCACATTGTTACCGGTCACTGGGGGACCGAAGGATCACTATTAGCTTCAAGCATAGTGGTAAGAAAACCAGAGACTTACCGGACCTTAGGTCGCGGCAAGCAGCCCCGAATAGTCAGTACGTAACTGGGGTCAGGGGAAGTGAGGACCTTGAGTCTCTGCAGGACAAGACAGGAATTCAGCTTTCTCACAGGAAGGCTCCGACCACAAAACTGACTGGCAGAACAGCTTTGGAATAGCTGGAATTATAGAGGGAACTACGCTTCAGGCTGGTTGGACTCATCATCATTGGACAGTAAAGGAGGCCCCTAACTTGCTTAACCGTTGCCTCAAAGCTCATCCTCCATCAACCCCATCAGCCTCCCTGGGACCTGCCTTACCATCTTACAAGTAAAGGTATGGAAAGACGCTGATCGTGTGAGACTGAGTTATTTATCTGCATGCCTGCACAACCCTGCTTTAACTACCGACCTGAGGGAAGAGTCCCACCTGTAGGGGACCTGACATCTAGCTGCCTCACCATCCCCTCAGAGATCTACAGCAGCGCTGGTACAAATTACCAGAAGACTACAGGTGGCGTCACGAACTGTATATAAATCTATCCCCTGTAAATATATCCCTAACATACGCCAGACCGCCAGGGCCACAGACCGAGCCACAGCTACCTGTGACAAATCCCCATAGACTTCCATGGGCTCGGCTCTGAGTACCCCATTGCCCTGGTAACCCACAATTGTGGTGGCGGGTCGACACACAAGCATGAAGCTCCGCCCGACTGAGAGGAACCCAGAGAACTACAGCAGCTTCAAGTTGGAGTTCCTGGCACTGGTCTGGACCATCACGGAGAGGTTTAAGCATTACCTAGCCTCCAGCAAGTTCACTGCCTACACTGATAATAACCCCTTGACGCATCTTGAAACAGCTAAGCTGGGAGCCATGGAACAACGCTGGATTGCTCAGCTGTCAAACTACCAATTCACAATCAAGTACCGAGCGGGCCGCAAGAATGCCAACGCTGATGCCCTGTCCAGGATGCCTCATGAGTCGGACACAGAAGAAGAAGTGGATGATCTGGAAGAGATTGAACTACCTGCCTTTCACAGGAATGGAATGATCCACGAGCAACAAGCCTGCAGGAGGCAGCGTGGTAAGACGTTAAATCCTTTACCTCACCACAGCTGGAAGGAGACTCAGGACAGTGATCCAGTTGTCAGCCGTATTAAGGAGCTGATAACTCAAGAAGGTTCCTCCTTGGAGAAGGATGCGTCTCCACAAGCAAAGCAGCTGTGGAATGAGAGAAGCCGGCTGTTTATCTATCGTGAGAAGCTGTGCCGGAGGTATGTCAATCCAAGAACCCACGAGATGGTTTGGCAGATAGTAGTTCCCAGAGCAGACATCCAGATGGTGTTGGAAGCCTACCACGATCAAGCGGGGCACTTTGGCTGGAAGAAGCTGGAGACCCTGTTGAAGTGTCGTTTCTATTAGGTGGGAATGCTCAGCTCCATTGAGAGGTGGTGCCAGAACTGTGGACCCTGTGGCCTCAGAAGAAAAGACTACAGCAGTCAGAAGGCACCCCTACAACCCATCAAGACGACTCGACCCTTAGAGATCGTGGCCCTGGACCATGTCAAGTTGTCACCCAGCGGTCGGGATACTCCTATGCCCTGACCATGGTGGATCACTACTCCAGGTTCCTGGTGGTTGCCCCTGTCAAAGATCTGACGGCAGAGACAGCAGCAAAGACGTTCCAAGCGTATTTCTGCAGACCACATGGATATCCTGAGCAGGTGCTAAGTGACCAAGGCCGAGCCTTCGAGGCCGAATTGTTTAAAGAGTTCTGCCATCTGTACGGATGTAAGAAGATAAGAACTACACCGTACCACCCCAAACCAATGGTCTCTGTGAAAAGATGAATCGTCATTGACCTGCTGAAGACTGTACCACTTGAAGAGAGAAATCAGTGGCCAGACCTACTACCTGATTTGGTAGATCTGTACAATCACATACCTGTGAGTTCCACCAATTGCACCCCAGCTTACCTCATGCGGGCAAGACCAGGAAAGCTGCCCATGGATCTAGAGCTTGGTGTTGTAGAACCAGAAGCGGATGTGACTACTGAGGATTGGGATACGACCAGACAGGAGCAGTACAGAAAAATACAGGCCTGTGTTGAAGACAGTCTCACTAGGGTAAGAGACAAACAAGAGGATCACTACAACAAAAGTGCGCCAGCCGAACCTTTCGCACCTGGTGAAGTCATGCTGAAAAGAAAGAGGAGGATGCACAAACTCAACGATCAATGGGAAAGAGAGCCCTACGTTGTACAGAATTCAAGGTTTGACAACAAGAAAACGTGTATAATTAGTAAAGATGTAGGAAGAACGACTACAACTGTATCCAGAAATCACCTAAAGTTGTGTCCGGATCCGTTAAAGCTTCAAGAGGAAGAACCTGTTGTCAATAAGGAAGAGCGTGATGAAGCAGTCATACATACAGACTTAGGAGATTTCCCCGCGGATTGGCCCCGAATTGGAGAAGCTGTAATCATTCCCGTACCCCAGTTCTATCAACAACAAGGAGAACCTCTACATCCAGTTGAGCCGGTTGTTGCAGTAGAGTCAGTTCCAGAGGAACCTGTTCCAACAGAATCTCAGGAAGCCGAATCACAGGAAGAACAGTCCCCTGCTGAGACAGAACTGGATCACCCAGCTGAAAGTATACTTGCCAGATCCCTAGAGAGGTTAAGGCAATACTACAACTTACCTGCACGCAGGACAGACAGGTTAACTGAAACCTCACCTATCACTACATCACGTAGGTCAGTACGCATAACAAGGGGACAATTACCTGTTAGGTACAGAGAGTAAGACCTACTAAATGTAGAGGATTGCTTATAGCATTTTACATAAATGTAGATATTGTTACTTACATTATGTCTTAACCGTTATTTATTAACTTGTTTTTCTTTTTGGTTACCAAAACAAGTAAATGGACATTATTTTTACTTGTTCCCACTACCCTTTGAGCAGCCTTTTTCTGAAAGAGACTAGGACTTCTTCGGTTGCTCATTTCCTCATTGCTTATACCATGTATATAGTTATATATGTTACCTGTTATGCAACAGTTCAAGATCCTCACCTCCCGTAAGGGAAGAGTTAAATTGTACAATGTTTAATGTTTTGTTTTTCTAAAAATGTCTTTCAGCCCGGGAGTGCTGAGTCCTACTAGGGGGGAATGTGGAGCCCAGCTGCGTCTGGATTCATATCTCCCAGAAGGGTGCGCAGAAGGAATTCACCACTACAGTCATGGCCAAAAGTTTTGAGAATGACACAAATATTATATTTTCACATGATCTGCTGCCCTCTGGTTTTTATGTGTGTGTTTGACAGATGTTTTTATCACAGACAGAAATATAATTGCAAACATATGAGTAACAAAAGCTTATATTGACAGTTAGAATGAGTTAATGCAGCAAGTCAATATTTGCAGTTTTGACCCTTCTTCTTCAGGACCTCTGCAATTCTCCCTGGCATGCTCTCAATCAACTTCTGGACCAAATCCTGACTGATAGCAGTCCATTCTTGCACAATCAATGCTTTCATTTTGTCAGAATTTTTAGGTTTTTGTTTGTCCACCCGTCTCTTGATGATTGACCACAAGTTCTCAGTGGGATTAAGATCTGTGGAGTTTCCAGGCCATGGACCCAAAATCTCTGTGTTTTGTTCCCTGAGCCATTTAGTTATCACCTTTGCTTTATGGCAAGGTGCTCCATCATGCTGGAAAAGGCATTGTTGATCGCCAAACTGCTCTTGGAGGGTTGGGAGAAGTTGCTCTTGGAGGACATTCTGGTACCATTCTTTATTCATGGCTGTGTTTTTAGGCAAGACTGTGAGAGAGCCGATTCCCTTGGCTGAGAAGCAACCCCACACATGAATGGTTTTAGGATTCTTAACAGTTGGCATGAGACAAGACTGGTGGTAGCGCTCACCTTGTCTTCTCCGAATGAGGCATTTTCCTGATGTCCCAAACAATCGAAAAGGGGATTCATCAGAGAAAATAACTTTACCCCAGTCCTCAGCAGTCTACTGCCTGTACCTTTTGCACAATATCAGTCTGTCCATGATGTTTTTTCTGGATAGAAGTGGCTTCTTTGCTGCCCTCCTTGAGACCAGGCCTTGCTCCAAGAGTCTCCGCCTCACAGTGCGTGCAGATGCACTCACACCTGCCTGCTGCCATTCCTGAGCAAGCTCTGCACTGCTGGTAGCCCGATCCCGCAGCTGAAACACTTTTAAGAGACGGTCCTGGCGCTTGCTGGTCTTTCTTGGGCGCCCTGGAGCCTTTTTGGCAACAATGGAACCTCTCTCCTTGAAGTTCTTGATGATCCGATAGATTGTTGACTGAGGTGCAATCTTTCTAGCTGCGATATTCTTCCCTGTTAGGCCATTTTTGTGCATTGCAATGATGACTGCATGTGTTTCTTTAGAGATAACCATGGTTAACAGAAGAGAAACAATGATGCCAAGCACCAGCCTCCTTTTAAAGTGTCCAGTGGTCTCATTCTTACTTAATCATGACAGATTGATCTCCAGCCTTGTCCTCATCAACACCCACACCTGTGTTAATGGAGCAATCACTGAAAAGAGGTTAGCTGGTCCTTTTAAGGCTGGGCTGCAATGATGTTGAAATGTGTTTTGGGGGATAAAGTTCATTTTCTAGCCAAATATTGACTTTGCAAGTAATTGCTGTTAAGCTGATTACTCTTTATAACATTCTGGAGTATATGCAAATTGCCATTAGAAAAAGTGAAGCAGTAGACTTTGTAAAAATTAATATTTGTGTCATTCTCAAAACTTTTGGCCATGACTGTAGAGGTTTCAATATACATGCACACACCTTCACCCATCCCTAAGTCTAGCAGAGGGAGCTCCGATAGTCATATAAAAGGAGGGTGAAGACAGGAAAGTGAGTTCAGTCAGCTCAGTAGCTCAGTTCAGTCAGCTCAGTAGCTCAGTTCTGTCAGCTCAGATTTGAGGGACTGCAGTTAGGTCAGTCTGCAGAGCTGAGATTAGAGAGACTGCAGAGCAGTCCAGTTCAGCAAAGTGGAGGCTAGTAAAGTGGAGCGGAATCCATTCCAGTCTAGTCAGAGCTGAGAAAAGTGCGTAGTCTGCGGACAGAGCAGACAAGTGGAGTTTGCAGCGAGGGACTCTAGAGCTCAAGTTGAGAGCCAGAAGCGTGCCGACGCTCAGAGAGCAGCGAAGAGGCAGCCCACCAACTGTCAGTGTGTGTAATCGTGTGAGGGCCCGAGTAGGCCGAAGGCGAATGGAAAGAGAAGTAAAAGAGGCCGAGGAGCCGTATAGCTCACCTCAACAAGTGTTTACCGGACACCGGGGTCCAAGCCTATAGGGATCTCCACGACCCATTAGGAGAACACCGGAGTTCCTGGAGGACTACAAGTCCCAGGAGCACCACAGAGCTGATACGTAACTGGGCCGGGAGGACGGAGTTAGGCAGTGCACTGCCAGCAAGGACTGTGTACTTCAAGAAAAGGTTCAACCATAAGGTCAGCCAGGTGCAGGACGGAGACTAAGTTAGGCCCAGCTAAATGCAGGCCAGGACTTCATTACTAAAAGGCAAGGAACAGGAGGCCACACACATACTCAGTGGGAGACTCTGAATGTGCACCCTTCACCCTACAGTGCTCCGGGATGTGCCTGCAACATCTTCAGTAAAGGTACCAAAGTGACTTGTGTGTGTGTCTACCTTATTACCCCTACTGCCGGGATCCCCTCTGTCCTGCATCCCTCCCATCTATCTGCCCTGAAGGACTCAGCCTCACCTGTGGGAGGCCTAACACCTATAGCTGCACAACACCAACCCTTCAGTGGATCTGCACCGCAGCGCTGGTCACCCTGACCAGGTACCACAGGTGGCGTCACGAATCCCCATACCAACATTCAATTCCCCTGTAAATATCCCACATTTATGGGTGAGCGCCCAGGGCCACGGACCGAGCTGTGTTGCCGTGACATCCCCCATAGAAGTTAATAGGCTAGGATCCGAGTACCCCACTGCTCTGGGAGGGCAGCTCACACATATCAGCAGAGCCGCCACAGCGCCCGACATCAGAGAGAAATGAAAGAGCTGAAGGACCTGTGGTGGCGTCATCATCACAGGCATTCACCGTTTATTAGCTCCGCCCCCTGATCACATGAAGATGACATCACCACAGGTCCTTCAGCTCACACAGCAGCAACTGCATCTTCGCTACAGGAGCGCAGCCAGGTAAGCAGAAAGTTTTTTTTATTTTATTTTGTTATTGAAAGGGGCAGAATGGAGACACGGGGCAGGATGGGAGACACGGAGCAGGATGGGAGACACTGGGGCAGGATGGGAGACACGGGCAGGATGGGGAACACCGGGGCAGGATGGAAGACACCGGGGCAGGATGGGAGACACCGGGGCAGGATGGGAGACTTTGGGGCAGAATGGGAGACACAGGGCAGGATGGGAGACACTGTGGCAGGATGGGAGACACGGGGCAGGATGGGAGACACTGGGGCAGGATGGGAGACACGGGCAGATCGGAGACACTGGGGCAGGATGGGAGAAACTGGGGCAGGATGGGAGACAAGGGGACAGGATGGGAGACAAGGGGGCAGGATGGGATACACGGGGGCAGGATGGGAGACAAGGGGGCAGAATGGAGACAAGGGGCCGGATGGAGACACTGGGTCAGGATGGGAGACACTGGGTCAGGATGGGAGACAAGGGGCAGAATGGAGACACGGGGCAGAATGGAGACAAGGGGCCAGAATGGAGACAAGGGGCCGGATGGAGACACGGGGTAGGATGGGAGACACCAGGGCAGGATGGAAGACACCGAGGCAGGATGGGAGACACTGGGGTAGGATGGGAGACACGGTGCAGGATGGGAGACAAGGGGGCAGGATGGGAGACACGGGGGCAGGATGGGAGACAAGGGGGCAGAATGGAGACAAGGGGCCGGATGGAGACACTGGGTCAGGATGAGAGACACAGGGGCTGGATGGGAGACACGAGGGCTGGATGGGAGACACGGGGGCAGGATGGCAGACACTGGGGCAGGATGGGAGACAAGGGAGCAGAATGGAGACACGGGGCAGAATGGAGATACGGGACCGGATGGAGACAAGGGGCAGGATGGAAGACACTGGGGCAGAATGGAGGCACGGGGGCAGAATGGAGACAAGGGGCCGGATGGAGACAAGGGGCCGGATGGAGACACTGGGGCTGGATGGGAGACAATGGGGCTGGATGGGAGACACTGGGGCCGGATGGGAGACACTGGGGCCGGATGGGAGACACTGGGGCAGGATAGGAGACACTGGGGCAGGATGGAGGCACGGGGGTAGAATGGAGACACGGGACCGGATGGAGACAAGGGGCCGGATGGGAGACAAGGGGCAGGATGGGAGACAAGGGGCAGGATGGGAGACACAGGGGGCAGGATCATGGTGCAGGGTCATGGGGCAAGATGGAGACACATGGTGAAAGATCATGGGGCAGATGGGACAGGATGGGGAGATCATATGAGGCAGGATGGGACATCACATGGGGCAGAATGGATAATCATGAGGGCAGGATGGGAGAACATATGGCTGGAGCCAGGAATGAGACACACGTGGGCTCGGATGGGGGATATTATTACCATAGGGGCTAAGTAAGGGATATTATTATTGTGATGTATTTATTTTATTTTTTGAGGATACTGTTTTAAATGGGGGTGGTCCTGTTACTGTGCAGAGCAACACAATTTCGCCTTTTTTTCTTCATCTGGTGTAGTTTAGAATTTGTGGAAAAAAATAAGT
Organism: Oophaga sylvatica; assembly: GCA_033576555.1. Classification (NCBI taxonomy): domain Eukaryota; kingdom Metazoa; phylum Chordata; class Amphibia; order Anura; family Dendrobatidae; genus Oophaga; species Oophaga sylvatica. The sequence goes on along the minus strand of JARQOD010000003.1, from coordinate 210,195,299 downwards.
AATGTGTTCTGCAAGCCATGCTCTAGATAACTGTGTTATTTCCTGCAGAGACAAGCCCTGGCTGGAAGATGTGCTGGATGAAAGATGAAAGGCGAAGATGAAGGACTTCACCTAGAGACGTCACTGATGATTCAGTGTGTTACCTATACACTGACACTATACACTGTATTCTATATACAGCGGTCCTGTGTACAATGTCACCAGTGATCACTGTATTACCTGTACACTGACACTATATACAAAGCTCCTGTGTATAATGTCACCAGTGATCACTGTATTAAAATGTACACTGACACTATATACAGAACTCCTGTGTATAATGTCACCAGTGATCACTGTATTACCTGTACACAGACACTGTATACTAAGTACAGATCTGTGTATAAGGGCACTTATGGTGATATTAGTATTGTGTTTTTTTCTTTTTTATTAATGATCAGTATGGTAGTATTCAGTCTCTATGTGGTGGTTATATGTTGTCCGGCAATGGTGTGGCGGTATTTGTTCCTTGTATGTGCTATTATTCGGGCACTGTGTGGTGGTAATATGTGGTCTGGTCATGGTGTGGTGGTATTTGTCCCTTGTATGTGTTATTATTCGGTCACCATGTGGTGGTAATATGTGGTCTGGTCATGGTGTGGCGGTATTTGTCCCTTGTATGTGGTATTATAGGTTACTATGTGGTGGTAATACGTGATCTGTCATGGTGCGGTGGTATTTGTCCCTTGTATGTGATATTATTCGATCACTGTGGTGGTAATATGTGGTCTGGTCATGGTGTAGCGGTATTTGTTCCTTGTATGTGATATTATTCGGTCACTGTGGTGGTAATATGTGGTCTAGTCATGGTGTAGCGGTATTTGTTCCTTGTATGTGATATTATTCGGTTACTGCGGTGGTAATACGTGATCTGTCATGGTGCGGTGGTATTTGTTCCTTGTATGTGATATTATTGGTCATTTTAAAAATTGAAAAATAAAAATATACCTAAATTGTATTGCATATTTTAACAAATGAATAATAGGATAGAGTAGAGTAGAGCTCGGCCAAAAGAGTCTACCTTGTTGTGGTGGTGGCTTAAAAAAATCTTCTGGCCAAAATAAAAGCTGCCGGCTATATGTGTGATCTGGTGTGATTGGTAAGAAGAGGAGTTTTTCTAAGAGAGAGCGGTGGTACTGTGGACAGTTCAAGGGGTGGAGGCGGGACTTGGGTGGAGCCTGGGCGGAGTCTCAAGGGGGCCCCGAAAATTTTGCCAGTATGGGGCCCCGAAACTCCTAATGGCAGCCTTGTATACAGAGCTCCTGTGTATAATGTCTGTGGTGATCACTGTATTACCTGTATACAGACACTGCATACTAGGTATAGATCTCCTGTGTATAATGGCACTTATGGCGATAGTATTATGTTTTTTTTATTAATGATCAGTATTGTAGTATTCAGTCACCATGTGATGGTAATATGTGGTCTGGGCATGGTGCGGTGGTATTTGTCCCTTGTATGCGCTATTCTTCTGTCACTGTGGTGGTAATATGTGGTGTGGTCATGGTGTGGCTGTATTTGTTCCTTGTATGTGGTATTATAGGTCACTATGTGGTGATAATATGTGGTCTGAACATGATGTGGTGATATTTGGTCCTTGTATGTGGTACTATTGGTCACCATGTGGTGGTAATATCTGATCTGCTCATGGTGCTGTGCTATTTGTCCCTTTGGATGTGATATTATTGGCCATTTTAAAAATTAAAAAATAAATAAAAATATACCTAAATTGTATTTGAATTTTAATAAATAATTTATAGGTTAGCGTAGAGTAGGGCCTGGCCAAAAGAGTGTTCCTTGTCATGGTGGCAGATTTAAAAAAATCTTTTGGCCAAACAAGAGCTGCTGGCTATATATATGATCTGGAGATGGGAACTGTTAATGTGTGATTGGTGAGAAGTGGAGTTTTTCCAAGAGAGAGCGGTGGGACTGAGGACAGTTCGAAGTGTGGAGGGCGGGGCTAGAGTGGAGCCTGGGCAGAGTCTCAAGGGGGTTCAAAAATGTTGCCAGTATGGGACCCTGAAATTCGAAGTGGCAGCCTGAAAGTGTGACAGACAGACTAATCCGGCCACCGTTGCCGCCTGCCGCACTCTCATATCGGCGCTACCGCCTCACTCTTCCTCCTTGCACGTCAGGACGTTGCAAGACACCGCGAGTGCGCGGCCCGCCTACTCACACTGCCAAAGAGGAGCGCAGTCCGAACAGAGCGGCTCATTCTGTTGAAAATTGGCAGCAGTCTTGTTTACAGACTAAAATTGGATTGTTTAATACTATGGCTTAAAGTGTTTTTTTTTCTTCCTAACTGAAGGGTAAATTGACTAGATCAATGGATGTTTGACAGGTTATAGTTTCACTCAGCAACTATTTTTCTGGAATATGATGACCCCATCGCATGACCCGTCGCATGACCCCGTCACAAGACCGGGGGGCCCACAGAGTCTGAACAGCCCAAGGCCCTGGCTACCTTAATCCGCAACTGCATGTAAGTTTTTCTTGCGTGTACGCCGAGTTTCCTGTGCAGATTTTCCCCATAGACTTGCATTAGATGTGGAAAATCCACAGGTAAAAGAAAAAAAACACATATGAAATTTTGGTGCATTTCAGTGGGAAGCTTATCAAAACACATGCAATCCGCACCCTGCGTAAATAGTGGAAATCCCCCACAAGTGACCCATTTTGGAAAGTACACCCTCAAGCAATTTATCTAGGAGGTGTGGTGAGTATTTTGAACATGCAGATGCTACATAGAATTTTATAACGCTGAGCTGTGAAAATATAAAAATTAAAAACTTTCCACATTTTCACAAGTTTAACAGGAGAAAATGGACAGCTAAATAGGTTGTGCGATTTCTCCTGAGTACACCGATACCCCAGATGTGGTGGAAATCTTCTGCTTAAGCACACAGCAGGGCTCAGTAGGGAAGGAGCACCAATTGAATTCTGGAACACAATTTTGGCTGGAATAGATTGTGGATCCCACATCATATTTGAAGAACCCTGACATGCCAGAAACTCCCCAATGGACCACCTTTGCAAACTATACCTCTCAAGCACTTTAACTAGAGGTGTAGTGAATATTTTTAACTCTCAGGTGATTCACTGAATTGTATAACATTGGGCTGAATCAATGGAAATTTACAATTTTTTCAACTAAAATATTGGTTTGGCCCTAGTCTTCAATTTTTAGAAGGGATAATAGGAGTAAAAGGGACGATACATTTTGTTATGCAATTTCTCCTGAGTACGCCGATATCCCATATGTGGTTAAAAACTACTTTTGAGGCACAGTGCAGATTTTGATGGAATAGATTGAGGGTGTCATGTCAGATTGGCAGAGCCGCTGAGGTGCCAAAACAGTAAAAGCCCCATAAGTGACCTCATTTTACAAACTGCATCTCTCAATTAATTCATCTAGGGGTGCAGCGATCATATTTACACCACATGTGCAACACAAAATTTTATACAATAGGGCCGTGAAGAAAGAATAAATTACATTTTTACCACTGAAATGTTGTTTAAAACACAATTTTTTATAAGGACTAATAGGAAAAATATGGACCACATAGTTTCTTGTGCATTTTTTCCTTAGTGCGCAAATACCCTACATGTAATCGGGAAATACTGTTCAGGTACGGTCAAAAGCTCAGAAGGGAAGGAGCACATATTGTAGTGAAAATTTTCGTGTTAGGCTATGTTCCATGATGAGCTTTGGTACACTTTGATGTTGCAGATTTTCTGCACCTATTAAGTAAAATAGGTTATGGCGGGCGCCATTTTTAAAATGACTTTTTTTCTTTTTTCCTCGGTCAAGTAAATCTGCAAAAGGGATTAAGTGCACAGTAACCTATGCGATTATGCTGCAGCGCAGGTGCCACGGCCGGCACATGCCTGCAGAAGAATTTTTTTTTTTTTATTCAGCTTGTGATGGTATTCATTATGCAAACTAGGGGGCGGGTCACTGAGGGATCAATGACCTGTCAGCAGTTTGAATACCTAATCAGAGCACCATATACCCCAGCCCCATTTTAGGACACAAAACTGAAAATAAAGATTAAGAAACAACCACAAGACGGATTTCATCAACCAAGTTATCATTTAATTCAGTATAACTGCGTTTACCTGACAGTGTCTGTAGTTTACTATGCATAATCCTGCTGACAGGTTCCATTTAAGTGACACCAATGATTATATCTATTCCAGAATGCAAGCAGATGCCCTCAGCATTCTTGCCACAGATGACCCTGAGAGTGTCTGCCATAGATGCCCCTCAGCATTCTTGCCGCAGATGACCCTGAGAGTGCCTGCCACAGGTGCCCCTCAACATTCTTGCCTCAGATTTCCATGGTCAGGATTCCTTGCGCTTTGGACGCAGCAGGAAACACCGCTGCAAATCCTGATCTAATCCGGACAGTGGAAACATACCCGAAGAGTGTCTGTCACAGACACCCCTCAGAATTCTTGCCACAGATTGCCCCTCAGCATTCTTGCCGCAGATGACCCTGAGAGTGCCTGCCACAGATGCCCCTCTTACTGCCAGTCACAAATGACCCTAAGAGTGTTTGCCACAGATGCCCCTCAGTATTCTTGCCACAGATGACCCTGAGAGTGTATGCCACGGATGCCCCTCTTACTGCCAGTCACAGATGACCCAGAGAGTGTCTGCCACAGATGCCCCTCAGCATTCTTGCCACAGATGACCCAGCGAATGTCTGCCACAGGTGCCCCACTTACTGCCAGTCACAGATGACCCAGAGAGTGTCTGCCATGGATGCCCCTCTTACTGCCAGTCACAGATGACCCTGAGAGTGTCTGCGGCAGATGCCCCTCTGCATTCTTGCCACAGATGACCCTGAGAGTGTATGCCACGGATGCCCCTCTTACTGCCAGTCACAGATGACCCAGAGAGTGTCTGCCATGGATGCCCTCTTACTGCCAGTCACAGATGACCCTGAGAGTGTCTGCGGCAGATGCCCCTCTGCATTCTTGCCACAGATGACCCTGAGAGTGTATGCCACGGATGCCCCTCTTACTGCCAGTCACAGATGACCCTGAGAGTGTCTGCACAGATGCACCTCTTACTGCCAGTCACAGATGACCCTGAGAGTGTCTGCCATGGATGCCCCTCTTACTGACAGTCACAGATGACCCTGAGAGTGTCTGCCACGGATGCCCCTCTTACTGCCAGTCACAGATGACCCTAAGAGTGTCTGCCATGGATGCCCCACTTAATGCCAGTCGCAGATGACCCTGAGAGTGTCTGCCAAGGATGCCCCTCTTACTGCCAGTCACAGAATACCCTGAGAGTGTCTGAGGCAGATGCCCCTCAGCATTTTTGCCACAGATGACCCTGAGAGTGTCTGCCATGATGGATGCCCCTCATACTGCCAGTCACAGATGAACCTGAGAGTGTCTGCCACAGATGCCCCTCTTACTGCCAGTCACAGATGACCCAGAGAGTGTCTGCCACAGATGCCCCTCAGCATTCTTGCCACAGATGACCCAGAGAATGTCTGCCACAGATGCCCCTCTTACTGCCAGTCACAGATGACCCTAAGAATGTCTGCCACAGATACCCCTCTGCATTCTTGCCGCAGATGACTCTGAGAGTGTGTGGCACTCTGAGGGTCCAGTCGCCACAGAGATGTTGCATCGCACCCAGCGGTGTGACACCTGACTCTCAGGTAAGGAGGAAGCACCCCATTGACTCCATCACCACATCAACACACATCATGCCAGTGCTGAGTTTCAGGCTGGTTAGTAAAGGGTGTAGAGTGGGTGGGTAGAGTTAGCTGCAGCATGAGGCAGCAGCTTGTTAGATTAGAGTGCAGTTGGAGTCAGGAAGCCAGCGTGGGTACTGGGCTGTCCTGCAGCTCTCCTGGGTTTACCCCAGGGAGCCTTGCTGAGAAGAGCGAAAGGGTCCGGGGTAGGTACAGCACTGACGCTGTCCCCCATCCTCACTGGAGGAAGGACCAGGCAACACATCGGGGAGACGGTTCCCAGGCTGGTGGGTCAGTTCATCGCCATCGGCAAACACCGCATCTAGTGGGACTCTTCAAGAGCCACTAGCTAACATAATCTCGTCCGGAAGCAGCTCAGTGGTCAAGTACGTCCAGGTTTCCGACGGTGTCTCGGTCTCCGTAAAGAGGAGGTGATCAACTGGGGCATCGGGCTGCACCTGCAAAACTGAAAGGACCTAATACTGCTTCGCTGAGGGCTCTGTGGTAGGGAAGTGCAGGTAGAGTTAAGGAGTATTGCACAAAACGCCGGAAAGGAACATAAAAGGGAGTCTTTGGGAGTGTGACCAAGATATCTGAGAGTTACTGGACCACTCACTGGAAGGACACAGTGCCCGGCTGGAATCTGTGTGCACAACAGACTGTGAGTAAACCCTTGAAACTGCATAAGAACTGTTTCCTGCCTCCTTACTCTGTCGCATACTCCACTCTGCTACATCTCTCCTGCACCATCACTCTATTTCACATCTATCTGCCCTGGGAGGACAGAGTCCCACCTGTAGGGGACTTTACACCAAGCTGCACAACATCATCCCTCCCAGAGGATCTGCACTGCAGCGCTGGTCACTCTGACCAGATACTACAGGTGGCGTCACGACAAACTATACGAACACTCCATCATCCCCTGTAAATATCCCACATTACGGCGAGCGCCCAGGGCACGGACCGAGCTGTGCCACCCGTGACATCCCCCATAGACATCAACGGGCTCGTGCCGAGTACCCTAAGGCCCTGGTACGCGCGGCTTGTCAACTTGGCGTCACGAACAGGATTCTGAAGCTCGCTACAAGTGAGTCCTGTGTGCCTGAATTGGACTGTTTTTGTGCTAAAGACTGTATCTGCCATTTACCGCCTTTTGCCGCCATATTCGCGCCCTGAGGCGCTGGTGAAGAAGGAGGGCGTGCTTTCGTGGGCGTGCGCTCACTCAGTGGCGCGAAAGAAATGTCCGCCTACACTAAATGCTACTGCAATCTAAGATCATGCCCCACAGCACTGGAGTTCCGCCTCCTCATCCTCCTCAGTGGGCGGAAAAGAACGCGAAGGTCCCGCCTTCCTACAAAAGAGTGGGCCCCTCCTAATGAAGAGATCCGTTGTGAGCTGGAGAAGCTGATCCTCTCCATTAAAGAAGAAGTGGATGCTATCCTGCTGTATCTAGCCCGGCACCGCGCTGAAGTGGAGGAAATGGAGCGAAGCTGGAGGGCTCTGAAGCTGCGGCTGCAGCAGAGCCGACCGCTCCCTACACCGCCCGCGGTCTGCCACCGGCGCCACCTGAAGCAGAGTCTGAGATCTGGCCGAGGGCTGATCCGGAAGGAGCCATAATACCTGACCCCACCGAGGATGCGGCGACAGGAGAGGAGGCTGCGGAGGCCTCACCCGGACCAGAACGCCGTTCCACCCCGGAACCAGACACTGTACCTGTAGCTGAGGAAAGCTGTCCCCCGGCAGGGATGAAGGAGGAAGACCGGCCCTGCGGCCTAGAGGACCGGAGTGAACCGGCTCTGCAGGTAACCGGCGATGATATCCCTGCTGCAGATGATGACACCCTGCTGGAACCCCTGACACCCCCACCAGCCCAGTGCACACCAGCCACACAGACTCCGATGGTGGAGTCGATGATCCTGGTGTTAGGCACTGGGCCCGTGAATAGGAATGGTCATGTGCTTGCACAGCCACCAGGTGTCGCTACTACTAAGTAAATGAGAAAACCGGACAGGTTCCACAAATGTATATAGTGTATTAATGTATATATTACGCAAATGTTGCCATAACCCGGAGGGGTGATTGCCTTTAAGATTGCTTTTCTGAACTGGTGGCTATGAACACTGCTAGCCCAAAAACTGTCCTTGTATATAGTTAGCACTTCGGTGCCTCATCTTGGTTTCACTTGATTACCTCAGAAGTTTAAAACCCGTTTGGTGTGGCCGAAAGTGAGGACTGCTACAGAGATCTAGAAAAGTCTTGCAGCCCACCCAGGACCACCGTTGGAGGTTTGGAGCGGGTCCTCCACAAGTATATGTTTACTTGAACTGTGAAGTAAATATTAAAAGTGTTTTCTTGCAACGTTTAATCAGAAGTGCCTCCCATAAAGGGATGATGAGTTTGAAATTGCCTTTACAATGTTGAATGCATTCATAAAAATTTTTGTATGTTTCCTATGTAACATCTTTACTCTTTTACAGCCCGGGAGTGCTGTGTTTAACCAGGGGGAATGTGGCACCCTGAGGGTCCAGTCGCCACAGAGATGTTGCATCGCACCCAGCGGTGTGACACCTGACTCTCAGGTAAGGAGGAAGCACCCCATTGACTCCATCACCACATCCACACACATCATGCCAGTGCTGAGTTTCAGGCTGGTTAGTAAAGGGTGTAGAGTGGGTGGGTGGAGTTAGCTGCAGCATGAGGCAGCAGCTTGTTAGATTAGAGTGCAGTTGGAGTCAGGAAGCCAGCGTGGGTACTGGGCTGTCCTGCAGCTCTCCTGGGTTTACCCCAGGGAGCCTTGCTGAGAAGAGCGAAAGGGTCCGGGGTAGGTACAGCACTGACGCTGTCCCCCATCCTCACTGGAGGAAGGACCAGGCAACACATCGGGGAGACGGTTCCCAGGCTGGTGGGTCAGTTCATCGCCATCGGCAAACACCGCATCTAGTGGGACTCTTCAAGAGCCACTAGCTAACATAATCTCGTCCGGGAAACAGCTCAGTGGTCAAGTACGTCCAGGTTTCCGACGGTGTCTCGGTCTCCGTAAAGAGGAGGTGATCAACTGGGGCATCGGGCTGCACCTGCAAAACTGAAAGGACCTAATACTGCTTTGCTGAGGGCTCTGTGGTAGGGAAGTGCAGGTAGAGTTAAGGAGTATTGCACAAAACGCCGGAAAGGAACATAAAAGGGAGTCTTTGGGAGTGTGACCAAGATATCTGAGAGTTACTGGACCACTCACTGGAAGGACACAGTGCCCGGCTGGAATCTGTGTGCACAACAGACTGTGAGTAAACCCTTGAAACTGCATAAGAACTGTTTCCTGCCTCCTTACTCTGTCGCATACTCCACTCTGCTACATCTCTCCTGCACCATCACTCTATTTCACATCTATCTGCCCTGGGAGGACACAGTCCCGCCTGTAGGGGACTTTACACCAAGCTGCACAACATCATCCCTCCCAGAGGATCTGCACTGCAGCGCTGGTCACTCTGACCAGATACTACAGGTGGCGTCACGACAAACTATACGAACACTCCATCATCCCTGTAAATATCCCACATTACGGCGAGCGCCCAGGGCACGGACCGAGCTGTGCCACCCGTGACATCCCCCATAGACATCAACGGGCTCGTGCCGAGTACCCTAAGGCCCTGGTACGCGCGGCTCGTCAAGTGTCTGCCACAGGTTTCCCTCTTAATGTTTGTCACAGATGACCGAGAGAGTGTCTGCCATGGATGCCCCTCTTACTGCCAGTCAAAGATGACCCTGAGAGTGTCTGCAGCAGATGCCCCTCAGCATTCTTGCCACAGATGACCCTCAGAGTGTATGCCACGGATGCCCTTCTTACTGCCAGTCACAGATGACCCTGAGAGTGTCTGCCATGGATGCCCCTCTTACTGCCAGTCACAGATGACCCGAGAGTGTCTGCCATGGATGTCCCTCTTACTGCCAGTCACAAATGACCCTGAGTGTGTGGATCGCCCACCAGGGCAGTGGGATACTCGGTACCGGACCGGTGTATTGAAGGGATGTGTCACAGCGGCAGTGACCCGGTCCGTGGCCCTGGGCGTCCAATAAAAGGGGAATATTTACAGGGGATGATAGAGTTTGTAGTAAGGTATTCGTGATGCCACTTGTGGTATCTGGTCAGAGATGACCAGCGCTGCAGTGCAGATCCTCTGAGACTGATGGTGTGTTGCAGCAGAGTTGGAATAGCTTCCCACAAGTGAAGCTGGTGGTCTCAGGGCAGGTAGATGTTGTATTATTAGAGTAATGGTGCTGAGAGATGTAGCTGAGTGTAGTAGGTGACGCAGGAAGAAACTGAGAAACAATCAGTGAGTTGCAGTTTCCAAAGCTTTACTCACAGTTCTGGCTGCCAGCAGTACAGATGCCCGCTTGGTACCGTGTCCTCCAGGTGAGGGGCTCAGCAAACACCCAGGTAGATTGGGAAACACCTTTCCAGGACTCCTTTCTATATATGTGTTCCTTTTACTTGCTGTCTCACTGTGCTGATTTTCCCGCCTTCTATCCTTCCAGCACCTTCGCAAACAGTGTCCCAGATTAGCGGCTGCGAATCCTGTCGGATAACACCTTATCTCTGCGTTTCCTTGATTCTATATAGCTACCTCTCCGGCGAAGATAATTGTGGTTATTGTCTGTGATCCCTAAAGTTATCACAGCAGTCGACTTGCTAGCTGAGTCATAAAATCCTCCAGTAGGCTAAGGGGTCGAGATCCCTCTGCGACCTGGTCCCTCTGCCAACAGATCGGGACCTACGGATGGTTCTTGCTCTCTCCGTATCCCTAGGACCCCTTCCTCTCTCTCTCCAGAAGCTTCTCTCTCTTTCTGATTCTTTCTCTTCCACTCTCCTCTTCCCGGCTCCTAGTCCCCTCTGAGTCTCTCTCTAGACTTCTTCCTTTTCCTCTGCAGCCTCCCCTCACCGGGAGCTGCTTCACTACACGTCAGTTTCCTTCCTCTTCCTCCACACGTCTCTCTACACTCTCTTGCTACTTACTAACTCACCCTCCCATACACTCTTTACTAACCAGCCTGGTATGAGACCATCCTCCCGAAGGGTACGTCCAGGGTGCCCAGCTACTATAGTCTGTGTTGAGTGCAGGTGTTAGAGTCCTGGGTGGTGCTCCCTCCTTACCTGAGAGTGGGGTATCACACCTCTGGGTGAGGCACAATACCACTGTGGCGACTGAACCCTCAGGGGCGCCACATACCCCCCTGTTAAACACAGCACATCCGCGGGCTGAAACAGAGTAAACAGATGTCACTGGAAACATACGTATATTAACAACATAATTTCAAACTCAACTTCCCTGTATGAGAGGAACTTGTTCTTAAAGTGCTTTTGGTAGCAACCGTTACACCCTCAAGTTCGCTACCAGGCTGGAGCATAACTTTTCTTTAAAAAAGTGCAAAAATAGAAAAATATAAAAATACTACAATATGTACATTTGGCTTCTCTTCCAAAAAAAGTACCGTAACACTCATTATTTTCTCCTAGTGCAAGCCCCATCCGGGTGTTTCCTGCATAGCAACCGTGGCTATTGGTTCGCTACTTAGTTTGGACTTCTCGTCCCTGCAACAATACTTTCCGTTATTCTAAAGCATTTTCTACAAAAAGTGCTTTCAGTACTCAAATGACTAGCTGTACATATTTACACTGAGTGGTATCTGTCACCGAAAACTAGTTTACACATTATCTACAAGTACTCTTGATAACTCTGCAATATAAAACAAGTCTGCTATATATCAAATGCTTCTTTCAGATAAAACAATTCTTAATTCATGCTAAGCATACTGTACAAATATAATAAGACTTTTATTAGTACACAATCATAACTGTCATCAAAAGAGGTATATGGAAGATACTATCCCAGCCGGGGTATCTTCAAGTGCTATTCACTAAAACATCTTCATTCAAGTTCAGTAAAACCTTTCTTTCTTCTCTTAGTGCAACATGAGGGACCCGTCACAAACCCTCAACGTAGGCCTTGGGCGGGCTACAAGGCAACAACTGGTCTCCTCTTTGTACCACTTCTTCGGCCACGCCAAACTGGTGTTTGTTCTGAGGTCGGTTGTGAAGTAGTATAGGGTGTCAGCGCACCCTACAGGCTTCAAGTAAAACCAAGATGGAGCACCTTAATAGGTGCATAACTATGTACAGATAAAAGGTTTGGACCAACAACAGTCTATGGCCCCAATGTTCTTGGAAAAACAAAACAAAATGAACTATGCAACCTGGTGCAAAAACCCTCCCAAGTTAACTTGTGAGAAAACGTGTATAAAACTATTTACAGTCACATTTACAATAGAAATCTAGTTCTTCTTGGCGGCAGTACGGGTACTACCTGGTCCTCTTCCGAGAGCTCATAAACGGTGGCCACACCAGGTGCGACCATGACACGATGCCTCCTGGTGGCATGGATTGTCATGTCATGACCTGCGACGTTGGTCTGCGTGCTGATCGTTAGGGTACCGCTATTCCTCGGCCTGGGTGAGGATGGAGGAGGGGTCACATCCTGACCCGGTCTGGCTGAGGATGGAGGAGGGGTTGCAGCCTGACCAGGTCTGGCTGACTGCTGTGAGGTTCCACCGGCAGCTCCCTGCACGGCGACGGCAGATGGACGTCGGCGGACGTTAAGGGCATACCAGCCCTTCAGGCCCCAGTGACAGGTATACGTGACCAGGTCCCCTGCATAGAGGTCCCGGTCTGGGTGCCCCTCTCTCAAGTGTGACTCCACGTCCCTCCGATTCACGAACACTTCTGCCAACAGCTGCGGTTCTTTTAAAATCCCCAACCTCCCTTTAGGCGAAATTCGACTACCCCGCCCTGCCGCAGCGGCCCCCGACTCGTACCTCTCTCCTGCCGGGTCTGCTGCTTTTCCGCCAGGTCGCGTTCGTGCTGCTCCTGGTGCCGGGCCTGCTCCTCCCGACTCTGTCGCTCCCATTCTTCCGTGAGTTGTCTGTCATACAGTTAGGTCCATAAATATTTGGACAGAGACAACATTTATCTAATTTTGGTTCTAGACATTACCACAATGAATTTGAAACAAAACAAATCAGATGCAGTTGAAGTTCAGACTTTCAGCTTTCATTTGAGGGTATCCACATTAAAATTGGATGAAGGGTTTAGGAGTTTCAGCTCCTTAACATGTGCCACCCTGTTTTTAAAGGGACCAAAAGTAATTGGACAAATGACTCCAAGGCTATTTCATGGACAGGTGTGGGCAATCCCTTTGTTATGTCATTCTCAATTAAGCAGATGAAAGGGCTGGAGTTGATTTGAGGTGTGGTGTTTGCATTTGGAAGGTTTTGCTGTGAAGGAAACATGCGGTCACAGGAGCTCTCCATGCAGGTGAAACAAGCCATCCTTAAGCTGCAAGAACAGAAAAAAACCCATCCAAGAAATTGCTACAACATTAGAAGTGGCAAAATCTACAATTTGGTACATCCTGAGAAAGAAAGGAAGCACTGGTGAACTCATCAATCCAAAAAGACCTGGGAGCCCACGGAAGACAACAGTGGTGGATGATCGCCGCATACTTTCTTTGGTGAAGAAGAACCCGTTCACAACATCAACTGAAGTCCAGAACACTCTCAGTGAAGTAGGTGTATCTGTCTCTAAGTCAACAGTAAAGAGAAGACTCCATGAAAGTAAATACAAAGGGTTCACATCTAGATGCAAACCATTCATCAATTCCAAAAATAGACAGGCCAGAGTTAAATTTGCTGAAAAACACCTCCAGAAGCCAGCTCAGTTCTGGAAAAGTATTCTATGGACAGATGAGACAAAGATCAACCTGTACCAGAATGATGGGAAGCCAAAAGTTTGGAGAAGAAAGGGAACGGCACATGATCCAAGGCACACCACATCCTCTGTAAAACATGGTGGAGGCAACGTGATGGCATGGGTATGCATGGCTTTCAATGGCACTGGGTCACTTGTGTTTATTGATGACATAACAGCAGACAAGAGTAGCCGGATGAATTCTGAAGTGTACCGGGATATACTTTCAGCCCAGATTCAGCCAAATGCTGCAAACTTGATTGGACGGCGCTTCATAGTACAGATGGATAATGACCCCAAGCATACAGCCAAAGCTACACAGGAGTTCATGAGTGCAAAAAAGTGGAACATTCTTCAATGGCCAAGTCAATCACCAGATCTTAACCCAATTGAGCATGCATTTCACTTGCTGAAATCCAGACTTAAGAGGGAAAGACCCACAAACAAGCAAGACCTGAAGGCTGCGGCTGTAAAGGCCTGGCAAAGCATTAAGAAGGAGGAAACCCAGCGTTTGGTGATGTCCATGGGTTCCAGACTTAAGGCAGTGATTGCCTCCAAAGGATTCGCCACAAAATATTGAAATAAAAATATTTTGTTTGGGTTATGTTTATTTGTCCAATTACTTTTGACCTCCTAAAATGTGGAGTGTTTGTAAAGAAATGTGTACAATTCCTACATTTTCTAACACATATTTTTGTTCAACCCTTCAAATTAAACGTTACAATCTGCACTTGAATTCTGTTGTAGAGGTTTCATTTCAAATCCAATGTGGTGGCATGCAGAGCCCAACTCGCGAAAATTGTGTCACTGTCCAAATATTTCTGGCCCTGACTGTAGGTGGCCCAGTCCAGCACCTCTATCTCTCCTTCCTGGTCCCGCCGGTCCGGAAATCCCATCAATTCTGGGCCTTTGGGGAACCAGCGGTATACTAATTTCTCCGCATGGACCGGGTTCTCTGGCGGAATGGGTTGCATCACAGGCCCAAACCGATCCTCCAACCCACAGGGCCGTTCCCAATCCAGGGACGCACGCGGCCTGCAGGGTTCGTGGACTAGTGGTGTAGGCAGCAGGCCCACCAGCGAGTCTTCATCCGCAGAGACTGGGTCCTCGGCTTCACTGTCTACTCCGGGACCTGATGTTGCTTCCTCCTCCGGGACCGGAGTGGTGGGGCACCAGAGTGGTCTCTGTGGCTCCAGTGGCAGCTTCTGTCTCATCGTGGCTTTCCTCCAGGACTGCGCCATCGCCTCTGCCTCCTCCTGCTGCCGGGCAACATCAGCTGCCTCCTGATCAGGCAGCGCTTCCTCCATTGCCACCGGTAATTCTTCTTCTTAAAGCCAGGGGAAGGAGCTCTCCTCGGCCCTCTGCTCCCCTGGTCACCACCGTCCGCCATCTTGCTTAGTTGTCTTAGTGTCGCTGCATGGAGGAGTTCCCGCTTTTTCTTAAGGGGGTGGACCTTCTTCTTTCTCTTTCTCTCGCCAATTGGGATCAGGAGGCGGATCTCTCTTGCTGACTGGCATGTCCTCATAGTGCAATAACATTTAGACTGGGCGGCCATATCTTTCCCGTCACTTGGTGGGTCCCCGCCCACGACAATACGCCCTTCTTCTTCTTGCACGCCTCGTGGTGCAAATATGGCGATAGCCTTTCACAATTTCCAACAAAGTTTCTAGCGCTTTAAGTAATTCTCCTTGCACAAAAGACAGTTCAAAGTAGGCACACAGAACCGGTGATACCGGGCTTCGATATCCTGTTTGTGACGCCAAAATGAATCGCCCGCCAGGGCAGTGGGATACTTGGTACCAGGCCGGTGTATTGAAGGGATGTGTCACAGCGGCGGTGACCCGGTCCGTGGCCCTGGGCGTCCAATAAAAGGGGAATATTTACAGTAGGTGACGCAGGAAGAAACTGAGAAACAATCAGTGAGTTGCAGTTTCCAAAGCTTTACTCACAGTTCTGGCTGCCAGCAGTACAGATGCCCGCTTGGTACCGTGTCTGCCACGGATGCCACTCTTACTGCCAGTCACAAATTACCGTGAGAGTGTCTGCCACGGATGCCCCTCTTACTGACAGTCACAGATGACCCTGAGAGTTTCTGCCATGGATGCCCCTCTTACTGCCAGTCACAGATGACCCTGAGAGTGTCTGCCACGGATGCCCCTCTTACTGCCAGTCACAGATGACCCTGAGAGTGTCTGCCACAGATGCCATTTGGCATTCTTGCCACAGGTGCCCCTCTTACTGTCAGACAACAGATGGCATCTAGTCTGCATTACAGGCTGTGCTGAACAGAGTCCGTGAGCCTTATAGGCCTACATATTGATGAATTTTAGATTGAAAGTTTTCAAGTAGTGTTTACTTGCATCATTTTTAGTAGATTTGGTAAAAACATCAGCAAAATATTTTTTTGTCATTAAAAACACCTTAAAACTAATTAAGAAAAATATATTTAGTATCCATGTAAAAACATGAGCACATTTGAACACTATATGGCCACATTGGACATTGTGGCAACATCATATATTAAAAAATACATATTTTAGACATCCAAGAATTAAAGGGAACCTGTCACCCCCAGTGCCTATTAAAGTAAAAGAGCCACTTTCAGCAGCACTAAGGCTGCATTCTGTGAAGGTGGCTCTTATGTTTATTATCACTAGGATCGCATAATAACTTTTATAATTTTCCCGCCATACCTGTATTGAGTCAAGGAGGTATGTATTCTCCCCCTGACTCTGCATCCTCGCAGCCGTCCATCATCCCCCTCTTGTATTCGGCCCCTGCCTCCTCTCCTTCTTGCGACGTCACCGGCGCTTGCGCTGTCCAATCTGTTCTCGGGCATGCGCCGTGTGTGCTGCCCGGGAACTTACATCAGGTGTAGCGGCGGCCCCAGATCCCGCGCCCGCAGTGTGTTATGATGCATTCACACTGCGGGGCTGGGAATCTGGCGCCTGCGCAGTGAGGAAAGAGGTGGAGGAAAGAGGCCAAGGGAAATGGGGGACAGGCGCAGAGATCCTTACTGCGCAGGCGCCAGATTCCCAGCCCCGCAGTATGAATACATTATAACACACTGCGGGGTGGAATCTGGGGCCGCCGCTACACGCAGGCGTGATATCACTATATCACCTGATGTAAGTTCCCAGGCAAGCACGCACGGCGCATGCCTGAGAACTGATTGGCAGCGCAGGCTCAGGTGACGTCACAAGAAGGAGAGGAGGCTGGGGCCGGAAACAAGAGGGGGATGATGGACAGCTGCGAGGATGTAGAGAATACATACCTCCCTAACTCAATACAGGTATGGCGGGAAAATTATAAAAGTTATTATTTCTGCGATCCTAGTGATAAGAAATATAAGAGCCACCTTCACAGAATGCAGCTTTAAGCCCCCGTCACACTAAGCGAGATCACTGAAGCATCAGCGACCTAGCCAGCGATCTCGCTTAGTGTGACACGCAGCGACCACCGGCCCCCTGCTGGGTATCGCTAATCGTCGTTGAATGGCCTGGATCATTTTTTCATCGTTGGTGTCCCGCTGGCCAGCGAGCATCGCTGCGTGTGACAGCGGGAGACAAACAATCAGCGAGCTCCCAGCACGGACCGCTCCCGGCACATTAACCCCTGGCACACCGCGATCAAACATGATCGCGGTGTACCGGGGGCACAGGGGAGCATCGCGCAGGGAGTTCAGTGAATTCAAGTCTGGTACTTTTATAGAAAGTCACTATGGTTCATGAAATGCCTTCCCTCTTAAGTAATCCTTGATTAGTTGTAATTGGTATTATTGAAAGGTGGAAGTGTTTAGGAACCACATCAACTCACCCATGAAGTGAAGACCAAGTAAAGTTACAGAATGCTGAGGCACAAAGTACAGAGAGTTGCCAAGTCAGTGCTGACTCAATAACTATAGAGTGCCAAACCTAGTCCTCTGACATTAAAATAGCACAAATACTGTGCACCACAAGCTTTATGGCATGGGTTTCCATGACTGAACAGTTACATGTAAGCCTTGCATCACCAGGCACAAAGTCAAGCGTCAAAATAAGTGGTGTAAAGAACACCACCACTGGACTCTGAAGCATTGGAAACGTGTTCTTTGGAGTAAGACATATCGTTTCTCTACCTGGCAGTCTGATGGATGAGTCTGGATTTTGACAAGAACCAAATGAATGATATTTGCCAACTGCCAAGTTTGATGGAGGAGAGACAGTAATATAGGTTGTTTTTCAGCGGTTGACTTAAGCCCTGTGGTTTCAGTGACAGCCAGTGAGCAGCCAATGCCAGAGACTGGAAGTGGAGGTGGAGACTCACCGGTGGACCGATGAATTGTAAGTGAGGTTTGGTTTTTAATACCAAACTGCACAAACAGTCAAATATTTCTTGAAAGGGAGCAACCCCTTTAAAGCACCACTCCAGCGGAAGGGGGAATTCACCGCTGGACTGGTGCTTTAAGCATATGTCCCCTGCCCCTGGTCATATTCTCTCCCTCCGGCGTCTTCACCATTTTTCGGAGCTGGTCCAGTCCCATGAAGCCATCTTGTGAGCGCAGTTTCTTGCGTCTGGAAGTCAGAAGCTTTATCATAAGCTCTCAGTGCAAGTTTATGTGAGCCAGAACGAGGCCTGAACGAGGATTTCATAGACTTACATTGATTAGTGACCTCTGGCTCTCTGCATGAAACACTGGAGCAGCTAGTAGGTCACAAACTGCAGGAGACTTATTGGAGCGGCGACAAAAACAGATGAAAACACCGGTAGGTGAGTATCAGACAGGGGACTTGGATTTTAATCACCACTGCTGCAATGAAATTAAAAAAAAAACATACTGGAGTGGCGCTTTAATGCTGCTGCAAACCCAGACATTTTGAACAATTGTATGCTTCCAACTTTGTGAAACAGTTTGGGAAAGGGTTTTTCCCCAAGACGTCCCTCATGACAGCATGACAGGAGGTAGTTCTATTTATCCTCTAGGGACAGGAAACACACAAGAGGTTAAAAGCCCTCCCTTTCCGCCTCACCTCCAGTGTTTTTCCTGTCCCTAGCAGGACAGGGCGCGCAACAGGAGAGCAGGAGCGCGATATACTTACCGGAGCTCGGCAGGATCGGAGGGGACTGGATCTCTTCCCTTCCTGCTGTCAAGAGGTTCCGTCGCTGATACCTCACTGGGCAGGGGTCTGTCAGTCTGTCGGTGGAGTAGGGGAGCTCCCGACGTTACGGCTCTCCGGAGGGCTCTCGTCTCCACGCTGCCGCCGGCCGCTGACTTCCCGTCGCACAGGCTAGCGTGCGTTCCAGTGTGAAATGCGTTTCTGTCCGGGAGATGCCTTTCGAGGATGCACACTTCCGGTTTAGGACCGATAATATACAGGTTATCGGGTTGGAGAGGGTTTTCGTCTCCAACGGGGGCTGCCCTAGGAGACTTTTGCTTCAATTTGAATCCAGACGGATTTTCAACCTTGGTTCTGTCTCTCCCACAGGTTTAAATGAGGAGCTACTCTTCAATAGATTTTTTAGATAATTCTGGTACTGCATGTATGGCATAGCTGGACTCAGAGGGCCGTTTTTTAAACCAGGGACCCTATATTCTCTTGCGGTGACTTCGTTCTGTGATGTCCTTATCATATTTAAGTGACTACGGATTTTCATAGTTGTGGGTTTTTTGTTTTTTTGGGTGTCCCTAGGTATGCATTAACCTGTTGTGTCGCCCCCTCTGTATTTTTCCTAGAATATGGTTCCTAGACTACTATGTAGTTTGCTATGGTTGTGGCTCATGGGGCCGGGTGGGCTTTACATATATTTTTTCTCGGCTCAGGGGGATCATTTGGTATACCTATAGGTATACCTATAGGGTTCATTGGATCTTAAAACTGATTTTGTACAGTTTTTGCATTTTATTAGCATGATAGCCTTATTTTGGGCCATGAATTTTCTTGCTGTCTTACTCATATTTGGGGGTTTTTTTTGCCTCTTTTTTCTGAATTAAATATTTATATTTACCTTACTTATTTGGCACCTCCATTTATTATGGTGTTATATATATTGTTATATTTATATTTATCATGCAATAAAGATTTTTATTCAGGTCATTATATATTACTCTATTTATAATATCATGTCATTATATATTACTCTAATTTGTCCTCCAAACTAGTGTGCCATGGTAATAAAGATATATATTTTTGCATGTTTCTCATTCGTGGTTGTTTCCATGTTGATGTTTTTGTGTTACCGCTGCTTGTGTGTCCATGTGGTGTGTGCATCTACCTCTTGTGGGAGCCATCTGGGTAGAGCACGTATGTCCCTATAACAGGTGTCTGTGTTTTGTGTGTTGACCATGTTTTTGTTGTGTAAGCGCTTTTTTAGCGCATGTGTGCTCTCTTTACACACTGGGGTCCATTGGGCGGTCTTTTTCCTCCTTATTAATGGCACGGGTCTTCAGTTAGCTCCTGCGTTCCACTCGACGCAGGCGCGCTTGCACCCTTGTGTTCCATTTGACGCAGACGCGGCTTGGTTGGCTCCTGCGTTTCACTGCATGCAGGCGCACTGGGATCTTTGTGTTTCTCTGACATGGGTGCAGCTTCTTCCTGTCATTACCATAGTGGTCATGTGTGATCCTCCCTGGAGGGTTTCCGGGGGCGTTACTATTGAGCTGCTCATGCCGGCTCTCACCGGTGGGTTGTTAACTGCTATTACATGGGTATTTATTCCCGCTTGGTCACAATGCTCTTTACTTCCCCTGACAAAGCCCCATTTTGGGGCGATACGAGTGGGGCCATTCTTGTTTTCCACTCAGGATCCTGACTTTGGGATTGTCCATGGATTCGGCTTTTTCTGGGTAATATGCCTATATCTTACGCCGCCTCCATGGCTTTTATGGGAGTTTTTTCCAACCGCATGGGTTCCCCTCGTGGTTGCCCGTGATGATCAGGTCCCTTATTTTTGATCTAGGTCCTTATAGATTCCTCCCTTGTATTGGGTGCTTTATTTTCTATCTTTTGCTTACCAAGGCTTTTCGGGCTGCAGAGTAAGGTTAGGCTACTTATTGTGTTTATCTATTTCGCCCATGAGCCATTAGGGAGGGGGTTCTATTCATGTGTTACTCTCATATTTTGGGATACCATTGTGTCATTATTGTTATTTTTCTGAGTGGTTACAATTTCATGATTTTTAATTGTGTTTTAATTATAACTGTTTGCCAGTAAAATTGTGTATTATTTTGTATGTATTGCTGTGGTGAGCATGTTTTTTCCAGTGGTGCTTTTCTTCTGTCTTTATTGCTATACTTACTACTGGGTTTGCACCCATACATCACTATTATTAATTTATTGTGCGGTGCGCTGGGTCATCTCTCTTTTTTCCTTCCGTTTTAGAGGGGCACTTCGATCGGGGCGTCGCAGCGTGCGTTCCAACCAGGAACTCATGAAAGGACTATGGTGGTAATCTGAAGGCCACCTGGACAAGGTAAGACCCTTTAAAAGGATACTGACAGAATGGTGTGGTGTGCAGAGCCTGACCCATGAAGGTTAATCTGCCCCGCTCAGAAGCACCAGCTGAGCAGTCCTTGGCCAGTGTAAGTAACCCCATAGCTCCTGATTACACCACATATTAGTGGTCACTCAGTAAGAATACAAAAATTTTCTGTCTTTTATATTAGGATAAAGGGACTCCCTTATCATCCGGCTTCTCCTCTCTGAAAAGAATGACGAGATGCCTGACATGCAAAACTAAGTTAGCAGATTCATATAAAAAGCAGTCATGTGCAGAGTATGTTGCAGAATTCCTGAGTAAGAGCAAGCGTCTTTCTTAACGGATATGCGAGCCATAACTAGGGAATAGGTCCAGAGCACCGTTGCCAGTCTTGTGCCGCTGCAACCAGATACAAGCACCTCCTGTCACAAGAGAGCCCGATGGGAGATGGAGGAGTCCTCGGAGGAAGCTTACCCGTACTCGTACTACTCAGATGAAGATGCTGAGGATGGAGAAGAAAATTTTTCCCAGAGACCGCCGGAGGAGAGGAAGAAATATTTCTTCTCATCCAAAAATACAGACGACCTATTGAAGGCTGTAAGAGCGACTATGAAAATTGAAGGGACTGAGGTCCCTCACACAATTCAGGATGAGATGTTTGGGGGACTGAGAATGCAAAGGAATAGAGTGTTCCAGGTCAACTAGCACATTAGGGCTATGAATCTGGAATAATGGGAAGATACAGAAAAGCACCTGGTCATTCCTCGGGACTTTCCTCTCCCCTTTGACCCATTGGAAATCAAGGATTGCGATTAAATCCCCAAAGTGGACATTCCTATTGCCAAAGTGGCAAAAAAGACCTCAATACCGTTTGAGGACTCTTCCTGTATGCGGGACGCCATGGATAGGAAAGCAGAAGGGCTGTTGAAGAGGAGTTTGGAGTCTTTGGCGGTGGTTACATCTGAGTACCCTCCCTATTAGTTTATGGCAAATGCTTCAGCGGAGTTGTAAGGTTTGCAGCTAGGAGTAATGTGCTCTCTAACTCGGCGCGGAGGGCCATCTGGCTTAAAACATTGTCAGGGGACAGCCAGTATAAAAGCAAGCTCAACTCCATCCCTTAGGTACACATGTCTTCGGTCCAGTACTAGACGACATTTTAGAGAGGGGCGCTGACAACAAGAAGGGGACACGGAGGAAAAAGGCAGGAAATTCAGCTCCTTTCATAGGCCCCGTCAGTCCTTTTGGCAGGACTATAAGGGGAAGGGAAAATCAGGCAGGTGGATTTACCCCAAGGGAGGTAAGTGTAGATCCACCCAGTTCTCCTCCAGCTCACATAGAAGGTCTTGACGCCAGGAAGGTAGGGGGGAGACTGCAGTTTTTCGTGGGGGAATGGGGAACCATAACGGACAACCAGAGGATCTTGCGGACCAAAGGGGGAGGTTACAGGATAAACTTCTCCCACCCTATGGGTTTTGCACCACCAAACCCCAGTTCCTCTCCGCCCAAAACAGACTATGGAGAGATGTCAGGAACCTCTTAGAGTTGGGGTCAGTCGAGTTGGTACCTGTTTAAGAGATACAGTCATGCTCAAAAGTTTACATACCCCAACAGAATTTTTGCTTTCTTGGCCTTTTTTCGGAGAATATGAATGGTAACACCAAAAATTTTTCTCCACTCATGGTTAGTGGTTGGGTGAAGCCATTTATTGTCAAACTAATGTATTTTCTCTTTTTAAATCATAATGACAACCCAAAACATCCAAATGACCCTGATCAAAGTTCACATACCCCATTTCTAAATACTGTGTATTGCCCCCTCTAACATCAATGACAGCTTGAAGTCTTTTGTGGTAGATGTGGATGAGGTTATTTATTTTCTCAGAGGGTTAAGCTGCCCACTCTTCTTGGCAAAAAGCTTCCAGTTCCTGTAAATTTCTGGGCTGTCTAGCATGAACTGCGTGCTTGAGATCTCCCCAGAGTGGCTCAATGATATTGAGGTCAGGAGTCTGATATGGCCTAGCATACGAGTCAGAGAAAAAAAGATCCCCCGCTTAAAATTAAAGCACACTCCACAAGGGAGATTTCTGTATACTGGGCCGAAAGAGCAGGGGCTTCCATAGACCAGATCTCCAGGGCTGCAACTTGGTCTAATATAACAACCTTTTGTAGACACAAGCTAGATGTGATGTCAGGTCAGCAATTGGCTTACGGACTAAAGGTCCTACAGGCAGTGGTCCCGCTCTAGAATGCCATTTATTTGGTATTTCTCCTGTTGCGCTGTCATGAGGGACATAATGAGGAAAATAGAAATTAGACCTACTGGTAATTGTATTTCCAGGAGTCCATCATGACAGCACCATTACATTCCCTCCCCTGAATTCTGAAGCTGATGAGAGGTTAACATTTGTATGTAAGAATTAATTAAAATAGAGTTGCATCCATCCTGGTGTAGTGATTGGTAAAAGACTCTGGGGTGAGGCGGAAGGAGGGCTTTTAACCTCTTGTGTGTTTCCTGTCCCTGTTGCGCTGTCATGATGGACTCCTGGAAATACAATTACTGGTAGGTCTAATTTCTATTTTTCTGTACCAGCATGAATGTGCCTCATACGCAAAGCAAGGTCTATAAAGGCATAGTTGAGTGAGTTTGGTGTGGAAGAGTTTTCGGTATGCACATAACTTGTCCTCTCATCCAACATAAGTGCCTGACCTCACAAATGCTCTTCTGGATCAATGTGCAAAAATTTCCATAGACACATTCCAAAATCTTGTAGAAAACCTTTCTAGAAAAGTGCAAGCCTTTCTAATGGCAAAGTGGAGACTAACTCCATATTAACCGGTTCCCGACCGCCCACTATAGATAAACGTCGGCACTTGCTAGGCTTTGTGCAGCGCTGATGTTTAGCAAGCACTGCAGTTCTGGTGCAGAGCAATAGTTTTGATCAGAGACATCATCGGGGCCTGATTGGATCAGGTACCATTGATGTTAACCTTTTGTTATCTTCCAGATGCCGCGACCAGTAGCGATCGCAGCATTTAGAAGATAGTGATCCCCCTGGTGCTTCTTCTGTTCTGAGCCCTCCTGTGCGCCCAAACATTAGTTTTCTATCACATATGGTGTATTGCCATACTCAGGAGAAATTGCACAATAACTTTAATGATTCATTTTTTCCTGTTACACTTGCGAAAATAAAAAAATTTTAGGCTAAAGTAACATTTTTGTGGGAAAAACTTTCATTTTCCCTTCCACATTGCTTTAGTTTCTGTGAAGTACCTGAAGGGTTAATAAACTTCTTGAATGTGGGTTTGAGCAGCTAGAGGGGTGCAGCTTTTAGAATCGTGTCACTTTTGATATGTTTGGTTATATAGGCCCCTCAAAGTCACTTTAAATGTGATGAGCTCCCTGAAACAATTGTTTTTGTAAATTTTATTTGAAAAATTAGAAACTACTGATCAATGATCAACCCTTCTAACTTCCTAATTTTTTTTGTTATGTTTCAAAAATTGCGCTCATATAAAGCAGACATGTGGGAAATGTTGTTTATTAACTATTTTGTATGACATAACTCTCTGGTTTAAGGGCATAAAAATTAAAAGTTTAAAAATTGCAGCCAAATTTCTGATATTTTCAGTAATATACACACGTCATATCGAACAAATTTTACCACTGTCATGAAGTACAACATGTCACGAAAAAACGATCTCAGAATCAGTGAAATCCGTTGAAGAGTTTCAGGTTTACTACCACATAAAGGGGCTGGTCAGAATTGTAAAACTTGGCCTGATCAGGAAGGTGAAACAGGTTCTAGCGCGAAAGGCTTGAAGCCTACGACTCCGGTTGGAATGTCATGGAAGATCCTGTAGGTGTAATGTGTACGTGTCCCAATACTTTTGTCCATATAGTGTGTTAGTCAGTGTGAAACTGTACGCCGGCCTACAAAACAAATTGCAGCACGCACTATTATTATGCATTTTACAGACAAAGTGTAATTACAGGCAGGTCCTGTGCCTTGTGGTGAGTAGTAGCCACAGGGGCTGCACACGGACCTAGTCACCTCTCCATATTGCTGATCTGACGGGCCTGGTAATTTCAACATTCATCTGAGCCTGCCATAAATCTATGAAAGTGCTCCCCATTGTATACATGCCAATTGTTCCAGAAGTCCATTAGAATTGCTCCTTGACCTACATATCGTATACGAGTTGCGCTGTGATCTTGCATTGTGTGCAGTATGTCACTGTGCAGCCCCAGCTGAATAATGTATCGGTATATCGTGCGCATATGCAGTATTTATAGATGGGTGCTAATTGCATCCAAGTCTATATACCGGCTGTTTAAACTAATCTTTAAAATTAACTCCTCATAATCCAATGCCAAGTCCAACGTCAACCTGCTACCATATGCAACTCAGAGCTTGACAGCTGAAGGACACTGATGTTTGCTGTGCAGTGTAAATATCCATTGCCTGTCTGTGTTTGCACACGTGGGTTGACTTCCCGAGGACATGTCCTTTTCTGGCTGTCACATTGCATGTTCATCAAGTATCCAATGTCATCAGGGCAGGTGGCAGGCTGAAGGCCACTTCACTGTTGGTGGAGACCCACTGAGTGCCTTTTATACACCAAACAGCTGATCTGCATGATAAGACTTTGTAACAATATGGATTTCCAGGCTTCTTTATGAATCACATTTATTTGGGCTCTCCTACATTGAATTACGTGCTACATCAATATTTGCAACACAGGGTGTGGTGGCCACCAATAGGTTTTCTATTGGTAATAAAAAGCTGTGTAGCAGTCATTGGGCCCATGTTACATATGGAAGATGTGCGCAATGTAAATTCAGAAGGTTTTGCATTTGTGCACATGGATGGTTTGCCGTGCCCAGCCCAAACCGTATGCAAACTTATTTTCTAGATATTGCCTGCAATAAAGTTTTCAGGCACTTGCAAGACGAAAAATCCATTTATAATCACATGGACTGACCATCGATAGGAAATTAAACTTTTACGGATTGATGGTAGTTTAATAGCCTGTTTACACAAGCGGACCACAGTAAGCAGGGTGGCCAACCATCCAGAAACTCCTGGAAGTCCGTAATAGGGCAATTTTATTTTCCCTGTCCGTAAAGTAAACAGTTTTTCCTGTGATTTTTTTTTTTTAAAGCTGGAGAAACTTCTACAGATTATTATGACTGTAATTATGATCTGTTTACAGTAAATGCAGCTCATGTTTTCGGATCAGAATTATGGGCTGCATTATTATTATTTATTTAAGAAGCGCCATTAATTTCATGGTGCTGTACATGAGGAGGGGTTACAAACAAAGTTATAGATATCGTTTACAGTAGACAAATTTACAATGACAAACTGGTACAGAGGGGAGAGGACCCTGTCCTTGCGGACTTACATTCTACAGGATAATGGGGAAGAGACGGTCGGGGGTGCGGCAGCTCTGGTGGTGGTGAGGCGTCAGCTCTTGTGGTGGCGGTGAGGCGGCAGCTCTGGTGGTGGTGGCAAGGCAGCAGCTCGGGAGGTGGCAGCTCAGGAGGTGGCGAGGCAGAAGCTCGGGTGGTGGCGAGGCGGAAGCTCGGGTGGTGGCGAGGCGGCAGAATGGTTATTGCAGGCTGTAGGCTTTCCTGAAGAGGTGGGTTTTCAGGTCCGGTCTGAAGGTCCGAGGGTGTTGGATAATCGGACATGTTGAGGCGTTGAATTCCAGAGGATGGGGGATATTCAGGAGAAATCTTGGAGGCGGTTGTGTGAGGAATGAATAAGTGTGGAGGATAGTAGGAGGTCTTGGGAGGATCGAAGATTACGTGAAGGAAGATATTGGGAGATTAGTTCAGATATATATGTAAAGGACAGCTTGTGGATATCTTTGTAGGTCTGTGTTAGCAGTTTGAACTGGATTCGTTGGGGAATTGGGAGCCAGTGGAGGGATTTGCACAGGGGAGAAACTGGGGAGTAGCGAGGAGAGAAGCCATGGGACTTTATGAGTTGCCCTAGGCCAAGGGTATAGATGGAAAAAAGTAGGGGCCCCAGGACAGAGCCTTGAGGCACTCCAACAGAGAGAGGGCGGGATGAGGAGGTTGTGTGGGAGTGGGAGACGCTAAATGTGCGTTGGGAAAGGTAAGAGGCGATCCAGGACAGGGCAAGGTCTTTGATGCCAAGGGAAGAAAGAATCTGTAGCAGTAGGCAGTGGTCGACTGTGTCGAAGGCAGAGGACAGGTCGAGGAGGAGGAGGATGGAGAACTGTCTATTAGTTTTGGTTATGAGTAAGTGAGTCGCACGACGTACCAGGGCTTATGGGGTACTCGGCACCGAGCCCGTCCACTTCAATGGGGGAGAGGTCACGGTAGCACAGCTCGGTCCGTTGCCCTGGGCGCTCATTCAAGGGGGGATATTTACAGGGGATTTAGTAATGTTCGTGACGCCACCTGTGGTCTCTGATCAGGGTGACCAGCGCTGCAGGGTCAATCCTCAGAGGGGTTGTTACTGGGCAGCAAGATGTTAAGTCTTCCACAGGTAAGACTGGTCCCTCTAGGTATATGGCGGTGCAGGGTGCAGGCAATAAGGCAGACACACACAAGTCAGTCTCTTTCCATACCTTTACTGGTGATGTTTGCAGGCATGTCCCGGGAAGCTGCTCAGGGTGGAGGATGCACATCCAGTAATCACTGAGTAGGTTTAAGGCCTCCTTACTTCTTAATGTGTGTGAGTTTCCAAATTGCATGAAGCTAAGTTTAACTCCGTATAGAACAGCTACGCCCGGCCGACATTGTGGTGGAGCCTTCTTTTGGCAAGAACTAAGTCTATATCTGCAGCGTCCTGCTAGACTCCTGTTCTTCCTGACCCCGGTTACGTATCAGCACTGAAGGGCCCCTCTGCAACCTGAAGTCCAGCAGGGATCTCCGGTTTCTCCCACTAGCCGTGAAGGAACTAGCAAGCTCGGACCCGGTGTCCGGTTGGGCAGAGTGGAGGTCAGCTATCGTTGCTATTTCCCCTCAGTCACTCTTTCTTCCTTTTACCACTCGCCTGTCGCCCTACTCACACCCTTAACATAAGCACAGGCAACAGTAGGTGTAGTCGTCAGCTTCCTTCTATCACCGCTCACTGACCGTTCCTCAGTCGACTCGTTGTTATAATAACTGTAGCTCCCTTCTTTTCCTTCATAGGCTCTGTCCAGAGTAGCTATCAGGACCTTCCGTCAGACTGATTTCGTGCACACTCTGAGAGTCACTTTCCACGTTCATAGGGAACCAACAGTCAGCCTGTTCTGAGGTAACAGCTTGTCTTCCTTCCTCTGTCTCATCTGACAGGAATCACCAACCATCTGAACTCGCACTGGCTCAGACAAAGCTCTGACTAGAAAAACAGAATGCCTACTGCTGCGTCTCCCACACTCTTATATATTCTAAGGCTCCCTCTAGTGGCACTATAGGGAAGTGTGGAGTGTGAATGAATATCAGGTGTTTGTGCATTACCTTTCTGTGCATCCTCCAGGGAACATGTGTCACCAAGCGCAGCTGGGCCACACATCCCCCCCTAGTTATATTCAGCACTCCCGGGCTGAAAAAGAAAAACAATTTTTATAATAACAACAATAACATAACTCATCCCTTGCGGGAGGTAAGGACACTTTAAACGTTACATTGTGTACAAATTGCAATAGAAAAATATCAAATTACTTTCTCACAATAAATACAAAATTCTTGTGGAGGACCCACACCAAACCTCCCACGGTGGTCCTGGGTGGGCTGCAGGACTTCTCTGCTGCAAACCTCACTCAAGGCCACACCATACGGGTTTTTCTTCAGAGGTAGAATGGCTTTACGTAAAACCAAGATGGGGCACCGAAGTGCTAACTATTTACATCTAAAGTTCTGTGCTGCAAGAGTCCTCAGCACTCAGTCCTTGGCATAAGAACATTTCACATTTCACATAATACTTCACATTACCCAACTGGGGTATACTACTTCAGACATTTATCACATTCACATAAAGTGCAATTCTTCTTAACTTTTTACAGTTGCAGTAAACCCTGTCTGGGTCCTACTGTTCTTCTTTAGATATTGTGGTTACACCTTTCATACCTGGGGCTGGAAGTATGCGGTGCGCTCTGGAACGCATCACCAGTAGATCATGTCCTGCTACCTGTGTCTGGGTAGCTACAGTCCTCTTTACAATTTTCCGACTTGCTGGAGGCCTTACAGGTGCCTCTTCTGAATACAGATTTGGCTCAAAAGGAGTCGCACTAACAGTCACTACGCTCTGCAGCGTTTCCAATGAGGACGCAGACGTGCGCAGTGGCTTAGTTGGGGACGCACTAGCCTGTTGCGTTGCAGAGTAGGATGCAGGGTAAAATGTAGGTGCGCGCAGTGGCTCAGTTGGAGACGCACAAGCCTGTTGCGTTGCAGAATAGGATGCAGGTGCGCGGCCGGGCGCTGATGGGGCTGTGGCTTGGGACGCTGAGACACGGGTACATTTCCAGCTTCAGGGACGGGGTCGCTGACTCGGGAGACATTCAGGGCATACCACCCCTTAAGACCCCAGTGTCGCGTGTAGGTGACAACATCCCCAATCATGAGATCCCTTCCCGGGTGTCCCTCTGGCAGGTGAGACTCCACATCCCTGCGATTAACAAAGACCTCCTGGTACAGGCCTGGTTCGTGAATGAACCCCCAGCCCCCCTGGAGTTTGAAGTCTCTAATGGCCCCCTGGCGCCGCGGTTCCCGGAGCGTACCTTTGTCTCACCTGACGTTCTCTTTGTCAGCGAGATCCTTTTCCCGGTACCTCTGGCGAAGCTGCTGCGCCTCTCTCTGCTCCTGCTGCTGCCGCTGCTCCTGCTCACGGCGTCGCCACTCGTTCTCCATCTGGGCGGCGTATTCCACGTCGTCCAGGTACTCCATCTCCTCCCAGTCGATCTCCATCACTTGCGGCTGGGTCTCCTCCGTCGTCGTCCCTACCGGGGGACTGCATTCCGCTGCGGCCTCTGGTTCCAGGCCTGGCTGGCGTTCCGGTCCGGGCAGGGCCTCCTCAGCCTCCTTCCCTCCCGCCTCGTCCCCGGCGGAGTCAGGATCAGCTTTCTTGGGGCCGGCCTTCGGTGATTCATCAGCCGCTGGGTCCAATGGTGGCGTGTGCACATCTTGAAGGGAGAGCGTCGCGTCCCACAGCAGCCGCTGTTTCAGGGCACGCCAGCTCTGCTCCATCACCTCCGTCTCTGCGCGGTGTCGGGCTATAACTTTCAGCACCGCATCCACCTCCTCCACTTTTTGCATTCTCCGGTCATCCGCCCGACCTGGGGACGGTTCAGGCACAGGCTGCAGCCCTTCAGGGGAACGGGGTCTGGCACCGCCATTCCTCCACACAGCGTCTCCTGTCCTTCCGCCATCTCACTCCAGGCCAGACTGTGTTTCCCATCTGGAACAATCTGGTCCCTTCCGTGGAGGCGGGACTTTCGCTTTCTTTTCCTGGCATAGAGGATGAAGAGGAGGCGGATCTCCCTTGCAGTAGGGCAGGCTCTCACATTGTAATAGCACTTAGACAGGGCGCCCATAGCTTTCGCGCCACAGGGGGGGTACGCCCACGAAGGCACGCCCACCTTCTTCACCAGCGCCTCAGGGCGCGAATATGGCGGGAAAATGGCGCCAAAAATCAAACAACAGCAACACAGTCTTTTTCACAAAAACAGTCCAATTTTAGGCACACAGGACTCACATCCAGTAAGCTTCGTATCCTGTTCGTGACGCCAAGGATGAGTCGCACGACGTACCAGGGCTTATGGGGTACTCGGCACCGAGCCCGTCCACTTCAATGGGGAGAGGTCACGGGTAGCACAGCTCGGTCCGTTGCCCTGGGCGCTCATTCAAGGGGGGATATTTACAGGGGATTTAGTAATGTTCGTGACGCCACCTGTGGTCTCTGATCAGGGTGACCAGCGCTGCAGGGTGAATCCTCAGAGGGGTTGTTACTGGGCAGCAAGATGTTAAGTCTTCCACAGGTAAGACTGGTCCCTCTAGGTATATGGCGGTGCAGGGTGCAGGCAATAAGGCAGACACACACAAGTCAGTCTCTTTCCATACCTTTACTGGTGATGTTTGCAGGCATGTCCCGGGAAGCTGCTCAGGGTGGAGGATGCACATCCAGTAATCACTGAGTAGGTTTAAGGCCTCCTTACTTCTTAATGTGTGTGAGTTTCCAACTTGCATGAAGCTAAGTTTAACTCCGTATAGAACATCTACGCCCGGCCGACATTGTGGTGGAGCCTTCTTTTGGCAAGAACTAAGTCTATATCTGCAGCGTCCTGCTAGACTCCTGTTCTTCCTGACCCCGGTTACGTATCAGCACTGAAGGGCCCCTCTGCGACCTGAAGTCCAGCAGGGATCTCCGGTTTCTCCCACTAGCCGTGAAGGAACTAGCAAGCTCGGACCCGGTGTCCGGTTGGGCAGAGTGGAGGTCAGCTATCGTTGCTATTTCCCCTCAGTCACTCTTTCTTCCTTTTACCACTCGCCTGTTGCCCTACTCACACCCTTAACATAAGCACAGGCAACAGTAGGTGTAGTCGTCAGCTTCCTTCTATCACCACTCACTGACCGTTCCTCAGTCGACTCGTTGTTATAATAACTGTAGCTCCCTTCCTTCTTTTCCTTCATAGGCTCTGTCCAGAGTAGCTATCAGGACCTTCCGTCAGACTGATTTCGTGCACACTCTGAGAGTCACTTTCCACGTTCATAGGGAACCAACAGTCAGCCTGTTCTGAGGTAACAGCTTGTCTTCCTTCCTCTGTCTCATCTGACAGGAATCACCAACCATCTGAACTCGCACTGGCTCAGACAAAGCTGACTAGAAAAACAGAATGCCTACTGCTGCGTCTCCCACACTCTTATATATTTCTAAGGCTCCCTCTAGTGGCACTATAGGAAAGTGTGGAGTGTGAATGAATATCAGGTGTTTGTGCATTACCTTTCTGTGCATCCTCCAGGGAACATGTGTCACCAAGCGCAGCTAGGCCACACATCAGTCATTAGTAATTTTGGTCAGGGCAGTTTCAGTGGAGTGGTGGGGCGGAAGCCAGATTAGAGGTTGTTAAGGAGAGAGTTGGATGAAAGGTGGGAGGAAAGTTGAGCGTGGACATGCTGCTGAAGGAGTTTGTGTTAGGGCTGGCGGAACGCACAAAATAAATATAAATAATAAGTGCGTTCGCAGCCCGGTGTCCACCGTGCAGGCAGAGCCTGCTGCTAGTAGGATGGCGGAATGGCGAACTCTGTTACTTCACAGAGTTGCAACTATGGACACTGAGGCCCTATATGGCGGTATAAGCGAACTCTGTTACGCCACAGAGTTGCTAAGGTAGAAACGCAGAAATATGGACTGTGTCCTGTTAACTCCACAGGTATGCACAGACAACTGATGTGCGGACAGCAGTCCGTAGCAACTAGTGTTGAGCGATACAGCTCGATATCTAAAAATATCGTATCGAAATGGTATCGCCAATATCACTAAATATCGTCGATATCCGATTCCGATACCGGAAGTCCCATGTAAGTCTATGGGAACAAAATATCGCAACTAAAAAAAACCTTTATTTCCTTGTAAACACTAAATATACACACATAGAATACATATATATATATACATGTCATTGTGACATATATATATACATATATGTATAGTTTATACACTTCTACATAGTAAAATATCCTCTGATTCAATTGCCGGGTAAAGCCGGCTTCTGTGAAAAGACAGAAGCACCCGACATGAAATGACACTTGGTGTACATAGGGTTAACCATGTATTTTCATGTCGTTTGCAATCTGATTTGCACAAACAATTACATCAGTCTATGTGTGCAAAATTTCACACCTGTAGGGGTTAATTAAAGGTGTAAATTCGTTGTAAAAAAAACGGACTTTTCTGCTACGAATTTACACCTTTAATTAACCCCTACAGGTGTGAAATTTTGCACACTAAAGGGTATGCCACACTAAACAATATCGCTAACGGGATCGCTAAAAAACGTCACTATTTAGCGATCCCGTTAGCGATGTTGTTCAGTGCGGCATCTGCCAGCGACGAGCTTCCTGCTGTGATCTCGCTCGTCGCTGGAATCGTTCCGGACCCTATTTTCTCGTCGGCGCTCCCGCTGGGTAAGTATATATCGCTGTGTGGCACCTTTTCTTAGCGATTTAGCGGTACTTTTGTACCGCTAAAGTCGTTAAGAAGATCGCTAACGGCGATAGCGTCGTTAACTATATCGCTAAATGCGGCAGCATTTAGCGATATAGAAACAATCCCGCTAGCGATCGCATTAGTATGCGTCGTTATCGTGATCGCTAGCGGGATTGTTTAGTGTGGCAGTACCTTTACACTCATGTAATTGTTTGTGCAAATCAGATATCAAACTACATGAAAAGACATGGTTAACTCTATGTAAACCAAGTGTCATTTCATGTCGGGTTCTGCATTTTCACAAAAGCCGGCAATTGAATTAGCGGCTATTATACTATGTAGAAGTGTATGAACTATAAATATAAATATATATATATATATGTCACAAATTTAATGACATGTATATATATATATATATGAGGTGTAAAATTGCTGAAAAAAAAGGCGTGGGCTCCCGCCCTATTTTCGCAACCAGACAGACAAAGCCAGTGAGTGGGGGCAGATAATAATAGCCCAGAGAGGGACCATTATTTTTGGCCCCCCCCGGCTACTAACATCTGCCCGCAGACACCCCAGAAAGGGCAAATCTCTAATTAGATTTGCCCTTTCTGGCACTTTGCCCGTCTATTCCCATTGCCCTGTAGCGGTGGCGAATGGGTTAATAAGGGGTTAAAATGACCTTGCAATTGAAAGGTCACTTTAAGCCAGGTTAATAATTGAGAGCTGTCAATTAGACAACTATCAATTATTAATCCTATTGTATGAAAGAAAAATCAAACACACACACTTTATTAAAAAAGAAGTTTAATGAAATAATCACACAGTTTTTGACCATATTTTATTTTCCTGCTAAAACTATTTCCTGTAATAAAAATAAAATAATAAAGCAAAATTATTCTTACCAATCCGATGTACAGTCAGGTCCCACGGTGTAATCCTTCAGAAAGGGTTAATGTTTACTGCAGGGACCGCAGCTAATGCTGCAGCCTCACAGTAAACCCCCAAATGAATGAGTTCCTCTCCTGGCTGACAGGAGAGGAAGTGGAAAGCTTAATTGATTGCTTTCCACTTTCACTTCAGGTCAGCCAGGGACACAATCAGTGACGTCAGAGGGAACTGGTTAACAAAAATAGGGGATCCCCTCGAAAAAAATTGGCGTGGGGTCCCCCCTATTTTTGTTAACCAGCCAGATGAAGCAGACCGCTGAGGCCTGGATTTTCAGGCTGTTAAGGAGCCAAGATCCATGGACCTTGCCAGCCTGATAATACCAGGCCACAGCAGTCTGCATATCTTGGCTGGTTAACAAAAATAGGGGATCCCCTCGAAAAAAAACGGCGTAGGGGTCCCCCTATTTTTGTTAACCAGCCAAGTAAAATGCAGACTGCTGCGGCCTGGTATTAAAAGACTGTCAAGGCCCATGGATTTTGGCCCTCAACAGCCTGATAATACCAGGCTACAGCAGCCCCACATTTGGCGCATCAAAAGATGTGCCAATTGTGGCACTTTACCCGGCTCTTCCCACTTGCCCTGTAGCGGTGGCAAGTGGGGTAATAAGGGGTTAATGTCACCGTTGATTGCACGGTGACAATAAGCCCGGTTAATAATGGAGAGGTGTCAATAAGACACCGATCCATTATTAATCCCAAAGTTATTAAATGCATAAAAAAAAGACAAAGCAAGAAAAAAGTATTTTAATGAAATAAAAGAGACAACACACTTTTCATTTCTTTTATTGTACTCTCATTCCTGCGACGCCATCGATCTCCTGTAAAAAAAGAAAAAAAACAAACCAACAGTATACCACCTGTCCGACGCAGTCCATAGTAATGACAGTCCCACGACGATCCAGCTCTGCTACATCGCAATGACAGGCAGAGCCTGTCATCGCGACGCAGCACAGCTGATTACCTGCTTCCCCGGCGGTGACGTCATCGGACTGACTGCTTTACGGCCGGGATTACCCAGCAGTCACTGCAGTTATCGCGAGAAACTGCATGTGACCGCCGGGGAGAAAGAGGATGGCGGCCATGAAGCAGTCCAGGCCGGAGATCTTCTGCCAGGTAAGTGCTGCTGACTCCTGACAGACCCGACCGACGGACACTGACAGTGACAGACCCGACCGACGGACACAGACAGTGACAGTGACAAATCCGATTCCGGTATTCGATAAGACGAAAATATCGAAACGAATTATCGAAAGGCCGATAGAGCTAATATCGGCCGATACCCGATATTTGCAGTATCGTATCGCTCAACACTAGTAGCAACGCAATCAGCAACGCAATCAGACAATCTCCTCACCGGAGAAGCCGGTATTCTAGGGCTTATTTCAGCCGAGCCCTAAACACGTGCATACAATCTCCTCACCGGAGGTGCCAGTATTCTAGGGGCTTATTTCAGCCGAGCCCTAACACATGCGTGCAAGATCACCCTGGCGCAAAGCACATAATGTGATTGATACTAGCGCATGGCGGCACGACCATGCCACCCTTTTATAGTAGCAGCTACAGGACCTGCCAGATAAGGACCAATAGGAAACTGTTCCAGAACACAAGTGGTTTCAGGACCTTCCTGGCGGACCAATAGGAGCTGCTGCAGTACCTGAGCATGTGACCCCTGATCTCCAATGAGAGATCTTACCCTGGGCATGCTCAGAAGGGGAAACGCAGGACTTAGTCTTAAAGATGTCTGCTCGCAACTAACCAGAACTGGCTACAATAGCAGAGCCTGGAGGAGCAGCAGTAATCCTCTGCACAATGTTAGACTGGGCGAGACGCTGGGACCGACGTCTATGCTGAGCAGAGTCCACTGCAGCCGGAGACGGATGGGAGACCGCAGCAGGGACGGCTCGAGATTCCCCTTGTGCAGAAGCGGGAACTCGACCCTTAACATTACCCCCCTCCTAGGGCCCCCCTTCTTTGGGCCTCGCTGCGTTCAAAAGCAGCGATGAGCTGTGGAGCGTGAATGTGCTCGGCAGGCTCCCATGACCTATCCTCAGGCCCATAACCCCTCCAGTCCACCAAATAAAATCTTTTGCCCCATACCACCTTACACCCTACGATGGCGTTCACCTCATGGTCATCCGTAGACGAACCCGATGTCCCGGCAGATGACTCGGAAAACCGGGACATGAGCATGGGTTTTCAGGAGGGATACGTGAAAGGTGTCGGAGATACCCAGGCGTGGTGGAAGAGCCAAACGGTATACCACAGGGTTAACCTGCTCGAGGACTTTGAAAGGACCCAGGTAGCGGGGTGCCAACTTAGTGGACTCAACTCGCAGCCTGATGTTACGGGCGGAGAGCCACGCAAAGTCTCCAGGAGCAAAAGTCGGAGCGGGGCGCCGATGTGCGTCAGCGGAGGACCTCATCCTCTCCTTGGATGCCTGAATGGCATCTTGGGTATGGTCCCAAATGTCCCGTGCCTCCACGGCCCAGTCTGCCACCCTGGAGTCAGCAGAAGACACGGGCATTGGCACCGGAACCCGCGCATGCTGACCGTAGTTTAGGAGGAATGGAGATCTGTCCGGTGGAGTCAGCTGTTATGAATGTGCTAAAAATGGTTTCTGAGCAGAGGCTCCCTCTGGTGGTTACTGACAGTACTGAACCTTTCAGCGAGGAGTGGCAATCTGGGATCACAGACTGGTCTGATATAAGGGAGGTTCCCTCCCATGATGGTTGCCGGTGATCAATTGTTCTTGTCTCAATTGTGGTTCCTGGTTCATTTTGAAGCTTGCTGAGTCTTGCCTGCATCTTCTGCTATCACATAAGATATTTTCTGCTTTTATTTTTGTGCTTGCTTTTTTCATTGTTCCATGCACTTCTGTGGAGGTCAGCCAGGTCCCCTCCGGGGGGCTTGTGCTCCTCTCAGTTTATATGGAGCCACTGTTGTTTGTTCATTTGCTTTTTCCTGTTTTTTCAGTGGCTGCGGCTTAGTTTTGTTACACCAGAGAACTGATTTAGGTGGTAGAGGTCGTGTGATCTCAGGTGTTTTTGCAATCAGTAGAGTTGGTATTTTTTAGGGTTTTTTTGGATTGCAGTGAGTATCCTTTCCTGTACTTTTCTGTCTAGACAGATTGGGCCCCAGCGTTTGCTCATTCTATTTTCTGTCTGTGTCCGTGTTTCTTCTTGTCTAACCGCCATTACATGTTTGGGGGCTTCCTATTTTCTTTGGGGATCTGCTCCGGGGCAGATAGCTTTCATCTTTCTGCCTTTAGGTGTAGTTATCTCTCAGGCTGTGACGAGGCGTCTAGGATCAACGTAGGAACGCTCCACGGCTACCTCTAGTTGTGTGGTTAGTTCAGGTTACTGCAATCCAATAGGTTCCAGCCTCTCTGGTGTATTGCCGTTTTTGCTTACTCTCCTCAGCTACCAAAACATAACAGTATCACCGGCCAAAACTGAAAATTATATGGTACTCACAGAAGGGAAAAATAGTGTGGAAAGAAAAAAGATTGTCAGAGTTGTCAGAGATTTTTTTTTCCCTGTTTGTTTCCCTCAATGGAGCTTGCACAGTTGTCTGGCCGTGTGGATCAGCTTGCCACTGAGGTTCGGAGTATTGCTGCCTATCTTGCTGGGTTGCCGGTTGTGGAACCTAGGATTCCCATGCCAGATTTGTTTTTGGGGGATCGGGCTAAATTTCTGAATTTCAAAAATAACTGTAAGTTGTTTTTTGCCTTAAAGCCTAAGTCCTCAGGGAACGCAGCACAGCAGGTTCAAATTGTCATCTCTCTCCTGCGCGGAGATCCTCAGGATTGGGCTTTTTCCCTGACACCTGGGGATCCTCTTTTGAATGATATTGATGCATTTTTTTATGGCTCTGGGGTTATTGTACGATGAACCTAATGTCACTGATCAAGCTGAAAAAACCTTGTTGGCATTAAATCAGGGTCTTGAAGACGCTGAGTTGTACTGTCAGAAATTCCAAAAGTGGGCAGTCCTGACCAAATGGAATGATGATGCTTTGGCAGCCCTTTTTCGGAAGGGGCTGTCAGAGAATGTAAAGGATGTTATGGTGGGATTCCCTGCTCCCTCTGGTCTCAATGATTCTATGTCATTGGCTATTCAAATTGACAGACGTTTGCGTGAGCGCAGAGGTATGCGTGAGATAGTGTTGCCTTGTGAGCCAACTTCTGAGCCCATGCAGTGTGATAGAGTGACTTCTGGGGCTCAGCGTCATGAGTTTCGAAAGCGCAATGGGTTATGTTTCTACTGTGGTGACGCCTCTCATGCTATTTCAGTCTGCCCTAAACTGGGAAGACGTTTTGCACGCTCAGTTGTCTTGGGTAGTGTTCAGACTAAATTTCTGTTGACTGTTACCCTGATTTGCTCCCTGTCCACTTTTCTGCTCAGGCTTTTGTTGATTCAGGAGCAGCTATTAACCTGATGGATTTTGACTTTGCCAAACGTTGTGGGTTTAACCATGATACCCCTGCGGAAGTCTATTCCCCTACTGGGCATTGATTCTACCCCTTTGGTGGAGAATAAACCCCAGTTTTCTACTCAGGTGATAATGAGGGTTGAACCAGATCATCAGGAGAGTTGCAAATTTCTGGTGCTGTATAATCTGCATGACATTATTGTACTAGGTTTCCCTTGGTTACAGTCTCATAATCCTGTTTTGGATTGGAAATCTGTGTCTGTGACCAGTTGGGGCTGCCAACGTGTTAATGCCGACACTC
Source organism: Oophaga sylvatica (assembly GCA_033576555.1). NCBI lineage: Eukaryota > Metazoa > Chordata > Amphibia > Anura > Dendrobatidae > Oophaga > Oophaga sylvatica. Next base: position 210,156,451 of record JARQOD010000003.1, on the reverse strand, counting down.
CTGTTTTTTCTGCCTCTCCCCAGTCTCAGGATGTTCCTGACTTTTTGACTGATTTTTCGGATGTGTTTAGTGAAAGTAAATCCGCATCCTTGCCCCCTCACAGGAGCTACGATTGCGCTATTGAATTAGTGCCTGGTGGTAAATTTCCTAAAGGTCGCCTTTTTAACTTGTCTGTACCTGAACACGATGCTATGCGATCTTATATCAAGGAGTCATTGGAGAAGGGTCATATCAGACCATCCTCTTCACCCTTGGGTGCCGTTTTTTTCTTTGTGGCCAAAATGGATGGTTCATTGAGGCCGTGTATTGATTATCGTCTCTTGAATAAGATCACTGTGAAGTATCAATATCCGTTACCCTTGATTTCTGACCTGTTTTCCAGGGTGAAAAGTGCTAGTTGGTTTACCAAGCTTGACCTCAGGGGGGCGTATAACCTTATTCACATTAAGCACGGGGATGAATGGAAGACGGCGTTTAATACCCCAGAGGGGTATTTTGAGTACCTAGTGATGCCCTTTGGGCTCACTAATGCTCCTTCCGTCTTCCAGTCCTTCATGAATGATATTTTCAGGGAGTTTGTGGATAAATTTTTGATTGTTTATTTGGATGATATCTTGATTTTTTCCAATGACTGGGACTCTCATGTGAAACATGTTCGGACTGTGTTCCAGATTTTGAGAGAGAATGCACTGTATGTGAAGGGATCAAAGTGTCTTTTTGGCGTACAGAAGGTCTCATTTCTGGGATTCATTTTGTCTCCGTCTGTTATTGAAATGGACCCGGTCAAGGTTCAGGCCATCTGTGATTGGGTCCAACCTACTTCATTAAAGGCTCTTCAGAGAATTTTGGGTTTTGCCAATTTTTATCTTAAATTTATTGGTAATTTCTCCGGTATTGTTAAACCATTGACTGATTTGACCAAAAAGGGTTCTGATGTGGTGAATTGGCCTCCTGAGGCAGTCTCTGCGTTTCAGGAACTTAAGCAGAGATTTACTTCTGCTCCTGTTCTACGGCAGCCTGATGTTTCTCTACCGTTTCAGGTGGTGGTTGATGCCTCTGAAATTGGGGCAGGTGCTGTTTTGTCCCAAAGAGATCCAGAGACCTCTAGAGTAACCCTTGTCCTTTTTCTCTCGAAAATTTTCTCCAACTGAACGTAATTATGACGTGGGTAATCGGGCGTTATTGGCCATGAAGTGGGCCTTTGAAGAGTGGAGACATTGGCTGGAAGGAGCCAAACATCAGGTGGTGGTCCTCACAGACCATAAGAATCTGGTTTATCTCGAATCAGCCAAGCGACTTAATCCTAGACAGGCCAGGTGGGTCTTGTTTTTCACACGTTTTAATTTTGTGGTTTCTTTTCTTCCTGGCACTAAGAATGTTAAGGCGGATGCCCTCTCGAGGAGTTTCTTTGCGGACTCTCCTGAGTTATTTGATCCTACTGTTATTTGGAAAGAGGGTGTAGTTCTTTCCGCCATCTCGCCCAATTTGAGACTGGCTCTGGAAGGGTGTCAGGAGGATAAACCTGAGCGCTGCCCTATTGGGAAATTGTTTGTCCCAGACCAGTGGAAGAAGAATGTGATGTCTGAGATTCATTGTTCCCGTTGGCTGGTCATCCCGGGATTTTGGTACCAGAGACTTGGTGAGTCGGTCCTTTTGGTGGCCTACTTTGTCTCGTGACGTCAGGGAATTTGTGCAGTCCTGTGGGACTTGCTCTCGTTCCAAGCCTTGCTCTCGCTCTAGTGGTTTGTTAATGCCATTACCTGTGCCCAAGAGGCCATGGACCATTTCTCTATGATTTTATTTCCAACCTCCCTGTTTCTCAGAGAATGACCGTTATCTGGGTAATCTGTGATAGGTTTTCCAAGATGATACATCTTGTGCCATTACCTAAGTTACCTTCCTCCTCCGAATTGGTGCCTTTGTTCCTTCAGCACGTGGTTAGGTTACATGGCATTCCGGAGAACATTGTGACTGACAGAGGAGTCCAGTTTGTTTCCAGATTTTGGGGGACATTTTGTTCTAAACTTGGTGTTCAGTTATCTTTCTCCTGCTTTTCATCCTCAGACCAATGGACAAACCGAGAGAACAAACCAGACCTTGGAGACTTATTTGAGATGTTTTGTGTCTGCTGATCAAGATGACTGGGTCCTTTTTTGCTTTTGACTGAGTTTGCTCTTAATAATAGGGCTAGCTCTGCCACCTTGATGTCTCCATTTTTCTGCAATTTTGGGTTTCACCCTCGATTTTCTTCGGGACAGGCGGAGGCTTCTGTCTGTCCGGGTGTTGACTCTGTTGTGGAGCGAATGCAGCAGATTTGGGACCAGGTAGTGGAGAGGTTGTCTCTCTCTCAGGAGAAGGCCAACGTTTGCCAACCGGCATAGACTGATGTTCCTCGGTTTAAGTGGGGACTTGGTTTGGTTGTCCTCAAGAAATATCCCTATGAGGTTGCATCTCCAAAGTTAAGCCTAGGTTCATTGGACCTTATAAGATCATGGAGATTCTTAATCCTGTTTCCTTCCGTTTGCTTCTTCCAGGGACATTTAAGATCCATAACTGTTTCCACAAGTCCTTATTGAAGAGGTTTGTCGAGCCAGTGGTTCCTATGGCTGCGCCTCCTGACCATGTTTTGGTTGAGGGCAATCTGGAGTATGTGGTTGATAAAATATTGGATTCTCGTTTTTCTAGACAGAAACTCCAGTATTTGGTTAAGTGGAGAGATTATGGCCAGGAGGATAATTCTTGGGTGTTTGCTTCGACATCCATGCTAGGAGACTGATCCGTGCTATCACCGAGCTCATCCTGATAGACTGGTTGCACAAGTGAGGGTTCGGTGACCCTCCTCAAGGGGGGGTACTGTTATGAATGTGCTAAAAATCGTTTCTGAGCAGAGGCTCCCTCTGGTGGTTACTGACAGTACTGAACCTTTCAGCGAGGAGTGGCAATCTGGGATCACGGACTGGTCTGATATAAGGAGGTTCCCTCCCATGATGGTTGCCGTGATCAATTGTTCTTGTCTCAATTGTGGTTCCTGGTTCATTTGGAAACTTGCTGAGTCTTGCCTGCATCTTCTGCTATCAGATAAGATATTTTCTGCTTTTATTTTTTGCTTGATTTTCATTGTTCCCTGCACTTCTGTGGAGGTCAGCCAGGTCCCTCCGGGGGTTGTGCTCCTCTCAGTTTATCTGGAGCCACTGTTGTTTGTTCATTTGATTTTTCCTGTTTTTTCAGTGGCTGCGGCTTAGTTTTGTTACACCAGAGAACTGATTTAGGTGGTAGAGGTTGTGTGATCTCAGGTGTTTTTGCAATCAGTAGAGTTGGTATTTTTAGGGTATTTTTTGGATTGCAGTGAGTATACTTTCCTGTACTTTTCTGTCTAGACAGATTGGGCCCCAGCGTTTGCTCATTCTATTTTCTGTCTGTGTCCGTGTTTCTTCTTGTCTAACCGCCATTACATGTTTGGGGCTTCCTATTTTCTTTGGGATCTGCTCCGGGCAGATAGCTTTCATCTTTCTGCCTTTAGGTGTAGTTATCTCTCAGGCTGTGACGAGGCGTCTAGGATCAACGTAGGAACGCTCCACGGCTACCTCTAGTTGTGTGGTTAGTTCAGGGTACTGCAGTCCAATAGGTTCCAGCCTCTCTGGTGTATTGCCATTTTTGCTTACTCTCCTCAGCTACCAAAACATAACAGTCAGCCACAGCATTGTTCAGTGCAAACTCAGCCCACGGTAGCAAGGATGCCCAGTCATCCTGCCTGGCTGAGGCAAAATGTCGTAGATAGGTGACCAAGGCCTGGTTGGCCCTCTCTACTAATCCATTCGTCTCGGGATGGTATGCTGAAGAGAGATTTAACTCAATACTGAGTAGACGACAAAGCTCTCTCCAGAACCGAGACGCTAACTGAAGCCCTCGGTCACTGACAATTTTGTCCGGCATGCCGTGTAGACGGAAGATGTGCCTAATAAACAACGCTGCCAGGGCCCGTGCAGAAGGTAACCGTGGTAGTGGCACCAGGTGCACCATTTTGGAAAAAAGATCGGTGATTACCCAAATCATGGTGCAGCCCCGAGACTTGGGTAAGCCCACCACAAAGTCCATGCCGACCATCTCCCAGGGCCTGTCTGCCACCGGCAAAGGGTAAAGTAACCCAGCTGGCCGTTGTCGAGGAGACTTATTCTTGGCGCACTCCATACAGTATAATGTTCCAATATAGTGCTCCACAAAATATATTATTACCCCATATAGTGCTCCATCCAGTATAATGGGCCCCATATATTGTCCCATACAGTGTAATGGGCCTCATATAATGTTCCATACAGTATAATGGCACAATATATTGCTCTATTCAGTATGTAAGAAAGACCTGCTTTGAGATGGTTCCGGAACTGTCGGGACTGTCGCCTCTGTTGTCCGAGGGAAAACTTAGGGGATCGGACCAATTTGGTCTCCAGAAGCAGGGGGTGTGGCTAAGCCTGTGCAGCCACAGCGTGTGCGGAAACAGTCAGACTTGGCGGGAAGAAGCAGCGCGTAGCAGGGTGAAGTGAGTGCTCCGTCCCTCGCGCACCGCCACAGCGTAGGTCCGCGCCCGAGCATCCCCGCCGTCACTGTCAGAGACTGTGAGGAGAGACGTGCAGTGTGCCCGTTGTTCACCACAAAATTAGGCGCCAAGCGCTCCGGGCCTGTGAGTGCTGTGTGCGTCCCATCTAAGAAAGACCGGGTGTGGGACCGTTACCTGCACCCTGACTCCCCAACGTATATTTGCCGGGCCACGTTGAGTTTAGACCATGCGGTGGCGTACGTTCTCTCGGCTACATCAGGATATGGACTAGAGGCTCAACGGAAGCCACCGGAGGTCAACAGCTGTCGCCAAGAGACGGATCATCGGGATCTTCAGGACCGCAGCGGACAAGCACAGCACCAGCCGTTGTTGGCACCCTCGCCTGCCTTGTAACTTTCACGGCCTGAGAGACAACTGGCAGGTAAGTTGCCCCCCCCCCCCGTTTAACTGCTTAACTCCCTGCCTGGAGTGTTCCAGTGTTAATTAAAATTGTTAACCCTCGCTCTGTCTCCTGGCCGTCACTGCATCCCACAACCTGCTTTCACAGTATATATGGCTTCATATACTGCTCCATACAGTATAATACTCCACACATAAAAAAATATGGTTTTGGCTTACAAATACTGAAATAAATACTGACCAAATACTCTACATGGCCTTATAATTTTCCACTGACTGTTACACTCCTGGTTTTAGCTTACAAATACTGAGTTAAAACTCGCCAAAAACTCAACGTGCGCACAAGGCCTAACAGGCTGTCAGTGCAGGACTCTCATGCACTGCTGTACGCGAGTTTGACTGACCAACAATCAAAGTAAAAGATATTCTTATCCCTCTGTGGGACTAGGTCAAAAAAGTTAAATAAAATGTGTAAAAAAGAAAAGGTGTAAACAGAAGAAAAAAGTGCACAAATTCATAAACAGTTGTTTTGCTGCTAAAACCGCAGCTTTTGTGTAAAAACAAGAAGAAAAAAAAAAAAGACATTCGGTAAATGTTATCGCCATATCTGGAAAAACCCAAACTATAAAACTGTCATGTTATTTATTCAGTACGGCAAACACAGAAAGAATAAGAAATAATAAACATGCCAAAAATGTAGCTTTATTCATCATTCTGACACACAAAAGATTGAATAAAAAGTAATAAAAAAAATCATATGTAAAAACAAAACAATCCAAAAAAAGTAAAACAAAAGTTGCAGCTCTCAGAATATGACGATGCAAAAACAAATTATTTTTGTAAAATATTGTTTTTAGTGTGGAAAAGCTTTGCGGCATAAAAAAAACAACATAAAACTGGTATTGCTGAAGTTATACTGACCTGAAGAAAAAATAGAACACAAGAATGTGATCACAGTCTTATTCTGGAATCAATCAAACATTGTTATGTACCCCAAAATGTTACCACTAAAAACTCTTAAATTATCCTGCACAAAATCAGTCGCTATGCAGGTCCATTATCTGTCACTTGAAATATAGGGGTTCATACGTTACTGATAGAACTCCAGCCTCTGGAGAAGTGACACGTCCCTAACACCCCTTCAAATAAAATCTAATTAAATCTGCACCCCTAAATCCAAATGCCCCCCTTACTGAGCCCCCATTGTGCCTAAACCACAGTAAGAGACTTCCTGTTTGGCATTACTATAGTGAAGAGAGCCCAATTAACAATTTACAGGATGCATGTCTCCAGAATCATAAGCTGAGCACAATGTACAGGCACTAAACTGGCAGATTTTCCAGGAAAAAGCATGGCGTGGATGTTACAAAGTGAAAACTCCTGTGGGGCAAAAATACTTGACGTTGGTATCGTCAAGTTGCTATGCCTAGGGTGGGAGAAAATGATTAGCCTATCCCTACTACCACCCACCCCCTACAATAATCCAGTGACGCCGCTCACCAAGACACAGAGACCGATAGTTTATTTGGAATAAGTATGGCCACAGCAGCCTTTATTACACACATAACATTAAACATTTATGCATTAATAACATTGAAATGCATTGTATTACATCTTATATCCTGAGGAGGAGTCCTTGAAGCCACAAGATCTTGGTGAATCACCGGAAATGCCGTGAACAAAAACCCATCAACTTACTCCCAGCCGTTACCCCACAGGCACGGGAGCACCAAAACACCAAGATATACTGTTCACCCAAAGTGACTTGGGGATCCGGCCACTCCTGGCGGAAACTCCCCATCCACTATTCACCAGATCACCACACATAAATTCATGCTGAGGAGACCCTATCCACTGAGTCCCCAACAAACAATTTCCAACCAACTTCAAGGACTACCCCCCGAACCATCACAACGAGGGCCCTTGACCCCCTCAAGGGCCCGAGACCCCCCCGACCCGCAATGCCATGGCCCTCTCCACACTCTTCTGGATACCAAGAGCCCACATGTCCGAGCCCACCGCATTCAAGTGGACCCCATCGGCCAACCAAAAATCGCCCTCACCCTTCTCTAGATCAAAGTGTCTCACTGACACTCCCCCATTCCTAACAACAAAAGAGGCTATAGCCCTATTGACTTTTATTCTGGCCTTATTAACCTTTGACAATGACCTCATAGTACGCCAGCGCCTACGTGGAACAATCTCAGACCAGACAATGGTGACCCCCACATATAACAACCACAACCGCAAGCAATCCTGCTTGACGTCCTTTATCAATTCCCTGAAAGGACGGACCCTCAAATCATTGCCCACCACATGGAGGACGAGTATGTCCGGAGCACGGTCTAACCGGTACACCCGTGTATTTCTGGTAGCACCCTTCTCCACTCCATCCCCCTGAAACCGAACCACCGCCTCGCTCCTGGAAAAGCTGATTTGTCTCCCCTCATTCCTGACATTAGCTTGTAGCTCTCCCCAGTGCACAAAGGAATGGCCGAAAATCCATACCAGTAAGGGCTCGGTACCTGAAACGAAACACAAAAGTACAAGAACACACTCAAAGGACATGCACACGCGGAGAAAACCCACATTACCCCCAAATTACACCCCACGCCAAATCATGACCTGACATAAATCCGATAACGATTAGACTTCAACCGCTGATGTGCTGAATGTTTGCGGCAGATAGGCCTCCCATCACCGCCTCAGTCGCAGCTCCTATGCAAAAGGAATGAGTAGCGAAGCAGGATTCATCTAAGCCCAAGTACCTAAGGGCCTTCCTAAAGATGGCGCAAAACTGATACCTAGATAAACTTGACCCTTCCGCGTGACACAGCAGGGAACCTTCCAAACTGGAGCGTACCTCCTAAAAGCGCTGCAAGCATACCACCGGGCATATTAACGACCCAGCCACCCGGCCCAAAACCATCCGTCAACCTTTGCCGGACTGATCCGTCTTGGATCTGCGCAACCAGAATTCAATACCTTGAGACGTCAAAACAACATCCTTAGCTAATAAACCATCCGGAACCTCCTTATTAGGGGAAACGAGCTCCCCTACTCTTAAGGCCCCAAAAAATGCGACGGAAAAGGCTAGAGGAAACAATAACACTTAAAAACGTGAGGAACAAACCGACTCTAAAGCACCGCCTAACTTTTCCAGTAAACCAAAAGATACCGGACTCCTCGTATCCCCACTACTTTTAACACGACGAAACCCCTTAACCGCCTGTTTCACAAGAAAAGTCTTTGTCAGATCTTTTTTCCCGTGCAAGCGAAAGCCAAAAGACAGCGCGGACAATACGCGTGAAACCTCCGCAAAAGACCAACCATCTGTCACTCCATGGCCTATCCAAGACAGCAACAACCCTTCCGGATCCCATGCAGGACGAAATGACGAGCTAGGCTCCACCATCCCCTCCCACATTCGCCATACGGATTGGTAAGCATCCCAAGTTTTTGGGGCTAGCGAGGATTTAATTAGTGACTTGGCGGCCCGCAAGCCACTCTCCACAGCTCCATCGGGCAAGCCAAGCCCTCGACTTCCGCATCTGGCGCCAATGAGCGAAAACGGTCCCACTGTGAACGAGAAAGAGAGTCAGCAATTTCGTTCTTAACACCTGGAACGTGCGTCGCTGTGACATGCGCATCCAGAGACAAGCAAAGCAAAACCAATTGTTGCAAACACTCGAACGACCGGGGGAGACAACACGGTAAAGACCACTGATTGCGCACACCACACCCATATTATCACAATTAAAGCGCACCCGCCTGTCCTGAAAGTCTCGACCCCACAAATGCACAGCCACAAGGAACGGTAAGATCTCCAACAGCATGATGTTCCGAACCAGGCCCACCACAACCCACTCGTCTGACCAAGGAGACGCACACCACTGTCCTCTGAAATACGCTCCAAAACCAACTCCTCCCGCCGTGTTCGTGAACAATTCCAAAGACCCGTTATCGACAACATCCGCCATCACTAACGAACGCCCATTGTACCCCTCCAAAAAGGAATCCCAAACTTTCAAGTCCGCCCTGAGTTCAGCCGATAACCTGATGAAATGGTGAGGGGCTCGAATTCCTGCAGTAGCGCCAGCCAGCCTACGTGAAAAAACTCGCCCCATCGGCATCACCCGACACGCAAAGTTCAGCTTCCCCACTAGTGACTGTAGATCTCGCAAAGACAGCTTCTTTAACCGATACGCCCTGGCTACCTCCGCCCGTAAAGTCAACACCTTGTCTTCAGGCAACCTGAACTCCCATTTGACCGTGTCAATGACGATACCTAAAAACACCATACTCGGACCCTCAGTCTTCCCTGGTGCCAGGAGCACCCCGAAACACTCAGCCACCCACTCGATTGATTTCAAAATCCTATGACAACGCAAAGAATCTGCCGGACCAACACGCAAAAAATCATCCAAATAATGAATGACTGACTCAAAACCGGAAACACCGCACACCACCCATTCCAGAAAAGAACTGAAGGCTTCAAAATACAGGCAAGATAAAGAACATCCCATGGGCAAGCACCTGTCTACAAAAAAACCGCCTTCCCAATAGCAACCCAGCAGTTTCATGCTATCTGGATGAACCGGTAACAACCGAAAGGCGGATTCAATGTCAGTCTTTGCCACAAGGGCGCCCCGACCACACTTCCTAACCCACCGCGCCGCTTCATCAAAAGAGGAGTAAACGACCGAATAGAGTTCCGGGTCAATACCATCATTCACCGACCCGCCACACGGGTAAGACAGGTGGTGAATAAGCAGAAACTTATTTGGCTCCTTCTTGGGAACGACGCCTGAGGGGGAAACAACCAGATCAGGAAAAGGAGGAGAAACAAAAGGGGCCAGCCATGCACCCCAAAGAAACTTCTTTCGCCAATTTCTCCGCCACCACTGAAGAATTCAACACAGCTGACCGCAAATTTTTGAGCACACATGGAATGGTAAACGGGGGATGGGGAATAACAAAACCATCACGAAAACCCGCATGCAACAAAGCAGCCTTCTCCCTGTCCGAGTATCTATTTAGATAGGGGACCATCCTTCCCAGATTCACCAGAGTCTTCCGCTTGAGAATTACCCCCCCCCCCGATTTTGGGCTTCCCTTTCTTGAAGCACTTGGATGCTCCATGGGAGGCGCCATTGCAGTTGGAGCAAAGATGTTTAAACTAGCAGTTCGCCCCGAATTTGCACTGGCCATCATTGAACTGCCAGCACAGACCCAATTTCTGGCCTCCCGCTTGTCCTTGCCCGCCCGCCCCTGTTGGGTTGGAGGTACTGTGTGCCTTGGCTCTGCTCCCAGCCCCCCCCCATGAAAGGAATGACCAAATTTATTCTGTGCGATAACACGAATCCAGAGACCAATGTCCTTCTGGTCCCACCTAATCGCAGGGCGAACGGCCTTCCTCTGCCAGAATTGCTCGTCGTACCGAAGCCACGCCTGACCCCCGTACACCCTATGAGCTTCTCCAATAGCATCCAGGTAACAAAATAGGGCCGAGCAATTGTCTGGAGCCTTTTCTCCTATGACACTTGCCAAAATGGCAAACGCTTGCAGCCAGTTGACAAACGTCTGGGGAATTAAACGCCACCTACATTTCTCTTCCTAATCTTTTTTGCTATCTTCTTTCTTACTCTTGTCTACGTTAAATTTTTCAAGAGGCAAGAGAGAAAAAATTTCGAAGTACTCATCCTTCCAAATGTGCTCCCTCACTTCCTTCTTCAAATGCGCCCCCAAAGGACCCTCGAAGCATACGTACACCTCCCCGTGCACCCTATCATCCAAATGTACGCGATACTCTCTCCGTCTGTACCGACACCGATACAGGTTCTACAACGCACCCCACCGCTTCTGGCCCGATGCGCCACGCCTGCCCCCCGCCCTGCGGCCCAACCCATGCAGCTAATGGCGATGGAGCCCCAATACCCCGCTCCAAGCGTGACAGTAAATTACGCACGTCGACCAACATTTCGTTGACGCCCATGGCGGAGATCTTCCCACTCGCCGCCGACCCTGTGTTATCCATGTAAGGCCCATCTGACCCCACCAACCGCTGAAGAAAACAGTAATGGATGACAGACATTAGACACAGAGCAGTACTCATGAGGCTGCTAGAGGGCTGTGGGCCCTCCAGCCGGAAATCCTGGATCCCAGAGTGCATCCCCGCTATCTCTGATGGTGCCAGTGTCCCCTTCAGTCTGACGCAAAGGTCCGGGAGTCCCATCAGCACCACTGGGGTAGTAGGCCCCACCCCCCGAGGGGAACCCGACCACCAAACCCCGCCATACAGTGCCTGGGTCACCACGTCCAGAGCACCTGGTGATGCCCCCCTGCTCTGCGCATGAAGAATGGCCCCCCATTGTGAATCTGCCGTGCCCAGATGGATCCCCCTGCTGCTGCCTGGGGAGATGGTGGTCCCTGCCCTGCTAAAACACAGGCCGCAGTGACGCTGTCTCCAGAGATCCCTCCTGTGGAGCCGTGAGAGGAGTCAGGCTGCGCAGCAGGACCATTGCTGGCACAGCCTCCCTAAGACGCTGGTGTGCGGCGCTGCTCGGCGCGTGTTGGCCCCGCCCCCTCCACTATGTGAGGCGGAGGCCTAGACACCGCCACAGGGCCTCGCCTGGCACGAGATCTGGAAGGGCCCCGGCCTGGAGGATCCCGGGAGGGGCTCCTGCGCCTGCACGAGGCCCGGGGAACTGATTCTGGTGACAGCCGCTCAGGAGGCCTCACCCGCCTCGCCCGACGTTCCCTTGGGGATGGAAGGGCCGAGGGTCCCTCCGATGATGCCATCCACCTGAGCCTCAAGCCAGCCTGGGGGCTGCGACCTTGCAGCCGCCCTCAGACGCTCCAGAACGAGATCCACTCCAGACATGGTGAGTGGGTCTCACTGCTTTGCGATCCAGAGCGGGAACTGAAAGGGAACCTCCTCCTAACTCCCCTATAAACCCACCAACACCCCTTAAATTTGCCTAAACCTCTACCCACCTGCCTATCCTTCCACACCCCCATCATGATGGCCTCTGCCCACGCCTCGGGAGTGGGGGGAGGCTCGCTCCGGCCATTTCTAGACCTCAAGCAGCTTGGATTGTGTGCCTCTCCACTCTTCCTCCAGACTCTGGGTCCTTGATTTCCTAGGTCTAATGTGAAGTTTCCACAATCAGTGATGGTTTGGGGAGCTATGTCATATGCTGGTGTAGGTCCATTGTGTTTTATCAAGACTAAAGTTAGCGCGGCCGTCTGCCAAGAAATATTAGAGCACTTCATGCTTCCCTCTGCCGACAAGCTTTTTGGAGATGGAAATTTAATTCTCCAGCAGGACTTGACACCTGTCCACACTGCCAAAAGTACCCATACCTGGTTTAAAAACAACCGTATCACTGTGCGTGATTGGCCAACAAACTCGCCTGAACTTAACCCCATAGAGAATCTATGGGGTATTGTCAAGAGGAAGATGAGAGACACCAGACCCAACAATGCAGATGAGCTGAAGGATGCTATCAAAGCAACCTGGGCTTCCATAACACCTCAGCAGTGCCACAGGCTGATCACCTCCATGCCACTCCACATTGATGCAGTAATTGATGCAAAAGGAGCCCCGACCAAGCATTGAGTGCATTTGCTGAACATACATTTCAGTAGGCCAACATTTCGGATTTTAAAATCATTTTTTCAGCTGGAGTTATAAAGTATTCTAATTTACTGAGATAATGACTTTTTGGTTTCATTGGATGTAAGCCATAATCATCAACATTCGCAGAAATAAACACTTGAAATAGATCACTCTGTTTGTAAGGACTCTATCTAATATACGAGTTCTCTTTTGTATTGAAGAACTGAAATAAAGTAACTTTTGATGATATTCTAATTTTTGAGATAATTAGTAACGGATCTACATCACAATATTATATAATCAGCAGGGTGAAGTACAGATTAAATTACCTTTATTATATTCCTTTTATTAAAAAAAACCAACGGTTCTCATATATCAAATGATTAAAAAATACAAAATCATACACCTATAACACCTATAATCACCACTCTATTTTGTGAAATCAAAAAACGTGCGAAAAATAATGATCTCAACAATTCCTAATCAAGATATTTCACGGTAGGATGTAGGATACAGATCAAATATACTAGGATATTGCATCCCGCTTATTAAATGTCGAATTAAATCAAAAGACACATTTCTGACATCATCTGGACACAATTTCCTATGTCAGATAAAATTAAACATTTAAAATGTCAGAGACAGCACAAAAGACGTTTATACCAGTTGAGAGCTAGTAGTGCAAATATTACTAATCAATTGCACCTAATCAGAAATATCACATATCATCCTTAGTATAGGTAAAAGGAACGATCTCACCACTTAATCGTATCCACCACTTGTCATCAGATGGGGGAAGGTCCTTCAGGCATTACCATACATTACCCCTGAGATGGTGGAATTTATGTGGCAAGCTATAAATAGACTATAGCTGACACGATATGGCAACTCTCCCCTGATGAACAAGCCAAAGAAACGCGTCGGGAGTTATTCAGCTTTCCTTGCCACATAAATTCCACCATCTCAGGGGTAATGTATGGTAATGCCTGAAGGACCTTCCCCCATCTGATGACAAGTGGTGGATACGATTAAGTGGTGAGATCGTTCCTTTTACCTATACTAAGGATGATATGTGATATTTCTGATTAGGTGCAATTGATTAGTAATATTTGCACTAATAGCTTCTCAACTGGTATAAACGTCTTTGTGCTGTCTCTGCACATTTTAAATGTTTAATTTATCTGACATAGGAAATTGTGTCCAGATGATGTCAGAAATGGTCTTTTGGATTTAATTCGACCATTTAATAAGCCGGGACTGCAAATATCCTAGTATATTTTGATCTGCTATCCTACATCCTACCCGTGAAAATATCTTGATTAGGAATTGTTGAGATCATTATTTCTCGCACGTTTTTTTGGATTTTCACAAAATAGAGTGGTGATTATAGGTGGTTATAGGTGTATGATTTTTGTATTTTTTAATCATTTGATATATGAGAACCGTTGGTTCTTTTTTAATAAAAGGAATATAATAAAGGTTAATTTTAATCTGTACTTCTACCCTGCTGATTATATAATTTTTTGAGATGCACCTGTAGTAATTGCAGCCATAGATGAATTCATTAATCACTGCAATTTCTAAAATTGGGTCACTTTGCTTTTCTTTTCTACTGTTCTCGCACCTTCACTATTCTAGCAAAATCTGTGCTCCCGAAGCCAAATTCCGCTCCTTCCTGCTCAGTCCTGCTGCGTGGCCAAACAGTAATTTCTGAGGACATATGAGGCATCACAGCATTGCGCAACAAATTTTGGGGGTCCAGTTTCACCTATTAACCATTGTGTAACTGAAAAATTTTCAACTAAAAAAATTACATTTTTACCACTAAAATGTTATATTTCCACATCCCAATGTTATAAAACTCTGTGAGGCACCTGTGGATTCAGAATAGTTACTATACCCCTACATGAATTCCTTAAGCATTGAATTTTCAAAATGTTTCAATATGTTCAATATAGGGTCACTTGTGGGGGCTTCTGCTTTTTTGGCATCTCAGGGGCCCTGCATATCGAACAATCTATTCATTTATTTTTCCCTTTTTCATATGTAAAGCGCCATGGAATAAATGGCGCTATATAAATGTGTAATAATAATAATAATAATTTATTCCAGCCAAATTTATGGTCCAAAAATCAAATAGTGCTTTTTCTTTATGAGTCATGCCATGTGCCAAAACAGCAGTTTTTGACCACATATGGGATAGTGTTACATTTGGGTGAAATTGCATAATACATTTTAGGTTCCTTTTTATCCTATAACCCCTTGTGAAAATGAAAAAATTGCAGGTAAACCAATATTTTAGTATAAAAAATGTAAATTTTTATTTTCTCAATTCACATTGTCTTAATTCCTGTGTGGCACGTGAAAGGTTAAAATATTTCCTAACGGGAGTTTAGAATAATTTGAGGGGTGCAGTTTTTAAAATGGTATTGTGGCGCCCCTGAGGGTTCAGTAGCCACAGAGGTATTGCACCTCATCCAGAGGTGTGGTAACCCACTCTCAGGTAAGGACGGAGCACCACCCAGGACTCTAACACCTGCACCCAACACACACTATAGCAGCAGGGCACCCTGGACGTACCCTAAGGGAGGATGGTCTCATCCCTGTCTGGGTAGTAAAGGGTGTTGGGAAGTGGGTGGAGAAAGTAAAAGGAAGGGAGTGAAGCTTAGAGAGCGGGAACGAGACTGTAGAGTCAGAACAGGAGGGGAGCTCAAGCTGAGAGGAGTTTGTCCCCAGACGGAGAAAGATAGAGTTAAGCAAGAAGCAGAAAGAAGCTTCCAGAAGGATAGAAGTGGTCCTAGGGACACGAATAGTGAGTAGTCCATCTGTGGGGCCCGATCCAATAGAGGATGGACCAGGTCGCAGTGGGGTATCGGCCCCGAAGACTAGTGGAGAAATCACCAGACTCAGCTAGCAAGCCGGAGGCAGGGGCACCTCTAGGTGCTTCAACTACAAGCCACAGTTATCTTCTCCGAAAAGGTATCCATTAGTGTTGAGCGATACGATACCGCAAGTATCGGGTATCGGCCGATATTAGCTCTATCGGCCTTTCGATACTTAGTTCCGATATTTTCGTCTTATCGGATACCGGAATCGGGATTGTCACTGTCACTGTCAGTGTCCGTCGGTCGGGTCTGTCAGGAGTCAGCGGCACTTACCTGCAGAAGATCTCCGGCGGTCACGGGCTGGACTGCTTCATGGCCGCCATCATCTTTCCCCGGCGGTCACATGCAGTTTCTCGCGATAACTGCAGTGACTGCTGGGTAATCCCGGCCGTAAAGCAGTCAGTCCGATGACGTCACCGCCGGGGAAGCAGGTAATCAGCTGTGCTGCGTCGCGATGACAGGCTCTGCCTGTCATTGCGATGTAGCAGAGCTGGATCGTCGTGGGACTGTCGTTACTATGGACTGCGTCGGACAGGTGGTATACTGTTGTTTTTTTTTTTTCTTTTTTTTACAGGAGATCGATGGCGTCGCAGGAATGAGTGTATAATAAAATTAATGAAAACTGTGTTGTCTCTTTTATTTCATTAAAAGACTTTTTTCTTGCTTTGTCTTTTTTTTATACATTTAATAACTTTGGGATTAATAATGGATCGGTGTCTTATTGACACCTCTCCATTATTAACCGGGCTTATTGTCACCGTGCAATCAACGGTGACATTAACCCCTTATTACCCCACTTGCCACCGCTACAGGGCAGTGGGAAAAGCCGGGTAAAGTGCCACAATTGGCACATCTTTTGATGCGCCAAATGTGGGGCTGCTGTAGCCTGGTATTATCAGGCTGTTGAGGGCCAAAATCCATGGGCCTTGACAGTCTTTTAATACCAGGCCGCAGCAGTCTGCATTTTACTTGGCTGGTTAACAAAAATAGGGGGACCCCTACGCCGTTTTTTTTTCGAGGGGATCCCCTATTTTTGTTAACCAGCCAAGCTAAGCAGACTGCTGTGGCCTGGTATTATCAGGCTTGCAAGGTCCATGGATATTGGATCCTTACCAGCCTGAAAAACCAGGCCTCAGCGGTCTGCTTCATCTGGCTGGTTAACAAAAATAGGGGGGACCCCACGCCAATTTTTTTCGAGGGGATCCCCTATTTTTGTTAATCAGCCAAGATATGCAGACTGCTGTGGCCTGGTATTATCAGGCTGGCAAGGTCCATGGATCTTGGCTCCTTAACAGCCTGAAAATCCAGGCCTCAGCGGTCTGCTTCATCTGGCTGGTTAACAAAAATAGGGGGGACCCCACGCCAATTTTTTTCGAGGGGATCCCCTATTTTTGTTAATCAGCCAAGATATGCAGACTGCTGTGGCCTGGTATTATCAGGCTGGCAAGGTCCATGGATCTTGGCTCCTTAACAGCCTGAAAATCCAGGCCTCAGCGGTCTGCTTCATCTGGCTGGTTAACAAAAATAGGGGGACCCCACGCCAATTTTTTTCGAGGGGATCCCCTATTTTTGTTAACCAGCAAAGATAAGCAGACTGCTGTGGCCTGGTATTATCAGGCTGGCAAGCAGGGTCGGACTGAGCCACCGGGACACCGGAGAAACCTCCGGTGGGCCCCAGCTCCTGCGTGGTGGGCCCTGATTTGAAAGGATAGGTCGCGGGGCAGAGGGGGCGGTGGCCCCGGGCCCCGCGCTCTGAGGGGGCCCACCCGGAGCTACGCTACAGTAACTGTATCGGCGTGCACAGCACGCCGATACAGTTACATTCTGCGGCAGAGCAGGGAGAATTGATCTTCCTGCTCTGCCGCCCAGAAGCTATGGGGCCTGAACAGGCATTGGGGGGGCCCGGTGCCAGCAGTGGGCCCCCAACCGTCATCGGAGGGTCAGCTGTATCGGCATGGGTACGGTTGGGGCGAGGATATGGGTGTGATTAGCTGTGAAATGGGTGTGGTCGGGGCGTGGCTTAAAATTTGCAGCGGCGCGCTATCGCGCCGCAGCCTTTAACCCTCTTTCCTGTCTTCAAAATTTGGGAGGTATGCTGTATGACCTCCCTACAACTTTGGGCATACTCCTGATGAGCGCGACGGATGGTCTCCTGAGGGATCTCCTCCCACACCTGGACTAAAGCATCCACCAACTCCTGGACAGTCTGTGGTGCAACGTGGCATGGCCTAAAATTTGCTGCAGCAGGCACAGCGTGCCACAGCCTTTGTCCCTCTTTCCCTTCTTCAAAGGTTGGGAAGTATGATGGTGGGCCCCAAGAATATTTTTTCTCTGGTGGGCCCAAGGTACTCCAGTCCGACGCTGCTGGCAAGGTCCATGGATCTTGGCTCCTTAACAGCCTTAAATACCATGCCTCAGCAGCAGGGGCGTACATAGAAATCATGGGGCCCCATAGCAAAAGTCTGAATGGGCCCCTCCCCCCAAAAAAAAACCCACAGCCATTGTAAATGTAAAGTGCCAGCACAGTGAGGGGACACATTAAACAAAAAAATGTATTATGCCCCCATAGATTGTGCCCCCATAGATGCTCCATAGTATAGGCCCTTATGCTGCCGCAGCTGCTGCAAGCAGAAAAAAAAAAGACATACTCACCTTTCGTCGCTGGGGGCCAGGTGCTGGTGTCCTGAGCAGGGGGTGACACCAGGTGCCGATGTCACAGCTCGCTCAGGGCCCCGGCACCTGAGATATTTACCTGTCCTCTCTCCACTGCTGAGTGCCGCTGTCTTCGGGGTCCTCCAGCAGTGAATGATGAGGCAGAGGGCGCGGCGCGCACTAACGACGTCATCACACCCTCTGACCTGAACATTGCAGCAAGAGGACGCGAGCAACGGTGGAACGGGACAGGTAAATATCCCTTATACTCACCCTTCTGCCGGCGCGGTCTGTGCAGCCCCTGCTCTTCTCCCACGGTCTCCGCCGCCAGTGTTCAGCGGTCACGCGGGACAGCTCATTAAAGTCATGAATATGTGCGTATTCATGACTGTAATGAGCGGTACCACCTGACCGCTGAACACAGGCGTCGAAGACCGTGGGAGAAGAGGAGGGGCTGCAGAGACCGCACCAGGAGGGGTGAGTATATAGAAGAGCTGCGCTCCCCCTCCCCCGCCGACCCCCTGGTAGTACTGTGTCAGCACAGCTACCCGACCGTCGAGGGCCCCCTCACCTGTCCGGGCCCCATAGCAGCTGCTTGGTCTGCTTCATTCACGGTACGCCACTGCTCAGCAGTCTGCTTCATCAGGCTGGTTAACAAAAATAGGGGGACCCGACGCCATTTTTTATTCGAAGGGAACCCCTATTTTTGTTAATCAGTTCCCTCTGACGTCACTGATGGTGTCCCTGGCTGACCTGAAGTGAAAGTGGAAAGCAATCAATTAATCTTTCCACTTCCTCTCCTGTCAGCCAGGAGAGGAACTCATTCATTTGGGGGTTTACTGTGAGGCTGCAGCATTAGCTGCGGTCCCTGCAGTAAACATTAACCCTTTCTGAAGGATTACACCGTGGGACCTGACTGTGCATGGGATAGGTAAGAATAATTTTGCTTTTTTATTTTTTTTTTATTACAGGAAATGGTTTTTTGCAGTCAAATAAAAGATGGTCAAAAACATGTGTCTTTATTTCATTAAAATGATTTTTAATTAAAGTGTGTGTGTTTTATTTTTATTTCATGCAATAGGATTAATAATTGATAGTTGTCTAATTGACAGCTCTCAATTATTAACCTGGCTTAAGGTCACCTTTCAATTGCAATGTGGCTTTAACCCCATATTAACCCATTCGCCACCGCTACAGGGCAATGGGAATAGACGGGCAAAGTGCCAGAAAGGGCGAATCTAATTATAGATTTGTCTTTTCTGGGGTGTCTGGGGGCAGATGTTAGTAGCCAGGGGGGGCCAAAAATAATGGTCCCTCTCTGGGCTATTATTATCTGCCCCCATTCGCTGGCTTTGTCTGTCTGGTTGCGAAAATAGGGCGGGAGCCCACGCATTTTTTTTAAACAATTTTACACCTCATATATATATATATATATATAATATACATGTCATTGAATTTGTGACACATATATATATATTTATATTTATAGTTCATACACTTCTACATAGTATAATAGCCGCTAATTCAATTGACGGCTTTTGTGAAAATGCAGAACCCGACATGAAATGACACTTGGTGTACATAGGGTTAACCATGTATTTTCATGTCCTTTGCTATCTGATTTGCACAAACAATTACATCAGTCTATGTGTGCAAAATTTCACACCTGTAGGGGTTAATTAAAGGTGTAAATTCATAGCAAAAAAGTCCGTTTTTTTTACAACGAATTTACACCTTTAATTAACCCCTACAGGTGTGAAATTTTGTACACATAGACTGTTGTAATTGTTTGTGCAAATCAGATTGCAAACGACATGAAAAGACATGGTTAACCCTATGTACACCAAGTGTCATTTCATGTCGGGTGCTTCTGTCTTTTCACAGAAGCCGGCTTTACCCGGCAATTGAATCAGAGGATATTTTACTATGTAGAAGTGTATAAACTATACATATATGTATATATATATGTCACAATAACATGTATATATATATAATATATATATATATATATGTATTCTATGTGTGTATATTTAGTGTTTACAAGGAAATAAAGGTTTTTTTTAGTTGCAATATTTTGTTCCCATAGACTTACATGGGACTTCCGGTATCGGAATCGGATATCGCCGATATTTAGTGATATCGGCGATACCATTCCGATCCAATATTTTTAGATATCGAGCAGTATCGCTCAACAATAGTATCCATAAGGAAGCAAGGGGACGCAGAGAGGACGTCACCCGACAGGAAGGAAAGGCAGAAAGTCAGCACAGTGAGACGGCCGAGAAAGGAACATATTGAAGGGCGTCCTGGAAAGGTGTATACTAATCAACCTGGGAGTTTGCTGGACCCCTCACCTGGAGGACACGGCACCAAGCGGGCATCTGTGCACACAAGAATCGTGAGCAAAGCTTTGGAAACTGCACCTGACTGTGTCTTCTGAATTCTTTCTGCAACACCCATTCAGCAATGCTACATCCCTTGCCAAATACTACATCATTACCATCTGATATATATATTATATTATAATATATATATACATATATATATATATATATTACATCTGCCCTGGGACTTAGCTCCAACTCTGCTGCATCACCAACTGTCCCAGAGGACTGCATCTGCAGCGTCGGCTTACATCTTTTATTGCCGAGTACCACAGGTGGCGTCATGAACACTTTTTTATAAACTTTATTCCCTTGTAAATATCCCTTTTATTGGACACCCAGGGCTACGGACCAGGTCACTGCTGCCGTGACACTGCTCCTTTAAGAAGCGGCCTGGTATCGAGTATCCCACTGCCCTGGCGGGCAATCCAATTTGGTGTCACGAACAGGATGAACCGACCCGAAAAATCGGGTCCTGTGCGCCTATCTTGAACTGCCTTTCATGTAAGCGACTTTGCTGAAAGTTTTGTACAATTGCCGCCATATTTGCACCACAAGGTGCGCAGCGAGAAGAAGGGCGTGTCGTCGTGGGTGGTACCTAGACAAGGGCGCAAAACATCATGAACGCCCCCTGTGTTTACTTTTATGTGACCGCATCATGGCCGACCGCCAGGGGAGTCCGCCTCCTAGCCTGGTTTGGCGGCAAAGGAAAAAGGCACCGTCCCCGTAGAAGGGCGGAGGAAGACCCAGCGTCGGGAAACAGAGCGCAAGAGAAGAGAGAGCACCAGGAAGCCATGGCGAGCGGAGGATGGAGGCCTGTCGGGCGCGGAGCGGAAGCAGAAGGCTCCCCCGGCCAGGAAGATCAAGGCTTCACCCGTCTTCGGGAACTGACCTGGGACTCCTGGAAGGAGAGGTTGAGGAGCTGACGCTTCCTACACACCCAATTGGCTGCCATCAACCTGTGGAAGCAGACAATATTAGAGAAAGCTACTGGATCCCAGGAGCCCACGTCATCGGCACCCACTAACCTGGAAGCTGCAGCAGACGACAACAACACTGGAGGAGCAGTTACGGGTGTTGCCCCTGGGGGACGGGAAACCCAGCTGGGGTCCCTAAAGTCACCACCAACCCCCAAACCCAGCCAGATACTACTAGATGTCACCTGGGACCGGATGACCGACCCCAGGGTGGACTATTAGAACCGCTGAAGCCCAAAGATCTGCTCCCTGCAGTACGCCACCGACCGGAGGTGATCCCATGGGAAAGCAAGGGGTCAATCTGATGGGATTCCCCATAGATGAGGAGTTCTTCGCCAGCAGATGCTGAAGCAGGAGGAGAAGGAGCGTCAGGCCCGCCGGGAGGGCTTGGGGGAAAGGAACCTGCAGGCCAAAGCCCAGGCCCACAGGGTACGTATGGAGGAACTGCACCCAATGAGTTGGGGTGTTGTGGTGAACTTTGACCTGGGGCAGGGTTGGGGCTTCATCATTGATTCCAGAGGGGGACCAGACCTCTCCGTTAATCGGAGGAATGTGGAGTCCCATCTCATCAGGGGACACCCTGAACGGGATCTGTTCCCAGGGGAATGAGTCTCTTTTACCAGGCACAATGGTGAGAGAGGCTGGTATGCTCTTCATGTCAGACTGGATCCCTAAAGAGCTAATCGCCCAAAAGGTGTATCCTAATCTACCTGGGAGTTTGCTGGACCCCTCACCTGGAGAACACGGCACCAAGCGCATCTGTGCGCACAAGAACTGTGAGTAAAGCTTTGGAAACTGCACCTGACTGTGTCTTCTGAATTCTTTCTGCAACACCCATTCAGCACTGCTACATCCCTTGCCAAATACTACATCATTACCATCTGATATACATATATATTTCATCTGCCCTGGGACTTAGCTCCACCTGTGGGGAGCTTATCCAACTCTGCTGCATCACCAACTGTCCCAGAGGACTGCATCTGCAGCGTCGGCTAACATCTTTTATTGCCAAGTACCACAGGTGGCGTCGCGAACACTTTACTATAAACTTCAGTCCCTTGTAAATACCCCTTTTATTGGACGCCCAGGGTCACGGACTGGGTCATTGCTGCCGTGACACTGCTCCTTTAAGAAGCAGCCCGGTACCGAGTATTCCACTGCCCTGGCGGACGATCCAGTATCACTTCTGGAGGTTTTTCCGATATATAGACACTTCAAAGTCTCTTTAAAATTTAGCAGGTTCATAAAAAATTGGTTCATAAATTATATTAAAAAAATGAAAAATTGCTGCAAAATGTTAACCCAGCGTCATAACAAAATAAAAGGACATTTGAAAAATGATGCAGTAGACCTATAAGGAAATGTTAATCATTAAGTGTTTTTTGTGGTATAACTATCGAGTTTAAGAATATAATCACTGAAAGCTTGAAAATCACTAATTTTTCTAAATTTTCATCAAATTTCATTTAAAAACCTTAAATTTACTGCTAACATAAAGTGCAATGTGTCATTAATTACTGGGATATGTAGAGGCGTTCCAGACTTATTACCACATAGAGTGACACTAGTCAGATTAAAAATGAGGCTTGGTCGTTAGGTTTAAAATTGACTCATTAATAGCAAAATAATGTGATCAACAAAGAATTCTTGTATTAATCTAGAGCTCTACACAATGACTAAATAATACCGCTGTACATTCAACCATTAACCATTACTATTCTTCATGGTTAAAAAGATCGAATCCAAGGGCATCAGAGGTGCCTCCTTCAACTGGCTTGACTGGAGATCACACACCTCATATTCTTGTATTCTTGCCATATACATGAGATAATCGTTCATTAGTTCAGCTTATCTCTTCTGACTCACTCATACACATGACTTGACTGAACATTAATATATTATCCCCTAAAAACAAATCTTCTCTCTTCTTATATCAGTTTTTAGGAAGAGTCAGGAGGCACTCCTAGAAATCAAATAGTTGATGAGTCCCTCCAAACTTGGCAGGTTTGGCCAAGTTTCATCTAATATATATGGGGGGGGCTTAATTCCTGCCTTAAAAGATATAAGTTGACTTTAAAATATGTGAAGCTTGCTAAAGCCCTAATGCTAAAAGATATATTGACGAGTGCCAAGACTATAAAATGGCCATGGTGGAAGGGTGAACTATGGAAGAAGAAATAAGAAAAAAGGTAAATGCAAATGACTGAGAAGGCAAAAACAAAAAAATCTTGAACTAAAGAGAAGGTATTTTGTGACCATGGACCAGTAGACGAAAATCCATGAACACAAAGACTAAAAAATCTTAAAAAAGAGAGTAAACTATATTGTGAAGATAGACCAATGGACCAAAGTCAAATAGGTGAGCTAACCTCCATTAAATGTTCAGTTCAAATTTTAATAGCTATCAAATGTTTTATTTTACTCATTTACATAGCACCATTAATTTCACAGGATTTTACAAATATTATCATCGCTGTCATAATTGGGGCTCACAATGTAAATTCCCTATCAGTGTGTCTTTGGAGGAAATGCATACAAACGCAGGGAGAACATACAAACTCCTTTCAGATGCCTTGGTGGGATTTGAACCCAGAACCCCAGCCTTACAAGGCTGCAATGCAGTTAGCCAATTTGTAGAAAAATGGTAACAGAGCATTGATTTTGAGATTGAGAGTCTGCACAATGCTAGATTATTTGTATCCTTTTGTGAGTTGGGGGAGAAATGTTATTTTAGCAGTCTTCCACAGAGTAGGAAATTTAAACTTGAAGAATTTATGAGATTTCATGATCATAAAAACATATTAAAGACAAAATTCTGTCTCGAAAAAACAAAAATCCATCTATCACATGATGGTTTATTTTAATCATCCCGCTTCATTGTGTCTGGGGGCCCATAGCTAGTGGACAATGGCAATCGATAGAAACAAAGGTCAACCAGGCTCGAAATTCAATTTTAATATTGATCAGTCAGTGTTACTTTTTGTTCTGTAATCACCTATAGCTGGCCAGTGAAAATCCAATCAATGATGGCAATTTGTCAAATGCAGTGCACCATTGTGTGGATTTCTAGGCTTGCGTGGTTGGAACGTGGAGAGGAGATCAGCAGGTTTGTAGACTTTGGGGCAGGAAGGACTGCGGAATGTTCCTTGTCCCGATGTGACATTTTGTGCCTCATATCTGAAACTGTTGCACAACTGATGCATCCAAAGGAGTGAAGAAAGTTATGTGCCAGTCAGCGGAGGCAGCAGTAGTGCTAACAAAGTCTGAGTTATTGTAATGCTGGGAAGTATATTGCCTTTTTACCTATAAGGTTGAAATGAGATGTTCTTCATTAGCACATACAGCCACATGTCAGGTTTTTCGGGAAACCTACAGATTCTAAGCGGGTTCAGTTCTCCCTGCCCCCCAAGGCCTCAACAGCTTTGACACAGATGACTGTTGTGGTGCAGACTGGAATTGATGAAGAAACAGATGGTCACAGTCCTGGTCAGGTCCGCCTGGGTCTTATGTATAATAGGATTGTACCAGCAGCTGGCCCAGTGAGGGGCACGTGGCAGGTAGTACAATAGGACAAACAGCAGAGTGACCCATTGTGTGCAGGGGACATTTGCCATCTGACTGCTGAGCAGCAGGATGGGGTGGGGGGACTTATCTGCCTGAGGCCTCTGTATAAGTATTTAGCATATTTAATTGTGCAGTCTAAAGAGTGACAGCTGGATAGCAAACATTTCTAAGTACAAAGCGTATATGGTCATTAAAACTTTGTACAAATATAGCTAGAATAAAAGATCACACATACAGTCCTAAGTGCTGATCTCAGGGACTGTGACCATAGGGGAGGGCCTGTGTTCATAAATGCAGAGAGACTGACATATGGATGCTGTACAGATGTCACATAGTCACATAGCTGAGCCTGTCATCTGATGGTTTGTGTTGTTAACTTAATGCGTGCTTGGTACAGTAAGGCAGCACAACTCCTTAAAGGGCCATTCTTGTTACAGCAAATATTTTTTGTGCAATAAAAAGCTACACAAACAGCATACAAGAGTATTACTATATACCTTCTCTGCCAAAATAATGAAGACTTTCTGACTATTAGAATATTTGGAAAAATTATTACTACATGCTAGATGAAAATGGAGGTCTTGGTTGGGTGTGTGGACTTGTTACTTTGGCGCTATACTCCTGCAGACCGCATGGTGCAGTCTACTCGGCTGGCCACTGGCCAGGACTGGATGTTACAGTGTTAATTGAAGGAGAGCAAAGTTGAAAAAACTTATTTTTACTGAAGAATAACTTAGTAAGAACTATATACGACAGTTAGTAGGTAATATACATCTTCATGGATGCTTCTTTAGTAACATGAATCATTATCACAAACATTTCCTTTTCTTCTAAAGTCACTTTGTTTTTTTCTGTAACTATCTCTTCTCTTAACAAAGCCCAGCACACTACTTAGGGAGCTTCCCTCGTTCTTTATAACGTCACTATAGTCTACTAAGCAAGAGTCCAACCCACGGTATGGCATCTTTCTCTCCGTTGAAGAGTTTCTGTGTCAATATGGTGGCTACTCAGTTTTTTTTTCTATTGATACCCTCAAACTACAACGCGGGGTATTTTCTCTTCCTGCTTTCGTTTCCCTTTCACATTCTGTTACCTTTCCGTCTGTAAACTTTGTTCCTTCCTGCTGGGCTTCCTGTCTCAGGCTCCCACACTTTCTCCTTTTCTACCTCTGTTACAACTCTGTACTGCTACTTGCTTCTCTTTCAGTTGTCTCTTCTCTGCAAACTCTTATTTTCTACCTCACTTGTCTCCCTCTAGCTCATACCTCCCAACTTTTGAAGATGGCAAAGAGGGATAAAGTTTGTGGCGTGCGTAGCGCGCTGCGTCAAATTTTAGGCCACGCCCCCTGACCACACCCATTTCACAAATAATCACACCCATGTCCACACCCCAACCACACCCATTTAGCACTGCTGATCACACTGGTACTGAGGGCACAGTGGCTGGCATTATGGGATCGTGGCTGGTACTGTGGGCACACTGACTAGTACTGAGGAAAAGAGAGAAAGAACAGAGAGAGAGAAAAAAGAAAACAGAAGAGAAAGAAAGAGCAGAGAGAAAGAAAGAAACAAAGAAAGAAAGGGGAACGAAAGAAAGAACAGAGAGAAAGAGGGGACAGAAAAAAAGAGTGGAAAGAAAAAACAGAGATGAAGATAGAAAGAAAGGGGAAAGAAAGAACAGAGGGGGAGAGAGAAAGAAAGAAAGAGGGGAAAGAAAAAAAGAACAGAGAGAGAGAAAGAAAAAGAGGGGAAAGAAAGAACAGAGAGGGAGAGAGAAAGAAAAGGGAAAGAAGAACAGAGAGGGAGAGAGAAAAAAAGAGGGGAAAGAAAGAACAGAGAGAGAAAGAAAGAACAGAGAGAAAAACAGAAGAATGAAACAGAAAGAAAGAGGGGAAAGAAAGAATAAACAGAGAGAGAAAAAAAAGAGGGGAAAAAAGAACAGAGAGAGAAAGAAAGAAAGATGGGAAAGAAAAAACAGAAAGACAGAGGGGAAAGAAAGAACAAGAAGAGAAAGAAAGATGGGAAAGAAAGAACAGAGAGAGAAAGAAAAAAAGAACACAGGGAGAGAGAAAGAACAGAGAGAAAGAAAACAGAGAGGAAAGAGCAGAGAGAGAGAAAGAAAAAAGGATTAGAGAGAAAGAACAGGGAGAAGGAAACAAAGGAGAGAGAGAAAGAACAGAGAGAGAAAGAAAGAACAGAAAGAGAGAAGGAAAGAACAGAGAGAGAGAGAAAGAACAGAGAGCGAGAGAGAAAGAAAGAAAGATTCTGTAAAGATAGTATAGCAGCCTGGCTCCCATTGTGGTGCCCACCTGAGCCTCCTGATGCATGACATATCATGATCTGCTCACATGGCCGAGATCCTCGATTGCAAGGCGATCCTGCTGTCCACGCTGTCGGAGGAGGACACGGTGATGGATCTAAAGCATTCCCTGAAGAGCCTCCATGGTTCTGTCACAATCTCCTACTAAAATTACCTCATTTCCGGTCAGCTTCCAGCACATCACTTCCGGTGGAACGTCACGTGCGAGTTTTAAAGTGCTCCTCAGGGACACCGCCGTACTCCTGTTCCGGAACATAAGCTCCCGGACGGACAGCGGCGACTCTCAATTGGACTTCCCGTGGATCTGGACAGTTGGAGTATGAATGCTCCCACCATACACCTTGTATACGCACGGCTCCGCACACCTCATACACACACGGCTCCGCTCCGTACACCTCGACACACACGGCTCGCTCCGTACACCTCGTTACACACACGGCTCCGCTCCTACACCTCGTACACACACGGCTCCGCTTCGTACACCTCGTTCACACACGGCTCCGCTCCGTACACCTCGTACACACACGGCTCCGCTCTGTACACCTCGTACACACACGGCTCCGCTCCGTACACCTTGAACACACACGGCTCCGCTCCGTACACCTCGTTCACACACGGCTCCGCTCCCTACACCTCGTACACACACGGCTCCGCTTCGTACACCTCGTTACACACACGGCTCCGACTCGTACCTCGCCACCACACACATGGATCCGCTCCGTACACCTCGTACACACACAACTCTGCTCCGTACACCTCGTACACACACGGCTCCGCTCCGTTACCAGCCGCTCCGTACACTCGTTCACACACGGCTCCGCTCCGTACACCTCGTACACACACGGCTCCGCTCCGTACACCTAGCACACACTACACCACTGCTACATCCACACTGTAAACGCCTCCTGACCCCACACATAAACTTACCCTCATGGAGCACCTGACTACCAGCACAGCAGAGAGCCAGAAACCGACCTGCACACAGAGAAGCCTGACCGTGTGACACCCAACTCCTCCCCTCCTGTGACCTCATCACAGGTCCTGCTCCCACATAAGAAGACAGCCAGCAAAGTTATTGCTCAGATGTCAGAAGCTGTAGTGGAGCGCTCTGAAAGTGAGGAAAGGGTGCATGGGGGCGTGGCGGCTCCTCTCACTGTGGGACACATGCTGTCCCGCCGGGACAGAGTGTGGGAGGGTCAGAATCAGGACTGTCCCGGTCAATCCGGGACGGTTGGGAGGTATGCTCTAGCTACATGGATACTCACTACATGATGTTCTGCTAACTAGCCAGACCTAAGGTCTGCTAGAGCTGCAAGCTAGGATCTATCTTCTCTTCTATGGCTGGGTGGTTTTCACTTCTGGTAACTACCTCTTGAAGCTCATCAAGAGAATGCCAAGAGTGTGCAAAGCAGTCATCAAAGCAAAAGGTGGCTACTTTGAAGAACCTAGAATATAAGAAATATTTTCAGTAGTTTCACATTTTTTTGTTAAGTATATACAGTAATTCCACATGTATTAATTCATAGTCATGAAAATACAGAAACATCTTTAAATGAGGTGTGTCCAAACTTTTGGTCTGTAGTGTATAGTGTGGCAGCAAATATGCGGACCATTATACTATTTGGGTACTACTGTGGGGGACATTATACTGTTGGGGTAAAATTGCAGAGGCAATTATACTGATCGGGTACTACTGTGTGGGCCATTGTATAGATTGGCAGCTAATGTGGGAGACATTTTGCAATTTGGGGCATACTGTGGGGGGCCATCACACAGTGTGTGGGCTTTTCATGTTTGGGTACTACTGTGGGGGACATTATACTGTTGGGGTAAAATTGCAGAGGCAATTATACTGATCGGGTACTACTGTGTGGGCCATTGTATAGATTGGCAGCTAATGTGGGAGACATTTTGCAATTTGGGGCATACTGTGGGGGGCCATCACACAGTGTGTGGGCTTTCATAAAGTGTGGGGTCCATTATAAAGTGTAGGGTCTATTATGGGAGGTCATCAATCTGTGAGAACTACTGAAGGGTCTATCATACAGTGTAATGGCCATTTTAATGTGTGGGAGCTAATGTGGGGGCCATTTTACAGTTTAGGGACTACTGTGAGGGCCAGATCATACAGTGTGGGGGCCATCATACAGTGTGGGGCTATTATACAGTTCAATGGCTACTGAGGGGTCCATCATACATTGTGAGGACTACTTTAGGAGTCACTATAGAGTGTGGGAGCAAATCTGGGGGCCATTTTACAGTTTGGGGACTACTGTGAAGATCATCATACAGTATGGGGGCCATCTTACAGTGGGAGGTCATTATACAATGTAGGGGTTACTGTGGAGTCCATTATACAGTGTGAGGACTACTGTGCTGGTCATTGAACTGTGTTTTGAGCTATGGGCTCATTTTACAGTGTGAAGACTACTGTGGATCCACCATACTGTGTGTGTATATGTGAGGTGTGGGCCCACCATACTGTGTATAGGGGAGCTTTGGGGGCATTATACTGTGTATAAGGGAGCTGTGAGCTGCCCATCATACATATGTATAGGGGAGGTGTGGGCCCAGTATACTGTGTAAAGAGGAGATGTACATGGGGCAACTCAAAGGACAATATTATTATAGGAGTAGGGACTCAGGGGACATTATTAAATGTTAAGTGTGCACTTAAGAAGAATTATTGTTATAGGGGCACTCAGGGTATTGTGACCATCAAAGGGGGCGTTATTACTTTCTAGTGGCAAAATGTGGCCACTATTTTCTAGAGCACTTACACAGGCTATTACTATATTTTAGAATGCAATTTTACCATCTAGAGGGCACAGAAGAGACATTTTACTTTTTAAGGGGCACAGTGGTAGGCATTAAGAGGAGCAATGTTATTGTACTACACAGTGGGTGCAGTAAAAGGGCGACATGTGGTAGGATGAGACGTTTGTGCAGGTTGGCAGGGCCGGCTCCAGATTTTTGTGGGCCCGGGGCGAAAGAGTCTCAGTGGGCCCCTTTAACGCATACCACAATTCATATTGCACAGATATGGCAGAAAAATATATGTGTAGTACAATGTCAAAGATTTCACTTACTTCTTACATTACATGAATGATACCAATAGCTCAGAAACCAGACAGTGTAGTCCTCCACACAGTATTATGGGCACCACATAGTGCTTCATACAGAATAATGAGCCCCATATATTGCTTCATACAGTATTTCAGACAACACATAGTGCTCCATACAGAATAATGAGCCACATCTATTGCTCCTTACAGTATTATGGGCACCACACAGTGCTCCATACAGAATAATGAGTCCCAATATATTGTTCCATACAGAATAATGTGCCCCATATAATGCTCCATACAGAATAATGAGCCCCATATAATGCTCCATACAGAATAATGAGCCCCATCTATTGCTCCTTACAGTATTATGGGCACCACATAGTGCTCCATACAGAATAATGAGTCCCAATATATTGTTCCATACAGAATAATGAGCCCCATATAATGCTCCATACAGAATAATGAGCCCCATATAGTGTTCCATACAGAATAATGGACCCCATATAATGCTCCATATGTAATTGGACCCATAAGATGCTCCATATGTAATTGGCCCGATATACTGCTCTATATATAATTGGCCCTATAAGATGCTCCATATATAATTGGCCACATATACAATTGGCCCAATAAGATGCTCCATATGTAATTGGCCCCATAAGATGCTCCATATATAATTGTCCTCATATACTGCTCCATATGTAATTGGCCCCATTAGATTCTCCATATGTAAATGGCCCCATATACTGCTCCATAAGTAATTGGCCCCCATATACTGCTCCATATATAATTGGCCACATACACTGCTCAAAACATGGCACAGGCATCGGGCCCCCAAAGCGCACCGGAGTCTCCGACGGCAGGTGGGCCCCCCCTGTCTCCTCAGGGTCCCGTCACTTGCCCGGTACGCAGGGTGCTGACGCCGGCCCTGCAGGTTGGGGATAGCTAGGATAGAAAACGTCAGGTAAAGTTGTAAGGAAAGAAAAGTGTGCACACCAATAATATAAATTTTATGAAAGATAATGGTACAAAAAATGTTAACACTGCCAGAAAGAATGTATTAAAAATCAATTAAAAATATTTATGAGAACTTGAAGGGGTAGGATATGATAGTCCAGTAATTACCCCTTCCTCAGGCAATTACAAATATGTAGATAATAATATTACCCTAATTTAGTTACATATTTGTTCCAAGAAACATGACTAAGTGCATACATAAACCAGAGTAATTGTTATATGCAAAAAATATGAAAACAAAAATTATATAAATAGTCAATTGATATATTATAATGAAAGCAGCAAAAATACAATGTGTACAAATACCAGTGTAAAATACCTGGAAAACCTGGGGCACAATATTCACATATATGGCAGCAAAAAGACAATACAATTAATTATATTGCATGTCAAATTAAGACATAGGATTCTGCCTGAGAAGCAGATCCTCGCACGTATGCCTGCTGGCAGCTTCGTCAGGGGTAATCTGCCCGAGTTGAGTACCAGGTTTAAATTGGAGCTGTGAAACCAATCAAATGAATGACACATAGCTGCACTGTGATGTTCAGCCTGTTCCGTCTTACACATAGTGCATGCATGATGATATCAGGCAGAACTGACATACGTGTTCTAGTGGTGTGTGTCACTGGAGAGATCCGGAGACCACGTCAAGACAATAGGTCTGTCATATCAGTCAGTATTTGATGATGCCATAATAGGTATATAAGGTACAAATTATAAAATGCATCTTGGCATTTGATCTATTAAACCACAAGTGAGTTTCCTCAGAAATGAGAATACAGATAATAAATGGGAAATGTTTAAGAACATCCTAAATAATCACTGTAAGCGGTTTATACCTTGTGGGAATAAAAGGACAAGAAATAGGAAAAACCCAATGTGGCTAAACAAAGAAGAGGGGCAATTAACAGTAAAAAGAAGCATTTAAACTACTAAAGCAGGATGGCACCGTTGAACCTCTAAAAAACTATAGGGAGAAAAATACTTTATCTAAAAAAACCAATTAAAGCTGCCAAAAATGAAACAGAGAAGCACATTGCTAAGGAGAGTAAAGCTAATCCCAAACTGTTCTTCAATTATATCAATAGTAAAAGAATCACAAGTGAAAGTGTAGGCCCCTTAAAAAATTGTGAGGAAAGAATGGTTGTAGATGACGAGAAAAAGCTAATATATTAAACACCTTCTTCTCCACGGTATTCATGGTGGAAAATAAAATGCTAGGTTAAATGCCGAGAGACAAAGAAAACCCTATATTAAGGGTCACCAATCTAACCCAAGAAGAGGTGCAAAACCGGCTAAATAAGATTAAAATAGATAAATCTGTGGGTCCGGATGGCATACACCCACGAGTACTAAGAGAACTAAGTAATGTAATAGACAAACCATTATTTCTTATATTTAGGGACTCTATAGCGACGGGGTCTGTTCCACAGGACTGGCACACAGCAAATGTGGTACCAATATTCAAAAAGGGCTCTAAAAGTGAACCTGGAAATTATAGGCCAGTTAGTCTAACCTCTATTGTTGGTAAAATATTTGAAG
The DNA here is from genome assembly GCA_033576555.1 of Oophaga sylvatica. Classification (NCBI taxonomy): domain Eukaryota; kingdom Metazoa; phylum Chordata; class Amphibia; order Anura; family Dendrobatidae; genus Oophaga; species Oophaga sylvatica. Next base: position 210,123,468 of record JARQOD010000003.1, on the reverse strand, counting down.
GGTTTCTGAGGTATGTTATTCTGGATTATCTCAATAGAATAACTGTTTAACTCCATATCAGCATGGGTTTATGAGGAATCGCTCCTGTCAAACCAATTCAATACATTAACCCTGTATAGACCTCATTATAATGCCGAGTAAAAGACCGACCAACCTCTATTTTGCCAAAAACTGGGAAATTATTGATTGTATAAGCTGGGTGGAAAATGTTGCCCATATAAGGTCCAGATTTGCCATATGCTGCACAGATTATGCCCATATGTTCACAGATTACCAATTCCACAGATTATGTCCTATGTTCCATAGTTAGTCCCCATATGTTCCACAGATTGCCCATAGTCCACGTTATGCCCTATGCTCCATAGTTATTCCATATGCTCCCAGTTATGCCATAGTTCAGATTATGCCCATATGTCACAGATTATTCCCCATATACTCACAGATATGCCCCATTGTTCCACAGTTATGCCCTATGCTCCAAATTATGCCCATATGTTCCCAGATAAGCCCATTGTTCGACAGTTATTCCCATAGTCCAAGATTATTCCCCCATATGCTCCACAGATTATGCCCATATGCTGCACAGATTATGCCCCCATATGTTCCACAGATTATGCCCCCATATGTCCACAGATTATGCCCCATATGTTCCATAGATTATTCCCCATATGCTCCACAGATTATGCCCCCATATGCTTCCACAGATTATTCCCCCATATGTTCCAAGATTATGCCTCCATATGCTCCAGATTATGCCCCATATGTTCCCTATTATGTCCCCATATGTTCCACAGTTTATGCCCCCATATGTTCCACAGATTATGCCCCCATATGTTCCACAGATTATGCCCCCATATGCTCCATATATTATTGCCCCATATGCTCCACAGATTATGCCCCATATGTCCACAGATTATTCCCCCATATGCTCCACAGATTATCCCCCATATGCTCCACAGATTATGCCCCCATATGCTGCACAGATTATGCCCCCATATGTCCACAGATTATGCCCCCATATGCTCCACAGATTATGCCCCCATATGTTCCACAGATTATTCCCCCATATGCTCCACAGATTATGCCCCATATGCTGCACAGATTATGCCCCCATATGCTCCACAGATTATTCCCCCATATGTTCCACAGATTATGCCCCCATATGTTCCACAGATTATGCCCCCATATGCTCCATAGATTATTTCCCCATATGCTCCACAGATTATGCCCCATATGTTCCACAGATTATCCCCCATATGCTCCACAGATTATTCCCCCATATGCTCCACAGATTATGCCCCCATATGTTCCACAGATTATGCCCCCATATGCTCCACAGATTATGCCCCCATATGTTCCACAGATTATGCCCCCATATGTCTCGACAGATTATTGCCCCATATGCTCCACAGATTATTCCCCCATATGCTCCACAGATTATGCCCCCATATGTCCACTGATTATGCCCCCATATGCTCCACAGATTATGCCCCCATATGCTCCACAGATTATTCCCCCATATGCTCCACAGATTATGCCCCCATATGCTCCACAGATTATGCCCCCATATGCTCCACAGATTATTCCCCCATATGCTCCACAGATTATGCCCCCATATGCTGCACAGATTATGCCCCCATATGTTCCACAGATTATGCCCCATATGCTCCACAGATTATGCCCCCATATGTTCCACAGATTATTCCCCATATGCTCCACAGATTATGCCCCATATGCTGCACAGATTAGCCCCATTGTCACAGATTATTCCCCATATGTCACAGATTATGCCCTATGCTCCACGATTATCCCAATGTCACGATTATGTCCACCCCATTCCCTTTCCGTTTTACGTGCGTGGTCCTATGCTCGCGCTGCTGAAAGAAAAAAATGAATATCACTTCGTGCTGGGCCAGTGCCGGGTCCTGAGCAGGAGGGACACCGGCACGCTATGGGTGACAGGTGCCGGTGTCACCGCTCGCTCAGGACCCCGGCACCTGAGATATTTACCTGTCACTGGACCAGTCACCGCTGCTCTCTCTTCCGGGTCCTCGGCAGTGAATGATCAGGCAGAGGGTGTGGCGCGCACTAACTATGTCATCGCGCCTTCTGCCTGAACATAGAAGAGGATTCTTTACTGTTAGGGCAGTGAGAATCTGGAATTCCTTGCCTGAGTTGGTGTTGATGGCGAACTCAGTCGAGGGGTTCAAGAGCGGCCTGGATGTCTTCTTGGAGCATAACAATATTGTATCTTACCGTTATTAGGTGCTTTAGAAGGACGTAGATCTGGGGATTTATTTTGACGGAATACAGGCTGAAGTGGATGGACAAATGCCTTGTTAACTATGTTATGAGTTGTGCGTTCCAAATTACGGCAAAGATGCATTCCACAGGATCCGCCAATGAAAAAATCAATTAAATCTCCGTGACTCATATACAAAAAGAAACAGAATAACATCCAAAGGTTTCATGTACAATGGGAACAAACTGGGATCATGGTTAAAGAGATCCAACATAAATACATATAAATAGGGATGAGCGAACCCGAACCGGAAAGTTTGGGGTTCATACCGGACACCTAGTGTCCAGTACCTAACACGGACATTTCACTGTGTATCTGGTTTCCTTTTCAGGTTTGCCATTCTAATAAAGCTTGTTGAAAGGCTGATTGGCCGATGCAGCACGTGACCTGGCCTGAATAAAGTGCCACCGCCGTTATGCTCTCTTTAATGTAGGGATAGGACGCTGAATTGAGAGACAGATTCTGACTGCACACTCTGAAAACACAACTCTGTGTGTACTCAGCAACCGTGTCTGTTAGAATATTGTGATAAAAGCAGCTGTGTTTATTCCCTCCTCCCCTCCTGTAGGAGTACTGTCGTTTAAGCAGCTGTGTGTACTCTGCACCTCCCACCTGTGGGAGTACTGTCCTTTTAGCAGCTGTATGTACTTTGTACCCTTCACCTGTAGGAGTACTGTCCTTTAAGCTGTTGTGTATACTTTGCACCCCACACCTGTGGGGGTACTGGTCCTTTAAGTCACTGTGTGTACTTTGCACCCCCACTTGTAGGAGTACTGTCCTTTAAACAGCTGTGTGTACTCTGTAGCCCCCACCTGTGGGAGTACTGTCCTTTAAGCTGCTGTGTGTACTCTGCAGCCCCACCTGTAGGAGTATGTCCTTTAAGCGCTGTGTGTATTTTGCACCCCCCGCCTGTGGGAGTAGTCTTTTAAGCTGCTGTGTGTACTCTGCAGCCCTCACCTGTAGGAGTACTGACCTTTAAGCTGCTGTGTATACTTTGCAATCCCCACCTGTGGGAGTACTGTCCTTGAAGTCACTGTGTGTACTTTGCACCCCTTGCCTGTGGGAGTATTGTCCTTGAAGCCACTGTGTGTACTCTGCACCCTCCGCCTGTGGGAGTACTGTCCTTGTAGCCGTTGTGTGTACTCTGCAACCCTTGCCTGTTGGAGTACTGTCCTTTAAGTCACTGTGTTTACTTTGCACCCCCACTTGTAGGAGTACTGTCCTTTAAACAGCTGTGTACTCTGTAGCCCCCACCTGTGGGAGTACTGTCCTTTAAGCTGCTGTGTGTACTCTGCAGCCCCGCCTGTAGGAGTACTGTCCTTTAAGCGCTGTGTATACTTTACACCTCCCACCTGTGGAGTACTGTCCTTTAAGCCGCTGTGTGTATTTCGCACCGCCCGCCTGTGGGAGTACTGTCTTTTAAGCTGCTTGTGTACTCTGCAGCCCTCACCTGTGGAGTACTGACCTTTAAGCTGCTGTGTATACTTTACAATCCCCACCTGTGGAGTACTGTCCTTGAAGTCACTGTGTGTACTTTGCACCCCTTGCCTGTGGGAGTATTGTCCTTGGAGCCACTGTGTGTACTCTGCACCCTCCCGCCTGTGGGAGTACTGTCCTTGTAGCCGTTGTGTGTACTCTGCACCCCTTGCCTGTTGGAGTACTGTGCACTGAGGGGAGTAATGCCCTTGAGGCTATTGTGTGTACTCTGCACCCCTGGCCTGTGGGAGTACTGTGCATTGTGGGAGTCCTGTCCTTGAAGCTGCTGTGTGTTTTCTATTAGTCTGAGAAATAAATAATTATCATCAGTCATTTTATTGCTATTAGTAGACCCAAAAATAAGTTTTCAGGCCTGGTGTGTGTATTCTAGTAGTTTTGCAAATCAATATATCGCATCAACTGTCTCCTTGCCATTTCCAGGCCCCAAAAAAATTTTTAAGGCCTGGTGTCTGTTTTTTTAATACTTTTGCAAATCAATATATTACATCAGCCATGTCGTTGCCATTTCTAGGCCCCAAAGCTATTTTTTCAGGGCTGGTGTGTGTTTTTATGAATCTGGGAAATAAATAATTGACATCAGCGGTCTTATTGCCATTTTTAGGCCAAATACATCATTTTTCATGATCACTGTGTTTTTTTCTAGTACTGTTGCAAATAAATAAATCTACTCTTCTGCCATCTAGTGCTGGTGTAGCTGCTGATGGTGATGTAGCTGATGTAGGGAGAGGATGTGTCATTCTGTACCTGCTATGTGCACAATTCCAACACCTTACTCTGGAGCGTCCAGGAGACAGGAAGTTATGCGTCCTTTCGTAGGCCCGAATATTGCTGCAATGGTGACGCCACAAGGTGCTGAAAAGGTGTTAGATTGGATGGCCGAGAGTGGCTTCAGTTCCTTCACATTATCTTCCACCTGGTCCAGTGCAGGCACCTGAGCACCATGGTCATCTGACTTCCACCTCACCACCTTGCAAATCAACCAGGTAGTCTGAGCCCTAGGTCATGCACCAGTCTCTTCTGCTTTTTGATGACTGCTGGCTCGGGTTCCATGGCCCATTCACCTGCCTCTACTCCAGAAGTGGAAGAGAATGAGTGCACTGATGCTCAACCACTTGTTAGGGTATGTTCCCACATTCGGTATTAGGCAAATATAGCACAAAAAGAAGATTTAGAGATCCTCCAAAAATTCAAAAATAATAGCAAAAGGCAGAGATGCTTACCTGCCCAGGCCTCCAAACAAATGCACTCAGGATGCATCAGGATGCATGTAGTTAAGAATGGCGGCAACACAGGTGCAGAAATACCGATGAGTCAACCACTCACAACCTACCAATCCCAATGGAGGGGGTGGCTGCTTGGTATATTGCTGACAAAAAAAGAATTGTATGTGGCGCTGTTTGGTATTAGGCAGCACTTTGGACGCAGCACATGTCCACTCCGTCCAAAGCACTGCCGGCTTTTGAACGCAGGTGATTCCGAATGTGTTCATTGAACCGTGCAGAATCACCGCTGTGAGGAACTAAGCCGACCGCCACACGGTAGCGCGGGAATCACAGCTTCTGATTCCACCGCCGCTACCACATGTGACGGACGACCCCTTTCCTCCCACGTCACCAATGGGACGTAACTCCACAGGTACAGCTCTCCGGCGCCCCCTTTGTCTCTCAGGTCAGTAAGGGAACTGCACCTAGAGCAAATGGCCGCCGGGAAGGTGTCCTGTTACCCACTGGGTATTCTAAGATTCGTGATCAGAGTAAAAGCATCAGCCCAAGATTAATTTATGGTTTAATTTGCCTTAAGGGCGCACTAGATAATTACAGAAATATACAGTAAAGCTATACAACGTAATTACAATGGATTTGCAGTCAGAGTAAAAAAATACAACAATAATGTACAAGGCTTAAAGGTATTAGCTATAGATCAATATTACCGGTTGTAGTATGGTCATGGGAAGGCAGGGGCTTTGCCATTCCCAGGTAACAGTCTTCAGTTACTGGATAGTCCCCAAAGCATATGTTGCTGCACCCTTGGCAAGACAAATCCGTTTTCTTGTGGTCCTTTCCTAGACCATCTTCTTGGCTTCTGTGTGTGAAAATGGAATGACCACCCTGTACATGGCTACAATTCTTAAACCTGCTAGGCCCTTCCCTTTTGCTTTGAAGCACGCATATTAACTGGCCTGCAATTCATATGGAGCAGGAAACAAGGGCTTGAGCTTGAGCTATTTACCATACGACTGACCATCTTATTCAGACACTGGCCTAAACTAATTAGCATGCTAAAGCCCCTTTGATTCCTAGTGGACATCAAAACTGGTCGTACTGGATATGCTAATAGGCCCTGTGTAGTTAAAAGTTTGTGGCTCTGTGAACAGACAAGATGGAGGCTGGTATAGGCCCTATACAAAATGGCGGCATCCCTTTCCTTACACCTCCCTGCTTTTGAGGGCGCTAGGGGGTATCACATTCCTGTGTTCCCCCGTGCGCCCTACCGCACCCTCTCTTTGGCTAGGGTGGCAGATCCAGAAGGATTTCTGACTCTCTGTCCTCTGAAAGGTTGCACACTGGTTGGGCATAAGCCTCACGCTCATGATGGGCCTTCATCATGTTCACATGGAAGGCCTTCCTCCTTCCACGGGCGTGGTCCAGGGTGACCAGGTAGGTGACGGCGTTGAGCTGCTCGTGCACGAGGTATGGACCCTCCCAGGCCGCCTGAAGCTTGTTTTGTGGTACGGGGACCAGTACCCACACCTTTTGACCCACCTGGTAGGTCCGCTCACAAGCATTCTGGTCGTACCATCGCTTCTGGTCAGCCTGAGCTTGGGCCATATTGTCATGCACCAGCCGCGTCAAGGCCATCATTCGGTCCCGGAAGCGCACGACATACTCAATGACCGACACTCCAGGGGTGGCTAAATCCCCTTCCCACGCTTCCTTCACCAGAGCAAGGGGCCCCCGTACACGTCGCCCGTACAGGAGCTCAAAGGGGGAGAACCCCGTTGAGGCCTGTGGGACCTCCCGGTAGGCAAACAGCAGGTGTGGGAGATACCGCTCCCAGTCTCTCCCGTGGGAGTCGACCAACATCTTCAGCATCTGCTTTAAGGTGCCATTGAACCGCTCACACAAGCCATTGGTCTGTGGGTGATACGGGCTGGCCACCAGATGTTGCACCTGTACCTGCTTACAGAGAGACTCCATCAACTGCGACATGAACTGGGTCCCTCGGTCGGTGAGCATTTCCTTGGGAAACCCCACTCTGGAGAAAATCTCCAGTAAGGCAGTGGCCACTTTGTCGGCCCGAATGGACGACAAAGCTACCGCCTCCGGGTACCGGGTGGCATAGTCCACTACCGTTAGTATGAAGCATTTCCCGGAGCGGCTGGGAGTGGACAGAGGTCCAATGATATCCACAGCCACCCTCGAGAAAGGCTCTTCGATGATGGGCAGAGTTACCAGTGGGGCTTTGGGGCGCCGCCCCGCTTCCCCACCCTCTGACAGGTGTCACACGAACGGCAGTAGGCTATCACCTCGGTCCTCATTCCAGGCCAGTAGAAATGCTGAGCTAGCCTGGCCCTGGTTTTAGTGATCCCTAGGTGTCCGGCCATTGGAATCTCGTGTGCGATCCGCAACAATTCCGCCCTGAACGGATGGGGTACCACTAACTGTCGGTCCCTGGGCCACGCCTCCGGTGAACCCTGCTGGACCGTTACCCGGTACAGCCGTCCCTGGTCCCAGACCACTCGCTCGCGGTCGGACTCCAGGGGAGGCTGTGCCGCCTGTTCCTTGAGAGTCTTCAGGCTAGGGTCAGCTTCCAACGCTGCCTGAAATCCCTGACTTGATGTGGCAAGAATTGATGAAACTGCCATGTCCTCTGTCAGTTCCCCGGTATCTGTCTCCAGGCTACTGTCTGACTCGGCAGCCACTTGGTCGGAGAGGGGGAAACCGTCGGACCTCCGCGAGGCTCCTTGGGCTTCAGCGCTCCCACTCCTGGTAACAGCAGCCACGACCGCTGAGACCACGGGTAGCGCCTGCTTTCCCTCGTCCCCTGACCAAGTGCCGGGTCAGGCAGACTTCCCTGACTTCCTGACATCCCGGATGTGGGGAACTCCTGCCCTGGAGTCTTACCTGGTGGCTCCTCTCCCGGGACGCCCCCTCCCCCCATGGCCTGTTCCTCTTCCTGCAGGGGCCCTAGACTCAGCAGGTTGGATTCACTTAGGGGCCCTACACTGCCCATAGCAGCCCTTCCCCCCACCTCTGAGCTCTCCCGTGCAGCCTCCTCACCTGTCCTCACTGTGAGCCCTGTGTGTGTAGTGTCAGTGCATGGCTTACCATCAGGTTTCACTCCCTCCTCCAATGTTGGAGGCACATTCAATACATTAACATTAGCATTCACAGTAGAGTTATGACATTCTTGGGGAGCCGAACTTGGGGTTCAGTGGCCACATACTGGGACACTAGCCGCCCCAAATCGGTCCCAAGCAACACATTTGCAGGAATATTTGGCGTTACTCCCACCTCCCGCATCCCCCTCCCGGCGCCCCAATCCAAATACACCTTGGCAACGGGCAGCGCCGGTTCAACGCCTCCAATTCCGGAGACGGAAAGGGTTTTCCCAGGTACCAAGTCTTGAGGGGACACCACCTCAGGGCGTACCAGGGTTCGTACAGCGCCTGTGTCCCGCAGTCCCATGACCGCTGAGCGGCCGATGGTGACGGGTTGGTAATTGTCTAGGGACCACCCCTCCCACACACAAAACAGTGGTCGGTTTCTGGACAGGGATGGGGCCTTCTGGCGCTGGGGACACGCAGCCTTAAAGTGTCCTGGCTGATTGCAATTATGACAACGTCTGGGTTCTGTTCCTGGCCTGGAGAGGGCAGCAGGGGGTACACCCCTTGCACTCTGGGGGCTGGATATGGGGCTGGGGCAGGATTGGGCTTACCCCCTCTCCAGGTGCTGCTGCCAGGCTTCTTTGGCTCCGGCGCCCTGTTGTTGGCATACTCGTCTGCCAGGGCGGCTGTAGCAGAAGCTCCCTTTGGTTTCCGGTCACGGAGGAACTGCTAGAGGTCCTCTGGGCAGTTCCACAAGAATTGCTCCATGACAAACAGTTCCTGGACCTCCTGGCGGGTAGTGAGCTCTAGACCCGAGGTCCAGTGCTCCGCAGCTCTCAGCAGGGCCCGCATGTGGTCGGTCCAGGTGTCCTTTGAACCCCGCTGCAGGCTCCTGAACTTCCTGCGGTACGACTCCGGGGTGAGGTTGTAGTGCTGGATCAGGGCCCGCTTGATGCTGTTGTAGTCCTGCTCCTCCCGGCAGGTAAGTCCCCCAAAACTTCCAGGGACTTACCCCTCAAACGGGGGGTCAGGTACCTTGCCCACTGATCCGGGGCCAGATGATGTTGGAGGCAGGTCCTCTCAAAAGCAAGCAGAAAGGAATCCAGTTCTCCATCCTTTTCAAGTAAGGGAAAGTCCTCCGCACGGACCTTGGAAGCCCTTGTCTCCGGTGGGCCTGATGCGTCCAGCGGGGGCCCGTGCTGAGCCATCTCCAGTCTGTGCCGGCGCTCCGCAGCTTCACGGCGTTCTGTAGCCTGCAACACACGTTCTGTATGCTCACCTCTGCCGCTGCTTGCTCCCGCTCCACAGCTTCACGACGTTCTGCTTGCTCACGCTCTGCTGCTTTCTCTGCCGCCACCAGGAGTCTGTCATAGGCGGTGTCATTACCAGCCTCGAGCTGTGCCATAGCCGCTTGGAAGAGGGCCTCCGATCTGGACAGGCTGGGACGGGCAGGGGGTGGACAGTCCACTGTGAGACTGAGCACGGGGTCGGCTCCTTGGGGAGCCCTGGCTGAGCTCCCCCTCATCGGTATCGAACCCCTCATAGGCCACAGCATTGGCCTCCCCCTTTGCCCTACTCCTGGTGCCTTCCGCCATCTTGGGAACCTTTGGTTACTGAAACACAGCTGCAACCCTGACCTTGCACACAACTTGTTATATTTACACTCTGACCGTCTAGTGCTGGGCTGACCTTAAGACCCCAGCAGTGAAAGTACCGCTGGTAGTCTCTAGTGTCTGGGAGTAGGGGTCCCACGCACACTATTACTCTGATCCCACCGCTGCCACCAATTTGTGAGGAACTAAGCCGACCGCCACACGGTAGCGCGGGAATCACAGCTTCTGATTCCACCGCCGCTACCACATGTGACGGACGACCCCTTTCCTCCCACGTCACCAATGGGACGTAACTCCACAGGTACAGCTCTCCGGCGCCCCCTTTGTCTCTCAGGTCAGTAAGGGAACTGCACCTAGAGCAAATGGCCGCCGGGGAAGGTGTCCTGTTACCCACTGGGTATTCTAAGATTCGTGATCAGAGTAAAAGCATCAGCCCAAGATTAATTTTATGGTTTAATTTGCCTTAAGGGCGCACTAGATAATTACAGAAATATACAGTAAAGCTATACAACGTAATTACAATGGATTTGCAGTCAGAGTAAAAAAATACAACAATAATGTACAAGGCTTAAAGGTATTAGCTATAGATCAATATTACCGGGTTGTAGTATGGTCATGGGAAGGCAGGGGCTTTGCCATTCCCAGGTAACAGTCTTCAGTTACTGGATAGTCCCCAAAGCATATGTTGCTGCACCCTTGGCAAGACAAATCCGTTTTCTTGTGGTCCTTTCCTAGACCATCTTCTTGGCTTCTGTGTGTGAAAATGGAATGACCACCCTGTACATGGCTACAATTCTTAAACCTGCTAGGCCCTTCCCTTTTGCTTTGAAGCACGCATATTAACTGGCCTGCAATTCATATGGAGCAGGAAACAAGGGTTGAGCTTGAGCTATTTACCATACGACTGACCATCTTATTCAGACACTGGCCTAAACTAATTAGCATGCTAAAGCCCCTTTGATTCCTAGTGGACATCAAAACTGGTCGTACTGGATATGCTAATAGGCCCTGTGTAGTTAAAAGTTTATGACTCTGTGAACAGACAAGATGGAGGCTGGTATAGGCCCTATACAAAATGGCGGCATCCCTTTCCTTACAACCGCGTCCTATACATTGTACGGGGACATTTATCTTGCAGAGACTGAGCGTCTCCGCAAGATAAATTGACATGCTGTGTTCTGGAAAGATGCGCCGCATGTGCGTCTCAGCAGGGAAGCCACGGGTGCCGGAGCACGAATAGTGGAGATTGGATTTCTTGAAATCCCATCCACTATGCTGTAATATCTGGCCGCTGCGGGTTGTACGCTGTGGATGTACGCAGTGCCCAACCCGCAGCATTTACTGACCGTGGGAATATACCCTTAGGGTGGATGATGAGTACGTGGGAGGGCTAGTGCACATGGTCCACCACAGCACATGTCAGATGATGAGGAAACTCAATTGCTAACTGCAGCGTCATTATGCAGTGTGCACACTGGCAAGGAGTACAGGTTCAAGGAGTCGGTGGAAGATGATGCGGAGGGATGATGAGGTCCTAGACCCCACATGAAGCGGATGTCATCCTAGTGATGTGCACAGTTTGGAGGAAGAGGAGATGGCCACACTGCCACAACAGCACAGCAAAAGAGGGAGCAGGGTGTATCGGCTGCTATTGCCCACTGCGTCATTGCTATAAGCACACCAAAGACAGCTCAAGTGTTGCTAAAGACACTGACCTGAGCGGCGGACCCGCAGTACTATATGGACTACTTGTTTCCTGTTTGTTTTCACTTTGTGCTGGAATGGCTGTTCCTTTTTCTATCCAGAGTGGTTTATGCAGTTTTAATAAACTTGCTTGGACATTTCAGCAATACCGCCTCCTGTGCCTACCTCAACTGCAGCCGAGTACAGATCTCAGCAATAGTCAGTGCTGATGACGCCATCATCCGCGTTACCATATCACTTATATACCATGATGGATAAGGTATCTGGCACAGGAGGAAGAAGAGGAGCAGAGCCAATTCACACTATTATCAGGCCTGACTTCCACACATGGCTCGGACAGTGGGCTACTGTCTCAACATCAGCCAGATACCCAACTTTACAGCAGGGGGCAGTTTAGGAAGTTGATGATGATGAGGAGGAACAGCCATTTTCACAACAGGGGGAAGAGAAACAACTGTTTTCACAGCAGGGTATCACTCAGATCAGCTCAGGGCATCACTGTAGTGTGGCTGGGGGGATACAGAGTACCCACAGGATATAATTCCCACCAAGGACAGCTTGTTGTTTCTGGCCAGCCTGGTACACATGAGCCAATACATGCTGCAGTGCCTGCAGAATGACCGCCAAGATGCCCATATTGTTACCAGTGCAGATTAATGGGTGGCTACCCTGATGGATCCCCACTGCAAGGACAATATACCATCATTACTTTCGTCACTGGAAAGGGATCTCAAAATGCATGAATACAAGCACACACTGGTAGAAAAGCTATTAATGATTTTCCCACCTGACTGCGGGAGCTCAGTGGAACAACGAGGCGGAGGAGGAAATCGCCAACGCAGCTGGGGCACCGCCAGCACCTCGGAAGGCAGGGTTAGCATGGCCAATATGTGGAAAAACTTTATGAGCAAGCCACAACATCCGGCACCACCATCTGATGCAGTCCGTATTAGCAGGAGGCAACGTTACAAAAGCATGATGGAAGTCTACCTGTCTGCACGTCTCCACGTACTAACAGGTGGGTCTGCCCCATTTAACTTCTGAGTCTCCAAATTGGACACATGGCCTGAGCTTTCCCTTTATGCTTTGGAGGTACTCGCCTGCCCTGCGGCAAGTGTACTGTCAGAAAGTGTGTTTAGCACGGCAGGAGGATCATCACAGACAGGCGCATCTCCCTGTCCACATCCAATGTGGGTAAACTGATGTGTAGCCTAGCTGCGCTTGGTGCTACATGTTACCCTGGAGGATGCATGAAAGGTAATTCACAATCACCCGATATTCATTCACACTCCACATTTCCCTAGTGCCACCAGAGGGAGCCCTTTAGAGTACGCAGGTATATAAGGGTGTGGAGATGGGATTAGTTAGTTAGTTGTTGTGAGGAAGGAGTGGAGTTCAGTTTGTCTGCACAGCCACCTCAGAGAAGGCAATCATCTAGTCATCTCAGAGAGCTCAGAGAGTTTGCAGTCCGCAGCCTAAGAGCAGCAGAGCTGAAGAGCACCAGAACTGAGAGAAACTGCTATCCCATTGTGCTTATGTTAAAGGTGTGAGTAGGACGACAGGCAAGTGGAAAAGAAGAAAGAGAGAGTGACTGAGGATGAATAGCAATGATGGCTTACCTCCACTCTGCACTACCGGACACCGGGTCCGAGCTTGCTAGTACCTTCACGGCTAGTGGGAAAAACCGGAGACCCTGCTGGACTTCAAGTCACGGAGGGGCCCAATAGTGCTGATACGTAACCGGGGTCAGGAGAACAAGAGTCTAGCAGGACCCTGCACATAGAGACTTAGTTCTGTCCAAAAGAAGGCTCCACCACAAGATCAGCGGGCGTAGCAAAGAGAACGGAGTTAAACTTTGTTTTATGCAAGTTAGAAACTCACACATATAAAGACGTAAGGAGGCCCTACACCTACTCAGTGGATTACTGGACATGCATCCTCCACCCTGACGGCTTCCCGGGACGTGCCTGAATCTACCACCAGTAAAGGTACCGAAAGAGACTGTCTTGTGTGTGTCTGCATTATTGCTCTTGCACCCGTACACCGCTATATACTCCGAGGGATCAGTCTCGCCTGTGGGAGACTTAACATCTTGCTGCCCAAACCCTCAGAGGACCTACCCTGCAGCGCTGGTCACCCTGACCAGGAACCACAGGTGGCGTCACGAACATTTCTATCATCCCCTGTAAATATCCCCTTTTTAGTGAGCGCCCAGGGCCACAGACTGAGCTGCGCTACCCATGACATCCCCCAGTGAAGTGAACGGGCTCGGTGCCGAGTACCCCAAAGCCCTGCTACGTGCGACTCATCTACTTGGCGTCACGAACAGGATCCGAAGCTCGCAATATGCGAGTCCTGTGTGCCTGGAATGGACTGTTTTGGGCAAAAAGACTGCGTTGCGTTTTTGTGATTTTTGGCGCCATTTTCCGCCATTTCCACCATATTCGTGCCCTGAGGCGCTGGTGAAGAGGAGGGGCGTGTATTCGTGGGCGTACCCCCCTGTGGCGCAAAAGTAATGGGCGCCCTGTCTAAATGTTACTACAATGTCCGAGCCTGCCCCACTGCAAGGGAGATCCGCCTCCTCTTCATCCTCTATGCTAAGAAGAGAAAGCGAAAGTCCCGCCTCCACAAAAAAATCCAGAGTGTTCCAGATGGGAAGCACAGTCTGGCCTGGAGTGAGATGGCGGAAGGACAGGAGTCGCTGTGTGGAGGAATGGCGGTGCGCAGACCCCGTTCCCCTGAAGAGCTGCAGCCTGTGCCTGAACCGTCCCCAGGTCGGAGAGAACGACCCAAGAATGCAGAGAGTGGATGAATTGGATGAGGCGCTGAGGGATATGGCCCGACACCGTGCAGAGATGGAGGCGATGGAGCAAAGCTGGCGTGCCCTGAAACAGCGGCTGCTGTGGGACCGGCTGCTCTCCCCCCTGGATGCACAACCGTCACCTGCGCCACCACTGGAACCAGCGGCTGAAGAAGAACCGAGGACGGCCCCAAAAGAGCTGATCCTGACTCCGCCGAGGACGCGGCGGGAGGGAAGGAGGCTGAGGAGGCCTTACCCGGACCGGAACGCTAGCCAGGCCTGGAACCAGAGGCCGCAACGGAATGCTATCTCCCGGTAGGGACACCGGAGGATCCCCAGCCACTAGCGATGGAAATCGACTGGGAGGAGATGGAGCACCTGGACGATGTGGAATACGCCGCCCAGAAGGAGAACGAGTGGAGACGTTGTGAGCAGGAGCAGCGGCAGCAGCGAGAGGCGTAGCAGCTTCGCCAGAGGTACCGGGAGAAAGATCTTGCTGACAAAGAGATCGTCAAGCGAGACAAAGGTACGCTCCGGGAACCGCGGCGCCAGGGGGCCATTAGAGACTTCAAACTCCAGGGAGGCTGGGGATTCATCCATGAACCAGGCCTGTACCAGGAGGTTTCTGTAAATCGCAGAGATGTAGAGTCACACCTGCCAGAAGGGCACCCGGGACGGGATTTGTTAATTGGGGATGTTGTCACCTACACGCGGCACTGGGGTCTTAAGGGGTGGTATGCCCTGAATGTCTCCCGAATCAGCGACCCAGTCCCTGAAGCCGGCAACGCACCCCGCGTCTCAGCGTCCCAGGCCCCAGCCAAATCAGTGCCCGGCCGCGCACCTGCGTTCTATCCTGCGTCCCATTCTGCAACGCTACAGAGCACAACGATTGCAAATGCGCCCCCTACTGAGCCACTCCATGCACCTGCGTCCCATTCTGCATCGCTAAAGAGAGCAGCGACTGCAAGTGCGCCCTCAACTGAGCCAGACCGCACATCTGCGTCACCATTGGAAACGCTGCAGAGCCTAAGTTTAGAAGAGGCACCTGTCAGGCCTCCAGGAAATCGCAAAGTCAGAGTTGAAATGAGAACTGTAGCTACACAGGCACCGGTAGCAGGACACGATCTTATTGTGATGCGTTACAGAACGCACAGTATGCTTCCAGCCGCCGGTATGGAAGATGCTGCCATGTTAAAAGAAGACCACTAGGACCCGGACAGGGTTTACTGAACCGTAGAAAGTTATGAAGAATTGCACTTTATTGAAAATGTTATATGATGATGTTTACATGCTTGAAGTATGGTATCCCAGTTGGGTAAAGTGTTAATGTGATATGTGAAATGCTATTTGAAGGACTGCGTGCTGAGGACTCTTGCAGCACAGAACTTAATTGTAAATAGTTGGCACTCGGTGCCCCATCTTGGTTTTACGTAAGCCATTCTACCTCAGAAGAAAAACCCGTAAGGTGTGGCCTTGAGTGAGGTTTGCAGCAGAGAAGTCCTGCAGCCCACCCAGGACCACCGTGGGAGGTTTGGTACGGGTCCTCCACAAGAATCCTGTATTTATTTGCACGTGAAAGTATTTGATATTTTCTATTGCTAATTTGTATACATTGAAACGTTCAGGTGTCCTTACCTCCCGCAAGAGAAGAGTTATGTTATTGTTGATATTATAAAAATTGTTTTCTTTTTTAGCCCGGGAGTGCTGATATTAACTAGGGGGGGATGTGTAGCCCAGCTGCGCTTGGTGCCACATGTTACCCTGGAGGATGCATGAAAGGTAATTCACAATCACCCGATATTCATTCACACTCCACATTTCCCTAGTGCCACCAGAGGGAGCCCTTTAGAGTACGCAGGTATATAAGGGTGTGGAGATGGGATTAGTTAGTTAGTTGTTCTATCTATCGGCCTAACCGACTGCTGCGCTCTGCAAACGACTTTCGACTAACCTCTGCACTAATCCGTACCTCCCACTCCCGACTCCAAGACTTCTCCCGCGCTGCGCCAATCCTCTGGAATGCTCTACCCAAGAAATTAGGACTATCCACAATTTGCATGGTTTCAGGCGCTCCCTCAAAACACATCTGTTCAGAGCGGCCTATCACATTCACTAATCAAAGTCATTCTATGTGTAAGTGTGTGTGTGTGTGTGTAGCCCATTCACTATCTCCATCCATCCCTCACTCCCTTAAGATGGCTGGACCATCATTGTAAATGCATCATTGTATATACACACCTGTATTTTGTATCTCCCCCACCTCATTGTAGATTGTAAGCTCTCACGAGCAGGGCCGTCTTATCTTGCTTTAATTACTGTATTGTTAACGTTGTGACTTATGACTTGTGTTTTGAAACTGTCAAACTGTAAAGCGCTGCGGAATATGATGGCGCTATATAAAGATTATTATTATTATTATTATTATTGTTGTGAGGAAGGAGTGGAGTTCAGTCAGTCTGCGCAGCCACCTCAGAGAAGGCAGTCATCTAGTCATCTCAGAGAGCTCAGAGAGTTTGCAGTCCGCAGCCTAAGAGCAGCAGAGCTGAAGAGCACCAGAACTGAGAGAAACTGCTATCCCATTGTGCTTATGTTAAAGGTGTGAGTAGGACGACAGGCAAGAGGAAAAGAAGAAAGAGAGAGTGACTGAGGATGAATAGCAATAATGGCTTACCTCCACTCTGCACTACCGGACACCGGGTCCGAGCTTGCTAGTACCTTCACGGCTAGTGGGAAAAACCGGAGACCCTGCTGGACTTCAAGTCACGGTGGGGCCCAATAGTGCTGATACGTAACCGGGGTCAGAAGAACAAGAGTCTAGCAGGGCCCTGCACATAGAGACTTAGTTCTGTCCAAAAGAAGGCTCCACCACAAGATCAGCCGGGCGTAGCAAAGAGAACGGAGTTAAACTTTGTTTTATGCAAGTTAGAAACTGTCACGCTGTGTAGCAGATATATATATGTGATGACAATAATCTATATCAAAAGGGCAACATACTATATAACATGCGCATAGCTATATGATAACATAGATTTACCTGACAGAAAGTCCAGTGGGTCAAAACGGAATCCGTTATACGCTGTCTCCGGCTAGAGGGTGACCGGGTCTAAGCTGACCCTAAACTGGGGTCCTAACTAATCCCTCAACCTGGAGGTACTGTTAAAGGTACAGAGGTCCAGGCCACCAGCGTAAACCCTGTCTCCTATCAATCCCTGCCAACTGTATTCTAGTCCTAAGAAGGACCCTGAATACCACCAAAGGGAATGAACAGGTAACGGTTAATGAACAGAAAGACATATAAGAAAGACAAGAAATAAAGTAAATAAAGTCTTACATACAACACTCACACACAGTAGGAACACCTAAGGTCTCAGAGATAAACTATAAGCTGTAAGAGTAAAAACAACTAAGGAGCTCTTAGCTTAAGTATTCTCAGAACCGCTCCAGTCTGCTAAACTATATGAATGCTTTCACCGGCATCTAACACCCAGACTGGCAGGAATATAAAGGAAACTAATTAGAACATAATCCAAAGCAGCCGGGCGAGGCTGGACCTAGTCTTAGCAAAGAGCTAGGAAAAATTAACTCTCTCATTACCAAACACAAAGAAACAGCAGCTCAGCTGTGAGAAGTCAGAATGTGCAATCGCGACGATCTTCGTGGCGATGCACCCATGACAGTACCCCCCCTTCTACGAGGGGCCTCCGGACCCTCATGACCAGGTCTGTCCGGGTAAATTGTGTGAAAGGTCCGAACCAATCGATCTGCGTTATCATCAGACGCAGGGACCCACGTCCTCTCCTCAGGACCATACCCCCTCCAATGAACTTCCACGTTATCATTGACTACCACTGAAGGAGGAGGTAGAGGTGACGGTATGACTGGTGCCACATACTTTTTAAGTAATGACTTGTGAAACACATTATGAATTTTAAACGTAGGAGGGAGGTCCAGACGAAATGCCACAGGATTAATTATGGAACTGATCCTGTACGGCCCGATGAATCTGGGACCCAACCTCCAGGAGGGAACTTTAAGTTTTATATTCCTGGTAGACAACCACACCAGATCGTTCACCCTCAGATCTAGACCAGAAACTCTCCTCCTATCAGCCATCCGTTTGTAAGGGTTCTCCGTAACCTTCAGTCTTAAGCGATCTGGAACTATCAGTCTCCCTGGAAGTCCCACAGGGGCGTCCCCCTGAGCCCCCAATACCTCCCCCTCAAGCTCAGAGCATACAGCTGACACTACAACTCCCTCCTGAGGAATAGGAACCGGATCATCCGTCTTCCCGACCCCTGGGAAAGTACGAGATAAGGCATCAGGAAGCAACTTTATTGAGCAGTCATATGTGCGATGAGGAGGTAACTCTTTACACCCCTCCTCTGAGAACTTCTCCCAAAAGTCCTCCAGAAAAGGAGGCAAAGTCCTAGGCACAACCGCACCGATGACCGTGCTCATGCAGTTATTCTTGCAAAATTCACCCCACTGGCTTATCTTTCTGGATTGCCAATCAATCACTGGGTTATGTTTAGCCAACCAAGGAAGTCCCAACACAATAGGAGCAGGCAGACCCTCCAACACATAACAAGACAATTGCTCTTTATGTATTGCCCCTACTCGAAGATCTATGTTATGAACAGCTTGTACCAAGCTACCTTGACCAAGAGGTCTAGAATCAATAGAGAGTATAGGGACCGGTTTGGCCAATACACTCAGTTGCATACCATGCACCTGGGCAAACCGAGTGTCCACCAAATTAGCCCCGGACCCACTATCAAGAAAAACAGAAATCCTCTCAGTTCTAGTACCAATCACCACCTCCGCAGGCACGAGAAACTGAGAGGGATTTGGGGACGAAATACACACTCCCAGGTTAACTCCTTGGTTCAAAGAGGTCCGGGATGGACACCCCCCAACAAAATGTCCCTCTCTCCCGCAAAAGAAACACCTTCTAGTCTTGCGGCGCACCGCTGATTCCCTCCTACAAAATGATGTCCCTCCCAACTGCATGGGTTCCTCAGAACAGACCAGGGAACCTCAGTATAAGGGACTTTAGTAGTAGGTGGAGTCATCACGGGGGGCGGAGTTACCTCGCGTCTTCCCCGAAGACGTCTATCAATGCGAATAGCGAGGGCCATAGCAGCCTCCAGTGATGGAGGAGAATCATACTGAGCCAACACATCTTTTAATTTGTCAGACAACCCTTGACAAAACTGGCTCCTAAGAGCTGGGTCATTCCACTGAGTATCTGTTGCCCATCTACGGAACTCAGAAGAATATTCCTCCGCTGGACGATTTCCTTGCCGTATTTTACGTAACCTTGTTTCAGCAAAGGAAACTCGATCCGGATCATCATATACCAGACCCAGGGCAGTAAAAAATCGATCCACTGACTGGAGATCTGGGGAGCCTGGAGGAATAGAGAACGCCCAAGATTGAGGATCCCCTTGTAAGAGCGAGATAACAATTCCCACCCTCTGCTCTTCACTCCCAGATGACCGAGGCCGCAGCCGAAAGTACAATTTACATGCCTCCCGGAAAGTAAAAAATTTGTCCCGCCCACCAGTGAACCTGTCCGGGAGAGCAACCTTAGGTTCAGATCTGGTTTGCTCCGGGGGGGACAAAACCTTGGACTTAATGTCTGCCAACTCCATGGACAATCCCTGCAACTGCCGGGCCAGCTGGGCTACTGGATCCATGATAGCTGGGGAGAATCTTTAGTATAGGCCGGTGAAAATGTCACGCTGTGTAGCAGATATATATATGTGATGACAATAATCTATATCAAAAGGGCAACATACTATATAACATGCGCATAGCTATATGATAACATAGATTTACCTGACAGAAAGTCCAGTGGGTCAAAACGGAATCCGTTATACGCTGTCTCCGGCTAGAGGGTGACCGGGGTCTAAGCTGACCCTAAACTGGGGTCCTAACTAATCCCTCAACCTGGAGGTACTGTTAAAGGTACAGAGGTCCAGGCCACCAGCGTAAACCCTGTCTCCTATCAATCCCTGCCAACTGTATTCTAGTCCTAAGAAGGACCCTGAATACCACCAAAGGGAATGAACAGGTAACGGTTAATGAACAGAAAGACATATAAGAAAGACAAGAAATAAAGTAAATAAAGTCTTACATACAACACTCACACACAGTAGGAACACCTAAGGTCTCAGAGATAAACTATAAGCTGTAAGAGTAAAAACAACTAAGGAGCTCTTAGCTTAAGTATTCTCAGAACCGCTCCAGTCTGCTAAACTATATGAATGCTTTCACCGGCATCTAACACCCAGACTGGCAGGAATATAAAGGAAACTAATTAGAACATAATCCAAAGCAGCCGGGCGAGGCTGGACCTAGTCTTAGCAAAGAGCTAGGAAAAATTAACTCTCTCATTACCAAACACAAAGAAACAGCAGCTCAGCTGTGAGAAGTCAGAATGTGCAATCGCGACGATCTTCGTGGCGATGCACCCATGACAGAAACTCACACATATAAAGACGTAAGGAGGCCCTACACCTACTCAGTGGATTACTGGACATGCATCCTCCACCCTGACGGCTTCCCGGGACGTGCCTGAATCTACCACCAGTAAAGGTATCGAAAGAGACTGTCTTGTGTGTGTCTGCATTATTGCTCTTGCACCCGTACACCGCTATATACTCCGAGGGATCAGTCTCGCCTGTGGGAGACTTAACATCTTGCTGCCCAAACCCTCAGAGGACCTACCCTGCAGCGCTGGTCACCCTGACCAGGAACCACAGGTGGCGTCACGAACATTTCTATCATCCCCTGTAAATATCCCCTTTTTAGTGAGTGCCCACTCTTAGTGCTGGAATGAACGTGTCACATGGATTTATGTCTTTCTATATCAATTAAGGAATCTGCTTCTCTGACCTTCTAGGGGCATCAAAACACAATACCAGACCCCAATCAGAGGGCAATAAAACTTTCTCTCTTTATCTATGAACTGTTCCAATTAGAGTTGAGCGATACTTTCCGATATCCAAAAGTATCGGCATCGGAATGGTATCGCCGATACCCAAAAAATATTGGCGATACCCGATACCGATACCGGAAGTCCAATGTAAGTCTATGGGAACAAAATATCGAAATAAAAAAAACCCCATTCTTGCCTTGTAGGTTAATTGTACATGAAGGAAAACAACAAAGAGTAATGTAGAATGTATTGGGGGAGGTTGAGGAGACATTAAAGGCATAGATGTTTAACCCAATCCAATGGAATAGCATTAATTTTTTTTTTTTAGGAAATACGTTCGGATTGACGAAGAAATTGACAATGTTGTTAACCTTTTTTCTATTTTGTCAAATATGTCTGTTTCACAACTTCCATGGTCTTCACCTTTTTAACTTTTCACACACTTTCTCCTTCATAATCTTCAGCAGCATCATCTTTCTCATCAAATTATTCTTAATCTTCACCTTCTTAATCTTCTAAAACTTCTTGCTATTCATCTTTTTGTTAACATTACTTATATTGTTCTTATTAAACAGTTATTATTCTTCATATTCTACTTCTTCATCTTCTTCCTATTCATCCTTTTCATCATATTCTTATTTGTGACAGACATTCCTGTACTTGTAATCTGTAAAACTCTGAATTTTCATCCTTCCGTTCTTGCTGTCACGAAAGATTTTAATTACAACAGTATTTGTCCGCGTTCAGTTTAGCCTGCAGCAGCATCAGGCATTTTCCAGGGCACCACGAGGAGGAACGGACTCACCCCCATACACTGCTTAGTCTTCTTCTGCTTAGAATTTAGAGCATATATTTTGCTCTTCATTTTGGTCTTATACTTAATGTTCTTCTGCTTTTTGATCTTCTGCTTATTGTTCTTCTGTCTCTTGTTCTGTATCTTGTAGTTTGTCTTAACCTTCTTTGTCCTGTTGGTGATGGTACAAAAGCCAATGGAAGTAACGAGGACCAGCTGACTGTGCTGGAACCCAGAGGGTCAGCAGAAGGAAAAGAGCCAATGGCACAACCGAGGACCAGCTGACGTTACTGGGACACGGTTACTAAGCAGGAGGTACCTGTACTCCAAAGCACTACCAAGGACCAGCAGACGTTGCTGGAACTCGGATACCGACATGGAGGCACCTAGGCCAAAGGCACTGCGGAGAACCAGCTGACGGTACTGGAACCCGGATGGGTAGCAGAAGGTACAAGAGCCAATGAAAGTAACGAGGACCAGCTGACTGTGCTGGAACCCGGAGGGTCAGCAGAAGGAAAAGAGCCAATGGCACAACCGAGGACCAGCTGACGTTACTGGGACACGGTTACTAAGCAGGAGGTACCTGTGCTCCAAAGCACTACCAAGGACCAGCAGACGTTGCTGGAACTCGGATACCGACATGGAGGCACCTAGGCCAAAGGCACTGCGGAGAACCAGCTGACGGTACTGGAACCCGGATGGGTAGCAGAAGGTACAAGAGCCAATGAAAGTAACGAGGACCAGCTGACTGTGCTGGAACCCGGAGGGTCAGCAGAAGGAAAAGAGCCAATGGCACAACCGAGGACCAGCTGACGTTACTGGGACACGGTTACTAAGCAGGAGGTACCTGTGCTCCAAAGCACTACCAAGGACCAGCAGACGTTGCTGGAACTCGGATACCGACATGGAGGCACCTAGGCCAAAGGCACTGCGGAGAACCAGCTGACGGTACTGGAACCCGGATGGGTAGCAGAAGGTACAAGAGCCAATGAAAGTAACGAGGACCAGCTGACTGTGCTGGAACCCGGAGGGTCAGCAGAAGGAAAAGAGCCAATGGCACAACCGAGGACCAGCTGACGTTACTGGGACACGGTTACTAAGCAGGAGGTACCTGTGCTCCAAAGCACTACCAAGGACCAGCAGACGTTGCTGGAACTCGGATACCGACATGGAGGCACCTAGGCCAAAGGCACTGCGGAGAACCAACTGACGGTACTGGAACCCGGATGGGTAGCAGAAGGTACCCATGGAAATTAAAGTTGAGGCAGCAGGACTGTTTGCCGTTCACACAGCAGGGGAACAGCT
Source organism: Oophaga sylvatica (assembly GCA_033576555.1). Classification (NCBI taxonomy): domain Eukaryota; kingdom Metazoa; phylum Chordata; class Amphibia; order Anura; family Dendrobatidae; genus Oophaga; species Oophaga sylvatica. Next base: position 210,100,184 of record JARQOD010000003.1, on the reverse strand, counting down.
GACATTACTGAACCCCAGTAACACAGGAGCAAGTGTAGACTGTGCTAACAGCACTTCCGAGAAACAACTGGCGGTGTTGTAACCCAGGGATGAGAAGAGAACATGGTGGAGGCAGCAGGACTTTTTGCTGTTCACACAGCAGGGGAACAGCTGACATTACTGAACCCCAGTAACACGGGAGCAAGTGTAGACTGTGCTAACAGCACTTCTGAGAAACAACTGGCGGTGTTGTAACCCAGGGATGAGAAGAGAACATGGTGGAGGCAGCAGGACTGTTTGCCGTTCACACAGCAGGGGAACAGCTGACATTACTGAACCCCAGTAACACAGGAGCAAGTGTAGACTGTGCTAACAGCACTTCCGAGAAACAACTGGCGGTGTTGTAGCCCAGGGATGAGAAGAGAACATGGTGGAGGCAGCAGGACTTTTTGCCGTTCACACAGCAGGGGAACAGCTGACATTACTGAACCCCAGTAACACAGGAGCAAGTGTAGACTGTGATAACAGCACTTCTGAGAAACAACTGGCGGTGTTGTAACCCAGGGATGAGAAGAGAACATGGTGGAGGCAGCAGGACTTTTTGCCGTTCACACAGCAGGGGAACAGCTGACATTACTGAACCCCAGTAACACAGGAGCAAGTGTAGACTGTGCTAACAGCACTTCCGAGAAACAACTGGCGGTGTTGTAGCCCAGGGATGAGAAGAGAACATGGTGGAGGCAGCAGGACTTTTTGCCGTTCACACAGCAGGGGAACAGCTGACATTACTGAACCCCAGTAACACAGGAGCAAGTGTAGACTGTGCTAACAGCACTTCTGAGAAACAACTGGCGGTGTTGTAACCCAGGGATGAGAAGAGAACATGGTGGAGGCAGCAGGACTTTTTGCCGTTCACACAGCAGGGGAACAGCTGACATTACTGAACCCCAGTAACACAGGAGCAAGTGTAGACTGTGCTAACAGCACTTCCGAGAAACAACTGGCGGTGTTGTAGCCCAGGGATGAGAAGAGAACATGGTGGAGGCAGCAGGACTTTTTGCCGTTCACACAGCAGGGGAACAGCTGACATTACTGAACCCCAGTAATACAGGAGCAAGTGTAGACTGTGCTAACAGCACTTCCGAGAAACAACTGGCGGTGTTGTAGCCCAGGGATGAGAAGAGAACATGGTGGAGGCAGCAGGACTTTTTGCCGTTCACACAGCAGGGGAACAGCTGACATTACTGAACCCCAGTAACACGGGAGCAAGTGTAGACTGTGCTAACAGCACTTCCGAGAAACAACTGGCGGTGTTGTAGCCCAGGGATGAGAAGAGAACATGGTGGAGGCAGCAGGACTTTATGCCGTTCACACAGCAGGGGAACAGCTGACATTACTGAACCCCAGTAACACAGGAGCAAGTGTAGACTGTGCTAACAGCACTTCCGAGAAACAACTGGCGGTGTTGTAGCCCAGGGATGAGAAGAGAACATGGTGGAGGCAGCAGGACTTTTTGCCGTTCACACAGCAGGGGAACAGCTGACATTACTGAACCCCAGTAACACAGGAGCAAGTGTAGACTGTGCTAACAGCACTTCTGAGAAA
>JARQOD010000003.1:210084045-210098500 GCA_033576555.1 Oophaga sylvatica | reverse complement strand
CGTCCGGTATCTTTTGGTTTACTGGAAAAGTTAGGCGGTGCTTTAGAGTCGGTTTGTTCCTCGCGTTTTGAAGTGTTATTGTTTCGTCTAGCCTTTTCCGTCGCATTTTTTGGGGCCTTAAGAATGGGGGAGCTCGTTTCCACTAATAAGGAGGTTGCGGGGGATTTATTAGCTAGGGATGTTGTTTTGACTTCTCAAGGTATTGAATTCTGGTTGCGCAGGTCCAAGACGGATCAGTCCGGCAAAGGCCGAAGGGTGGTTTTGGGCCAGGTGGCTGGGTTGTTAATGTGCCCGGCTGTAATGTGCCCAGCGCTTTTGGGAGGTACGCCCCAATTTGGAAGGTTCCCTGCTGTGTCATGCGGATGGGTCAAGTTTATCTAAGTATCAGTTTTGCGCCATCTTTAGGAAGGCACTTAGGTACTTGGGCTTAGATGAATCCCTCTTCACTACTCATTCCTTTCGCATAGGAGCTGAGACAGAGGCGGCGATGGGAGGCTTATCTGCCACAAACATTCAGCACATCGGCAGTTGGAAGTCTAATCGCTATCGGATTTACAGCTCAGACCAAAAGTTTGGACACACCTTCTCATTCAAAGATTTTTCTGTATTTTAATGACTATGAAAATTGTAGCATCACACTGAAGGCATCAAAACTATGAATTAACACATGTGGAATTATACATTACACTTTACAAAAAAGTGTGAAACAACTGAAAATATGTCTTATATTCTAGGTTCTTCAAAGTAGCCACCTTTTTCTTTGATTACTGCTTTGCACGCAGAAAAGGTGAATGGATGGACTCTACATGCCTGGTTCCCACCGTGAAGCATGGAGGAGGAGGTGTGATGGTGTGGGGGTGCTTTACTGGTGACTCTGTTGGGGATTTATTCAAAATTGAAGCGGTAAGCTGTCCAGCTCACCCCAAACCATCTCAATTGGGTTCAGGTCTGGTGACTATGGAGGCCAGGTCATCTAGCGTAGCACCCCAACACTCTCCTTCTTGGTCAAATAGCCCTTACACAGCCTGGAGGTGTGTTTGGGGTCATTGTCCTGTTGAAAACTAAATGATGGTCCAGCTAAACGCAAACCGGATGGAATAGCATGCTGCTGCAAGTTGCTGTGGTAGCCATGCTGATTCACTATGCCTTCAATTTTGAATAAATCCCCAACAATGTCACCAACAAAGCACCCCACACACATCACACCACCTCCTCCATGCTTCACGGTGGGAACCAGGCATGTAGAGTCCATCGTTCACCTTTTCTGCGTGCAAAGCAGTAATCAAAGCAAAAGGTGGCTACTTTGAAGAACCTAGAATATAAGACATATTTTCAGTTGTTTCACACTTTTTTTGTAAAGTGTAATGTATAATTCCACATGTGTTATTTCATAGTTTTGATGCCTTCAGTGTGATTCTACAATTTTCATAGTCATGAAAATACAGAAAAATCATTGAATGAGAAGGTGTGTCCAAACTTTTGGTCTGTACTGTATGTCAGGCCATAATTTGTCATGGGGTTGTACTTCGGGGGTAATTTGGGTTTTTCTTCACGTGTGCTGTCAATTAAGTGTGTTCTTGTACTTTTAGTGTTGGTTTTCGTTTCAGGTATTGAGCCCTTACTAGTATGGATTTTCGGCCATTCCTTTGTGCACTGGGGAGCGCTACGAGCTGATGTCAGGAATGAGGGGAGACAACTCAGCTTTGCCAGGAGCGAGGCGGTGGTTCAGTGGCTCGGTTTCAGGGGGATGGAGTGGAGAAGGGTGCTACCAGAAATATACGGGTGTGCCCGGTTAGTCTGTGCTCCGGACATACTGTCCTCCATGTGGGGGGCAATGATTTGGGGGTTCGTCCTTTCAGGGAACTGATAAAGGACATCAAGCAGGATTGCTTGCGGTTGTGGCTGTTATATGTGGAGGTCACCATTGTCTGGTCTGAGTTTGTTCCACGTAGGCGTGACGTACTATGAGGTCGTTGTCAAGGGTCAATAAGGCCAGAATAAAAGTCAATAGGACTATATCCTCTTTTGTTGTTAGGAATGGGGGAGTGTCAGTGGGACACTTTGATCTAGAGAAGGGTGATGGCGATTTTTGGTTGGCCAATGGGATCCACTTGAATGCGGTGGGCTCGGACATGTGGGCTCTTGGTATCCAGGAGGGTGTGGAGAGGGCCATAGCATTGCGGGTCGGGGGGGTCTCGGGCCCTTAAGGGGGTCAAGGGCCCTCGTTGTGGCAGTTCGGGGGGGGGGAGTCCTTGAAGTTGGTTGGAAATTATTTGTTGGGGACTCAGTGGATAGGGTCTCCTCAGCCTGAATTTATGTGTGGTGATCTGGTGAATAGTGGATGGGGAGTTTCCGACAGGAGTGGGCGGATCCCCAAGTCACTTTGGGTGAACAGTATATCCGGTGTTTTGGTGCTCCTGAGCCTGTGGGGTAACGGCTGGGAGTAAGTTGATGGGTTTTTGTTCATGACATTTCGGGTGATTCACCTAGATCTTGTGGCTTCAAGAACTCCTCAGGGTATAAGTTGTAATACAATGTATTTCAATGTTGCTAATGCAAAAATGTTTAATGTTATGTGTTTAATAAAGGCTGCTGTGGCCATACTTATTCCAAAGAAACCATCGGTCTCTGTGTCTTGGTGAGCGGCGTCAAGGGATTATTGTTGGGGGTGGATGGTAGTAGGGATAGGCTGATTATTTTCTCCCATCTTAGGCATAGCAACTAGTGTTGAGCGATACTGCTCGATATCTAAAAATATCGGATCGGAATGGTATCGCCGATATCACTAAATATCGTCGATATCCGATTCCGATACCGGAAGTCCCATGTAAGTCTATGGGAACAAAATATCGCAACTAAAAAAACACTTTCTTTCCTTGTAAACACAAAATATACACACTTAGAATACATATATATATATACATATATATACATGTCATTGTGACATATATATGTGTCCTGTGTGCCTTAATTGAACTGTTTTTTTGCTTGAGAATTGCAAAAATCATCATAGACTGTATTTGCCATTTTTCCGTCATATCTGCGCCACGAGGCACAGGTGAAGAATAAGGGGGTGCTCTCGTGGGCGTACACTCACTCCGTGGCGCGAAAACGATGTCCGCACACTCTAAATGTTACTGCAATGTAAGATCGTGCCCCACAGCTCTGGAGTTCCGCCTCATCATCCTCCTCAGTGGGCGTAAACGAAAGCGAAGGTCCCGCCTCCCTACAAAAGATGTCGCCTCTCCTGATGCTAATGACACATGTGACTTTGCTGAGATGGCGAATGGACGTGAGCAGAAGTGGGAAGGGATGGAGGAGTCAGAGCTCTCCCCCCACGGAAGCGACCCGATCGCCACGGAGCCACCGTTTGGCACCCGGCCTGGAAACCCTCCTACGCTGGAAGAAGCGGAGGATACCCTGAGAGACCTGGCCCGGCACCGGGAGGAGGTCGCCAGGATGGAAGCGAGCTGGCGGGCCCTAAAACTACAATTGGAGCGGCGCCAATCCCTCTTACCCCTTGAAGTGTCTGTACCGGAAGGTGAGGCACCCGTTCCAGTACAGAAGGCCGTGCGGGCATCCCAGCCCTTGCAATCTGAACCGGTTGCCAGTATCTCAGTGGAGGCACCCGTTCCAGTACAGAAGGCCGTGCGGGCATCCCAGCCCTTGCAATCTGAACCGGTTGCCAATATCTCAGTGGAGGCACCCGTTCCAGTACAGAAGGCCGTGCGGGCATCCCAGCCCTTGCAATCTGAACCGGTTGCCAGTATCTCAGTGGAGGCACCCGTTCCAGTACAGAAGGCCGTGCGGGCATCCCAGCCCTTGCAATCTGAACCGGTTGCCAGTATCACAGTGGAGGCACCCGTTCCTGCAGAAAACGCCGCACCAGCACCCCAGATCCCGCTGTCTGCCCCCGTCGCTGAGGCAGAAGAAGCGACACCCGTCCTCATGGAGGAGGCCGCGCAGGCACCAGAGCACTACCTGCCTGTACCGGAGCCCCGACCGTCATCTATTCCAGAGCCGGCTGCTTCCGCCACAGGTGAGCGCCGCCAGGACTGAGGGGCGCCAGGAGAGCTGCCGCAAACCGGACATCGTAAGCTGGCATTTGATGGTGGAGACATGGAGCAGCTGGTGGAGGAGAATTACAACCGGCGTCAGGAGGAAGAGTGGAGACGTCGGGAGCGGGAATGTCATGTGTGCATTGCCACGAAGATCGTCGCGGTTGCACGTTTTGACTTCTCACAGCTGAGTTGCTGTTTCTTTGTGTTTGGCAGCTAGGGAGTTAATTCTGTCTGTGCTCGGTGCTGGGACTGGGTGCAGTTTCTCCCGGCTGCAATTGATTATTTGTTGATTGGTTTCCTTTAAATTCCTGGTTGTCTGCTTTGGGAGTTGCCAGTGAAATCCTTCATGCAGACCACAGATAGGAATGAATCTGTATAGACTTAAGTTGAGAGCTCCTTAGCTGTTTTAAGCTCAACTTGTTTAGAGTTTATTTCCCAGACCATTTATGTTCCTTCAGTGTTTGAGTGTGTATGCAAGTGAGTGCTATCCTGTCTGTCTTATATGTCTAATCTGTGTATTTAGCTGAGATCAGCCCATATCCCTTTGGTGGTAATCAGGATCCTTCTTAGGACTGATTACAGGGTTCAGGGTCTGACAGGAGACAGGGTTAGGCTGGAGACTTGGACCTCTGAACCATTATCAGTACCTCCAAGGAAAGGGATTAGTTAGGACCCCAGTGTAGGGTCAGGTTAGACCCCGGTCCTCCTCTTTCCTGTTACAGCTCATCAAGTCCTCAAGATTAACCCTGAGTTCAACTATATCGTTTCTGCACATCTAGTCCTCAAGATTAACCCTAAGTTCTACAGATATTGTGTCAGACAGCGTGACATTCAAGATTAACCCTAAGTTCTGCAGATATTGTGTCAGGTAAATCTATTTTATACTTACATTCTGATGTTGCTAAACTATATGTTGTATTGAGTGTGGTTCCTGTATAAATAGTTTACTGACATTGTATTCATATCATTAGACAGCGTGACATTTTCACTGGCCCATAAAAAATCATCTCTAGTTACCATGGATCCAGTAGCCCAGCTGGCTCTGCAGTTGCAGGGATTATCCATGGAGCTGACGGACATTAAGTCCAAAGTTTTGTCTCCCCTGGAGCAAACCAGAGTTGAACCTAAAGTAGCTCTTCCTGATAGGTTCACTGGTGGGCGAGACAAATTTTTAACCTTCCGGGAGGCATGTAAATTGTATTTTCGGCTTCGGCCGCGATCATCAGGGAGTGATGAGCAGAGAGTGGGAATTGTTATCTCTCTTCTTCAAGGGGACCCTCAATCCTGGGCATTTTCCCTTCCTACGGGATCCCCGGCTCTACAGTCTGTAGATCAATTTTTTACTGCTCTGGGATTGGTATATGATGACCCAGATCGGGTCTCTCTTGCTGAGACCAAATTACGTAAAATACAGCAGGGAGATCATCCGGCGGAGGAATTTGCTTCTGAGTTTCGTAGATGGGCCACGGATACTCAGTGGAATGACCCAGCTCTTAGGAGCCAGTTTTGTCATGGGCTTTCTGACAAATTAAAAGACGTTTTGGCTCAGTATGAGTCTCCTCCTTCTCTGGAGGCTGCTATGGCCCTAGCTATCCGTACTGATAGACGGCTTCGGGAGAGGGGTGAGGTAACTCCACTCCCGTTTTTACTCCACCTACTACTAAAGTCCCTTATGTTGAGGTTCCCCTTGTCTGTTCGGATGAGCCTATGCAGTTGGGAGGGACATCTTTTCGTAGTAGGGGATTGGCGGCACGCCGCAGGATTAGAAGGTGTTTTTTCTGCGGGAAAGAGGGACATTTTGTTGGAGAATGTCCATCCCGTGTCTTGTTAAGTAAAAAGTCGCCGGAAAACTGCTAATCCCAGGTTGTGTGGTGGACGACAACCTGGGAGTATGTATTTCATCCGCCGGTTCTTCTCAGTTCCTTGTACCAGTGGAGGTGGTGGTTGGTACTAGAGTGAAGAAATTGTCTGTTCTTCTGGATAGTGGTTCCGGGGCTAATCTGGTTGACGCTCAGTTTGCTCAGGCTCAAGGTATGCATCTGAATGTACTGGTCAAACCAATCCCTATTTTCTCCATTGACGCCAGGCCTCTCGGCCAAGGTAGCTTTGTTCATGAGGTTCATAACATTGACCTTCGGGTAGGGGCAATACATAGGGAACAATTATCTTGTTATGTGTTGGAGGGTCTACCTACTCCCATTGTGTTGGGACTTCCTTGGCTGGTTAAACATAACCCTGTGATTAATTGGCAGTCCAGAGAGATAAGCCAATGGGGTGAGTTTTGCAAAAGCAACTGCATGAACACAGTCATCAGTGCGGTCGTACCTAGTACATTGCCTCCTTTTTTGGAGGATTTTGGGGATGTTTTTTCTGAGGAGGGGTGTCGGGAGTTGCCTCCTCATCGCGTGTATGACTGCTCTATTAATCTACTTCCTGATGCTAAGTTGCCTAAAGCTAGGTTGTATAATCTTTCTGGTCCTGAAAGACAGGCTATGAAAGATTATATTTCTGAAAGTCTGGCCAAAGGGCATATTAGACCTTCATCTTCCCCTGTGGCCGCGGGGTTCTTCTTTGTGAAGAAAAAAGATGGAGGCCTACGCCCTTGCTTGGATTTCCGCGAACTTAATCGGATTACTGTTCGAGATCCCTCTTATTCCTGATCTCTTCAATCAAATTGTTGGCGCCAAATGGTTCTCTAAATTAGATCTCAGGGGGGCGTATAATCTGATTAGGATAAAAGAGGGGGATGAGTGGAAAACAGCGTTTAACACGCCAGAGGGACATTATGAAAACCTGGTCATGCCTTTTGGTCTGACTACTGCTCCAGCAGTATTCCAACATTTTGTTAATGACATTTTTCGTCACTTTGTGGGGGTGTTTGTGGTCGTATATTTGGATGACATCTTAATTTACTCGCCAGATCTTGTGTCTCACCAGGAGCATGTGAGACAGGTGTTGCAGATCTTGCGAGACAATAAACTATACGCCAAACTGTGTTTGCCGTACAGGAACTTCAGTTTTTGGGTTTTTTGGTGTCAGCCTCCGGTTTCCGGATGGACCCTGAAAAGGTGAGAGCAGTGCTTGAATGGGATCAGCCAGGGGATCTTAAGGCTCTGCAGCGTTTTTTGGGGTTTGCTAATTACTACCGGAAATTTATTTCTAATTTCTCGTCTGTCGTCAAACCTCTCACTGACATGACGAGAAAAGGGACGGATTTTTCTAGGTGGTCGGACAAAGCTTGCCAAGCCTTTTCCTCTTTAAAAAGATGTTTTGCTATGGCACCCGTTCTCATCCAACCAGATGTATCTCAGCCGTTCATTGTAGAGGTGGACGCGTCTGACGTAGGGGTGGGTGCTATATTGTCCCAGGGTCCGTCCCCTGGTAAATGGCATCCGTGCGCTTTCTTTTCTAAGAAATTGTCGTCCGCCGAAAGGAATTATGATATCGGCAATAGGGAACTTTTGGCCATTAAATTGGCTTTTGAAGAATGGCGTCACTTTTTGGAGGGGGCAGTCCACCCGGTCACCGTTATTACTGATCACAAGAACCTGCTGTATTTAGAATCCGCTAAGCGTCTGACAAGCTCGATGGTCATTATTTTTTACCAGGTTTAATTTTGTCGTCACTTATCGTCCGGGGTCTAAGAATGTAAAGGCTGATGCCTTGTCTCGCAGTTTTCCAGGGGCCGGGAAAACGGACGACCCGATTCCTATCCTTCAGGAGGGGGTGGTAGTGTCGGCTGTATGTTCTGAGCTTGAGGAGGAGGTGTTAGAGGCTCAGGGGGATGCCCCTGCAGGACCTCCAGGGAGACTGTTTGTCCCGAATCAGTTGAGACAAAAGGTTATTGAGGCACATCATAATTCTGCTTTAGCAGGACATCCAGGGAGTAAGGCTACTTTAGATCTTCTTTCTCGCCGATTTTGGTGGCCTAACGCTAATAAAGATGTTATAACTTTTGTCACGTCCTGTGGGGTTTGTGCTCGCTCTAAAACTCCTCATACCTGTCCGTCTGGGACCCTTTTACCTTTGAAACTTCCGGAGCGTCCATGGACCCATTTATCTATGGATTTCATTACGGACCTTCCTCCGTCGTCTGGGAATACTGTCATACTGGTGGTTGTTGACAGGTTCAGTAAGATGGCACATTTCGTTGCTCTTCCTGCACTCCCTAATGCTAAAACTCTGGCGCAGGTGTTCATTAGGGAGATCGTGAGACTTCATGGGTTGCCTTCTGATGTGGTGTCAGATAGGGGGTCTCAGTTTGTGTCCAAATTTTGGAGGGCATTTTGTTTACGTCGGGGGATGCAATTGTCGTTTTCCTCGGCTTTTCATCCACAGACCAATGGTCAGACAGAGCGTCTGAATCAGTTTAGAGACATATCTCCGGTGTTTTGTATCGGAGAACCAGGAGGACTGGTCTTCTTTCTTGCCTTTGGCAGAGTTCGCTCTTAACAACAGGCGAAGCGAGTCCACTGGTAAGTCCCCGTTTTTTGGGGCATATGGTTTTCATCCCCAGTTTTGTACTTTCAATGGGGGGGGTCCTTCTGGGGTTCCTGAGGAGGAGCGTTTCTCGTCGTCACTTGCTTCTGTGTGGCGAGGTGTATTGAATAATTTGAGTACGATGGGGAACCGTTACAAACGTATGGCTGATAGGAGGAGAGTTTCTGGTCCAGATCTGAATGTGAACGATCTGGTATGGTTGTCTACCAGGAATATAAAACTTAAAGTGCCATCCTGGAAACTGGGTCCCAGATTCATCGGGCCGTACAGGATCAGTGCCATAATTAATCCTGTGGCATTTCGTCTGGAACTCCCTTCTACGTTTAAAATTCATAATGTGTTCCACAAGTCATTACTTAAAAGGTATGTGGCACCAGTCATACCGTCACCTCTACCTCCTCCTCCAGTGTTGGTCAATGGTAACTTGGAATTTCAAGTATCAAAAATCATTGACTCTCGTCTGAATCGCCGGTCCCTTCAGTACTTGGTGCATTGGAAGGGATATGGTCCGGAGGAGAGGACGTGGGTCCCTGCGTCCGATGTTAAGCATATCGTTTGGTTAAGACCTTCCACAGAACTCACCCTGGCAGGCCTGGCCCTGAGGGTCGGAGGCCCCTCGTAGAAGGGGGGGTACTGTCATGTGTGCATTGCCACGAAGATCGTCGCGGTTGCACGTTTTGACTTCTCACAGCTGAGTTGCTGTTTCTTTGTGTTTGGCAGCTAGGGAGTTAATTCTGTCTGTGCTCGGTGCTGGGACTGGGTGCAGTTTCTCCCGGCTGCAATTGATTATTTGTTGATTGGTTTCCTTTAAATTCCTGGTTGTCTGCTTTGGGAGTTGCCAGTGAAATCCTTCATGCAGACCACAGATAGGAATGAATCTGTATAGACTTAAGTTGAGAGCTCCTTAGCTGTTTTAAGCTCAACTTGTTTAGAGTTTATTTCCCAGACCATTTATGTTCCTTCAGTGTGTATGCAAGTGAGTGCTATCCTGTCTGTCTTATATGTCTAATCTGTGTATTTAGCTGAGATCAGCCCATATCCCTTTGGTGGTAATCAGGATCCTTCTTAGGACTGATTACAGGGTTCAGGGTCTGACAGGAGACAGGGTTAGGCTGGAGACTTGGACCTCTGAACCATTATCAGTACCTCCAAGGAAAGGGATTAGTTAGGACCCCAGTGTAGGGTCATTTTAGACCCCGGTCCTCCTCTTTCCTGTTACAGCTCATCAAGTCCTCAAGATTAACCCTGAGTTCAACTATATCGTTTCTGCACATCTAGTCCTCAAGATTAACCCTAAGTTCTGCAGATATTGTGTCAGACAGCGTGACATTCAAGATTAACCCTAAGTTCTGCAGATATTGTGTCAGGTAAATCTATTTTATACTTACATTCTGATGTTGCTAAACTATATGTTGTATTGAGTGTGGTTCCTGTATAAATAGTTTACTGACATTGTATTCATATCATTAGACAGCGTGACAGGGAAGCAGAGCGACAAAGGGAGCAGCGAGAATCCCAAAAGCTTCGGCAACGTCACCTGGAGAAGGACCTGGCAGAGAAGGCACGTATGAGAAAGGATAAAAGTACGGTGAGGGAGCCGCGGCGTAAGGGTGCAGTACGGAACTTTAAGTTAAAAGGTGGTTGGGGCTTCATCCAGGAGCCTGGACTTTATTTAGAAGTTTTTGTAACCCGGCGGGACGTGGAGGCTCACCTCCCAGAAGGACACCCGGGGCGGGACCTGTTGCCAGGAGACTTGGTGATTTACACCCGACACTGGGGTTACAATGGATGGTACGCCCTAAATGTTACCAGGTGCGACCCCTACTCCCCAGAGTGTCAGGAAACTGACAGACCCTACGAGCCTTCAGCCTCCCCCAACCAGGCCTCTGCACAAGTGCCCACCCCACGCCGTAAATCTCCCCAGCCTCCCTCAGTGGTCTCCTCAGCAGCCCCAGCTATGGACATGATAATGATAGCTGGCCCGTACCCGGCGCCTGTTAGGCCCCCTGGGGTTCGTACAGTCCGGGACATAGGGTTCCAGACCCGGAGGGAGACGAAAGAGGTGGCCACACAGACCCAGATAGCGGGTCACGACGTCACTGTACACGCCACATGACGTCATCAGGTCTGGGTGGACCCTCCTGTCACGGATGTTTGGCAAGCTCCACAACAGTACCAGGTGGTACCTGGAAGAGGCCAGCCAAAGAAGTCTAAATAACCCGGACAGGGTCTCTGTATGTAAATAGTTAAATTATTGATGTACCCGGACGGGTGAATGTTCATAAAAAGAAGTTTATTGTTGCCTTAATATACCCATGTTGGGTAATGGTTTGATGTACCCGGACGGGTGAATGTTCAGAAGAACAAGTTTATTTTTGCCTTAATATACCCATGTTGGGTAATAGTTTGATGTACCCGGACGGGTGAATGTTCAGAAGAACAAGTTTATTGTTGCCTTAATATACCCAGGTTGGGTAATGGTGTTTCACTGTAATGAAAATGTTCAACTTTGAAGCCATGAACTGTAGTGGCTCACAAATTTTTCTGTAAATAGTTGGCACTTCGGTGCTCCATTTTGGTTTTACAAAAAACTTTACTGTGCACTATTTTCAACTACCTCAGAAACTAAAAACCCGTTTGGTGTGGCCGAAAGTGAGGTCTGCTCAAGGAAAGTCTTGCAGCCCACCCAAGACCACAGTTGGAGGTTTGGAGCGGGTCCTCCACAAGCACAAGTAAAGGACACTGTGAAGTTACCCCGGTGGGGTTGTAGTCCTAAGAAGTCTCCACGAACTTCGGCACTAATGCTATTTGCACTTTTGTTGAATATGTATTTATTAACACACATGTATAACACATATCAAGGGTATCAACAGTAACAAAACATGTCACATAATATAAGCCATTTGCACTTTTGTAATGTTATTATTAAAAATTTTATTATGCAACGTTTAACTTGAAGTGTTTCCTGCTTTCTTACTACGTCGCATAGTCCACTCTGCTACATCACTTTGCACCATTGCTCTATCTCACATCTATCTGCCCTGGAAGGATAGCGTGTTACCTGTAGAAGACTTTTCACCTACCTGCACTACACCATCCCTTCCAGAGGACCTGCACAGCAGCGCTGGACACCCTGACCAGGTACTACAGGTGGCATCACGACAAACTACACGAACATTCTATCATCCCCTGGAAATATCCCACATTCCAGTGATCGCCCAGGTCACGGACCGAGCTGTGCTACTCGTGACATCCCCCATAGAAGTCGACGTGATCGGTGCCGAGTACCCCCAAAACCCCTGTCTCTGTGCGACTCAACTTCCCTCACTGTGCTTGCACTTTACATTTACAATGCCTCTGGGTTTTTTTTTGGGGGGGTTGGGAACATTCAGACTTTTGCTATGGGGCCCCATGATTTATATGTACGCCCCTGCTGCTGAGGAATGGTATTTAAGGCTGTTAAGGAGCCAACATACATGGACCTTGCCAGCCTGATAATACCAGGCCACAGCAGTTTGCTTAGCTTGGTTGGTTAGCAAAAATAGGGGATCCCCTCGAAAAAAAAAAGGCGTAGGGGTCCCCCTATTTGTGTTAACCAGCCAAGTAAAATGCAGACTGCTGCGACCTGGTATTAAAAGACTGTCAAGGCCCATGGATTTTGGCCCTCAACAGCCTGATAATACCAGGCTACAGCAGCCCCACATTTGGCGCATCAAAAGATGTGCCAATTGTGGCACTTTACCCGGCTCTTCCCACTGCCCTGTAGCGGTGGCAAGTGGGGTAATAAGGGGTTAATGTCACCGTTGATTGCACGGTGAGAATAAGCCCGGTTAATAATGTCAATAAGACACCGATCCATTATTAATCCCAAAGTTTTTAAATGTATAAAAAAAAAGACACAGCAAGAAAAAAGTATTTTAATGAAATAAAAGAGACAACACAGTTTTCATTTCTTTTATTATACTCTCATTCCTGTGACGCCATCGATCTCCTGTAAAAAAATAAAAAAAATAAAACAACAGTATACCACCTGTCCGACGCAGTCCATAGTAACGACTGTCCCACGGCGATCCAGCTCTGCTACATCGCAATGACAGGCAGAGCCTGTCATCTCGACGCAGCACAGCTGATTACCTGCTTCCCCGGCGGTGACGTCATCGGACTGACTGATTTACGGCCGGGATTACCCAGCAGTCACTGCAGTTATCGCGAGAAACTGCGTGTGACCGCCGGGGAAAGATGATGGCGGCCATGAAGCAGTCCAGCCCGTGACCGCCGGAGATCTTCTGCCAGGTAAGTGCCGCTGACTCCTGACAGACCCGACCGACGGACACTGACAGTGACAGTGACAATCCCGATTCCGGTATCCGATAAGACGAAAATATCGGAACTAAGTATCGAAAGGCCGATAGAGCTAATATCGGCCGATACCCGATACTTGCGGTATCGTATCGCTCAACACTAATAGCAACTTGACAATACCAACGTCAAGAAATGGCCGGAGCGAGAGCCTCCTACCCCCTGAGGCGTGAGCGGAGGCCATCATGACGGGGGTGTGGAAGGATAGGCAGATGGGTGGAGGTTAGGCAAATTTAAGGGGCGTTGGTGGGTTTATAGGGGAATTTGGAGGAGGTCATTGTCAGTTCCCGCTCTGGATCGCAAAGCAGTCCCGCCCTCCCTCCCTGGGTGTTTGTTGGAGATAATTTATTTCCTCTTGCTCTCGGGTCATGGCGGTTTGGGGGGAAAGTCCTTGAAGTTGGTTGGAAATTCTTTGTTGGGGACATACTGGTCCTCCATGTGGGGGGCAATGATTTGGGGGTTCGTCCTTTCAGGGAACTGATAAAGGACATCAAGCAGGATTGCTTGCGGTTGTGGCTGTTATATGTGGAGGTCACCATTGTCTGGTCTGAGTTTGTTCCACGTAGGCGCTGGCGTACTATGAGGTCGTTGTCAAGGGTCAATAAGGCCAGAATAAAAGTCAATAGGACTATATCCTCTTTTGTTGTTAGGAATGGGGGAGTGTCAGTGGGACACTTTGATCTAGAGAAGGGTGATGGCGATTTTTGGTTGGCCAATGGGATCCACTTGAATGCGGTGGGCTCGGACATGTGGGCTCTTGGTATCCAGGAGGGTGTGGAGAGGGCCATAGCATTGCGGGTCGGGGGGGTCTCGGGCCCTTAAGGGGGTCAAGGGCCCTCGTTGTGGCAGTTCGGGGGGGGGGGAGTCCTTGAAGTTGGTTGGAAATTATTTGTTGGGGACTCAGTGGATAGGGTCTCCTTAGCCTGAATTTATGTGTTGTGATCTGGTGAAAAGTGGATGGGGAGTTTCCGACAGGAGTGGGCAGATCCCCAAGTCACTTTGGGTGAACAGTATATCCCGGTGTTTTGGTGCTCCCGAGCCTGTGGGGTAACGGCTGGGAGTAAGTTGATGGGTTTTTGTTCACGGCATTTCGGGTGATTCACCTAGATCTTGTGGCTTCAAGGACTCCTCCTCAGGGTATAAGATGTAATACAATGTATTTCAATGTTACTAATGCAAAAATGTTATGTTAATAAAGGCTGCTGTGGCCATACTTATTCCAAAGAAGCCATCGGTCTCTGTGTCTTGGTGAGCAGCGTCACGGGATTATTGTTGGGGGTGGATGGTAATAGGGATAGGCTGATCATTTTCTCCTATCCTAGGCATAGCAACTTGACGATACCAACGTCAAGAAAATTGGAGTCAGATCCTACACAGGACTATTACAAGGAACTAAGTAAGGTTGTATCTTGTCTGCCTGACAAATCCATAAGAGCTGATGACTTAATACCAGAAAGTCCAAGAACAGGGATATTCTACATGCTTCCCAAAATCCACAAATCTGAAAATCCAGGAGGCCGATTATTTCATGTATG
>JARQOD010000003.1:210036851-210083945 GCA_033576555.1 Oophaga sylvatica | reverse complement strand
TTTTTCCCATGCAATGGACTGCGTGGCTGTGGACTGTGCCAGCCCAAGAACTTGAAATGTAAATAGTTTGCACTACGGTGCCTTATCTTGGTTTTACACAAAGCCTTGAACTACCTCTGAAGAAAAACCCGTATGGTGTGGCCTAGAGTGAGGTCTGCAATGATGTCCTGCAGCCCACCCAGGACCCACGTGGGAGGTTTTTGGTGCGGGTCCTCCACAAGAATATTATCTAGTATTTATGGAAATGTTTTGATACTTTTGTATTTTTCTAATGTACAAATTGTAACTTTAAAGATTCCTCACCTCCCGGATGGGATGAGTTAAAATGTTGTTGTTAAATGCAAAACAAAAATGTTTTTCCTTTTTCTCTTTTACAGCCCGGGAGTGCTGTGTTTAACCAAGGTGGGATGTGTGGCCCAGCTATGTCAGGCACACATAATCCAGGAGAATGCACAGGAAGGTAACCGCAAAAGCTTGATATGCATTCACGTCACTCACACTTTCAGACACACCCACCAGGGGTATAAGAGGAAGTGACACGTAGCTGTCAGCCATTCAGCCTTGGAGGGAGAGGAGTTCAGTCAGTCAGCTTCCTGTCTTAGTACAGTGTAGTTCAGTGTCAGTCCAGTCTGGACTTGGAGGATACTGAGAGCTGTTCAGTGAGCTCTGGAGAAAGCTGACATTTCCATCAAAGCCACAAGTGCTTATGTTAAGAGCGAGAGCAGGGCGAAGGGCACAGTGGAGAAGATAGATGCTAGTGCACCAGGTACCGGATTACCTGCACTAATTCACCGGACACCGGGGTCCGAAGCGTTGCTAGCGCTTCATGCCTAGCAACAAGATAACCGGAGGCTTTCTGGACCACAGGTCGCAGGAGGTAGCCCTAAGCGCTGAAACGTAACCGAGTCAGGGGAACAAGGACCTTGAGTGGGACGCTACAAAAGTAGGGACTTAGTTCCTTCAACATCTGAGAATCAGAGACATAGAAGGCTCCACCACAATGTCAGCCGGGCGTTACAGCTATTGAGTAAGCTGGAGATTGCAGAGTTAACTTCGCTTCAAGCAAGTTGGACTCACACACGAATTTAGAGTTAAAGGAGGCCTCTAACCTGCTCAGCGGTTATCCGAATGTGCATTCTCCACCCCGACCAGCTTCCCGGGACCTGCCTGAAACATCTACAAGTAAAGGTATGGAAAGAGATTGCCTTGTGTGAGACTGTTTCATTTACTACACCTTTCACCACTATAGACTTCCAGGGACCAGTCTCACCTGTGGGAGACTTACCATCTAGCTGTCCCATAACATCCCCTGTGAAGATCCATATAGCAGCGCTGGTCCAATTGATCAGATACCACGGGTGGCGTCACGAACTATCCAATCTACAATTCCCCTGTAAATATCCCCCATTGTATGAGCGCCCAGGGCCACGGACCGAGTCCTGCTGCCAGTGACAAACCCCATAGACTTCCATGGGCTCGGTTCCAAGTACCCCATAGCCCTGGTACTTTGTGCGACTCACTCCCACCCTCCCATCCTAGATACATGGCTCCACTCCCTCCCTCCCATCCTATATACATGGCTCCTCTCCCACCCTCCAGTCCTATATACATGGCTCCGCTCCCATCTTCCCATCCTATAGACATGGCTCCGTTCCCATCCTATATACATGGCTACGCTCCCACCCTCACATCCTGAATACATGGCTCGGCTCCCACCCTCCCATCTTATATACATGGCTCCTCTCCCACCCTATATACATGGCTCCTCTCCCACACTATATACATGGCTCCGCACCCACCCTCCCATCCTATACACTTGGCTCCGATCCCATCCTCCCATCCTATATACATGGCTCTGCTCCCACCCTCCCATCCTGTATACATGGCTCCGCTCCCACCCTCCCATCCTGTATACATGGCTCCGCTCCCACCCTCCCATCCTATATACATGGCTCTGCTCCCACCCTCCCATCCTATATACAGTACAAGGCTCCGCTCCCACCCTCCCATCCTATATACACGGCTCCGCTCACACCCTACCATCCTATATACATGGCTCCGCTCCCACTCTCCCATCCTATATACATGGCTCCCCTCCCACCCTCCCATCCTATATACATGGCTCTGCTCCCACCCTCACACCCTATATATATGGCTCCTCTCCCACCCTCCCATCCTATATACATAGCTCCGCTCCACCCTCCCATCCTATGTACATGGCTCTGCTCCCACCCTCACATCCTAAATACATGGCTCCGCTCACACCCTACCATCCTATATACAGTACATGGCTCTGCTCCCACCCTACCATCCTATATACACGGCTCCGCTCCCACCCTCCCATCCTGTATACATGGCTACGCTCCACCCTCCCATCCTATGTACATGGCTCCGCTCCCACCCTCCCATCCTATATACACGGCTCCGCTCACACCCTACCATCCTATATACATGGCTCCGCTCCCACTCTCCCATCCTATATACATGGCTCCCCTCCCACCCTCCCATCCTATATACATGGCTCTGCTCCCACCCTCACACCCTATATATATGGCTCCTCTCCCACCCTCCCATCCTATATACATAGCTCCGCTCCACCCTCCCATCTTATATACATGGCTCCTCTCCCACCCTATATACATGGCTCCTCTCCCACACTATATACATGGCTCCGCTCCACCCTCCCATCCTATACACATGGCTCCGCTCCCATCCTCCCATCCTATATACATGGCTCTGCTTCCACCATCCCATCCTGTATACATGGCTCCCCTCCCACCCTCCCATCCTACATACATGGCTCTGCTCCCACCCTCCCATCCTATATACAGTACATGGCTCCACTTCCACCCTCTCATCCTATATACATGGCTCCGCTCCCACCCTATATACATGGCTCCGCTCCCACCCCATATACATGGCTCCGCTCCCACTCTCCCATCCTATATACATGGCTCCGCTCCCACCCTCCCATCCTATATACATGGCTCTGCTCCCACCTCCACACCCTATATATATGTCTCCGCTCCAACCCTTCCATCCTATATACATAGCTCCGCTCCAACCTCCAATCCTATATACATGGCACTGCTCCCAACCTCACACCCTAAATACATGGCTCCGCTCCCACCCTCCCATCCTATATACATGGCTCCGCTCCACCCTCCCATCCTGTATACATGGCTCTGCTCCCACCCTCCCATCCTATATACAGTACATGGCTCCGCTACCACCCTCCTATCCTGTATACATGGCTCCACTCCCACCCTCCCATCCTATGTACATGGCTCTGCTCCCACCCTCCCATCCTATATACATGGTTCCACTCCACCCTCCAATCCTATATACATGGCTCCACTCCCACCCTCCCATCCTATATACATGGCTCCACTCCCACCCTCCCATCCTATATACATGGCTTGGCTCCCACCCTCCCATTCTATATTCATGGCTCCGTTCCCATCCTATAAACATGGCTCCGCTCCCACCTTCCCATCCTATATACATGGTTCCGCTCCCACCCTCCCATAATATACACATGGCTCCGCTCCCACCCTCCCATCCAGTATACGTGGCTCCGCTTCCACATTCCCATGCTATATACATGGCTCCGCTCCCACCCTCCCATCCTATATACATGGCTCCGTTCCTATCCTATATACATGGCTCCGCTCCCACCCTCCCATAATATACACATAGCTCCGCTCCCACCCTCCCATCCAGTATACATGGCTCCGCTCCCACCCTCCCATCCTATATACATGGCTCCTCTCCCACCCTCCCATCCAGTATACATTGCTCCGCTCCCACCCTCCCATCCTGTATTCATGGCTCCGCTCCCACACTCCCATCCTATATACATGGCTCCGCTCCCACCCTCCCATCCTATACACATGGCTCCACTCCCACCTTCCCATCCTGTATACATGGCTTCGTTCCCATCCTATATACATGGCTCCGCTCCCACCCTTCCATACTATACACATGGCTCCGCTCCCACCCTCCCATCCTGTATACATGGCACCGCTCCCACCCTCCCATCCTACATACATGGCTCCGCTCCCACCCTCCCATCATATATACATGGCTCCGTTCCCATCCTATATACATGGCTCCGCTCCCACCCTCCCATCCTATATTCATGGCTCCGCTCCCACCCTCCCATCCTATATACATGGCTCCGCTCCAACCCTCCCATCCTATATACATGGCTCCGCTCCCTCCCTATATACACTGCTCCGCTCCCACCCTCCAATCCCATATACATGGCTCCGCTCACACCCTATATACTTGCCTCCGCTCCCACCATCCCATCCTATATACATGGCTCCGCTCCCACCCTCCCATCCTGTATACATGGCTCCGCTCCCACCCTCCCATCCTATATACATGGCTCCGCTCCCACCCTCCCATCCTGTATACATGGCTCCGCTCCCACCCTCCCATCCTATATACATGGCTCCTCTCCCACCCTCCTATCCTATATACACGGCTCCACTCCCATCCTGTATACATGGCTCCGTTCCCACCCTCCCATCCTGTATACATGGCTCCGCTCCCACCTTCCCATCCTATGTACAAGGCTCCGTTCCCATCCTATATACATGGCTCCACTCCCACATTCTCATCCTATATACATGGCTACGCTCCCACCTTACCATCCTATATACATGGCTACGCTCCCACCTTACCATCCTATATACATGGCTACGCTCCCATATTTTACACATGGCTCCACTCCCACCTTCCCATCCTATATACATGGCTCTGCTCCCACCCTCCCATAATATACACATGGCTCCGCTCCCACCCTCCCATCCAGTATACGTGGCTCCGCTCCCACATTCCCATCCTATATACATGGCTCCGCTCCCACCCTCCCATCCTATATACATGGCTCCGTTCCCATCCTATATACATGGCTCCGCTCCCACCCTCCCATAATATACACATGGCTCCGCTCCCACCCTGCCATCCAGTATACGTGGCTCCGCTCCCACATTCCCATCCTATATACATGGCTCCGCTCCCACCCTCCCATCCTATATACATGGCTCCGTTCCCATCCTATATACATGGCTCCGCTCCCACCCTCCCATAATATACACATGGCTCCGCTCCCACCATCCCATCCTATATGCATGGCTCCGCTCCCAACCTCCCATCCTGTATACATGGCTCCGCTCCCACCCTCCCATCCTATATACATGGCTCCGCTCCCTCCCTCCCATCCTGTATACATGGCTCCGCTCCCACCCTCCCATCCTGTATACATGGCTCCGCTCCCACCTCCCATCCTATATACATGGCTCCTCTCCCACCCTCCTATCCTATATACACGGCTCCACTCCTACCCTGTATACATGGCTCCGCTCCCACCCTCCCATCCTGTATACATGGCTCCGCTCCCACCTTCCCATCCTATGTACAAGGCTCCGTTCCCATCCTATATACATGGTTCCACTCCCACATTCTCATCCTATATACATGGATCCGCTCCCTCCCTCCCATCCTATATACATGGCTCCGCTCCCACCTTACCATCCTATATACATGGCTACGCTCCCATACTTTACACATGGCTCCACTCCCACCTTCCCATCCTATATACATGGCTCTGCTCCCACCCTCCCATAATATACACATGGCTCCGCTCCCACTCTCCCATCCAGTATACGTGGCTCCGCTCCCACATTCCCATCCTATATACATGGCTCCGCTCCCACCCTCCCATCCTATATACATGGCTCCGTTCCCATCCTATATACATGTGTTATGTTTCGGTAGCTGAGGAGTGCAGGCAAAAAAGGCAATACACCAGAGCAGTTGGAATCTATGAGATTGCAGTACCCTGACTAACCACAACAACTAGAGGCAGCCGTGGAGCGTTCCTACGTTGGTCCTAGACGCCTCGTCACAGCCTGAGAAACTAACTACACCTAAAGATAGAAATAGGAAAGCTATCTGCCCCGGAGCAGAACCCCAAAGATAATAGAAAGCCCCCAAACATGTAATGGCGGTTAGACAAGAAGAAATACAGACACAGACAGAAAATAGTATGAGCAAACGTTGGGGCCCAAACTAACTAAATAGAAAAGGATAGGAAGGGTACTTACTGCAATCCCAGAAAACCCTGAAAAGCACCAACTCTACTAATTTCAAAACACCTGAGATCACACGACCTCTACCACCTAAATTAGTTCTCTGGTGTAACAAAATCAAAACAGCAGCCACTGAAAAAACTGGAAAAAGCAAAGGTACAAACATCAGTGGCTGAACTAAACTGAGAGGGCAAAAGCCCCGGAGGGGACCCTGAAGGCCCCCACAGAAGTGCAGGACAAAATGCAAAAATCAAGCACAAAAACAAAAAGAAGAAAATGTCTTATCTGTTAGCAGGAGATGCAGACACGACACAGCAGGCTACAAAGGAAACAGGAATCAAGGATTCAGACCAGAATAATTGATCACCGGCAACCCTGATGGGAAGGTGACTGCCTTATATAAGACCAGTCAGTAACACCTGATTCCCAATCCTCACAATCTTCACAATCTTCACTGGACAGACCAGCACCGCTTGTAACCACCAGAGGGAGCCTCTGCTCAGAACTCATCCCAAGCCCACTCACAACAGTACCCCCCCTTGAGGAGGGGTCACCGAACCCTCATCTGAGCAACCAGGTCGGTCAGGATGAGTTCTATGGTACGCACGGATGAGTCTCCTAGCATGGATGTCCGAAGCAAACACCCAAGAATTGTCTTCCTGACCATAACCTCTCCACTTAACCAAATACTGGAGTTTCCGTCTAGAAAAACGAGAATCTAATATTTTCTCAACCACATACTCCAGATTGCCCTCAACCAAAACAGGGTCAGGAGGCACAGCAGCAGGAACCACTGGCTCAACAAACCTCTTCAACAAGGACTTGTGGAACACGTTATGGATCTTAAATGTCCCTGGAAGAAGCAAACGAAAAGAAACAGGATTAAGAATCTCTATGATCTTATAAGGTCCAATGAACCTAGGCTTAAATTTAGGAGATGCTACTCTCATAGGAATATTTTTTGAGGACAACCAGACCAAGTCACCTACTTTAAACCGAGGACCATCAGTCCTATGCCGGTTAGCAAACCGCTGGGCCCTCTCCTGAGAGAGGGACAACCTCTCCACTACCTGGTCCCAAATCTGTTGCATACGCTCCACAACAGAGTCAACACCTGGACAGACAGAAGCCTCCGTCTGTCCTGAAGAAAATCGAGGGTGAAACCCAGAATTACAGAAAAACGGAGACATCAAAGTGGCAGAGCTAGCCCTATTATTAAGAGCAAACTCAGCCAAAGGCAAAAAAGAGACCCAGTCATCCTGATCAGCAGACACAAAGCATCTTAGATAAGTCTCCAATGTCTGGTTTGTTCTCTCAGTTTGACCATTGGTCTGAGGATGAAATGCCGAGGAGAAAGACAATTGAACACCCAGTTTAGAACAAAAAGTCCTCCAAAATCTGGAAACAAACTGGACTCCTCTGTCAGACACTATGTTCTCAGGAATGCCGTGTAAACGAACCACGTGCTGAAGGAACAACGGCACCAATTCAGAGGAGGAAGGCAACTTAAGTAATGGCACAAGATGTATCATCTTAGAAAACCTATCACAAATCACCCAGATGGCGGTCATTCTCTGAGAAACAGGAAGGTTGGAAATGAAATCCATAGAGATATGGGTCCATGGTCTCTTGGGCACAGGCAATGGCATCAACAAACCACTAGAGCGAGAGCAAGGCCTGGAGCGAGAGCAAGTCCCGCAGGACTGCACAAATTCCCTGACATCACGAGACAAGGTAGGCCACCAAAAGGACCGACTAACCAAGTCTCTGGTACCAAAAATTCCGGGATGCCCAGCCAACGCGGAACAATGAATCTCAGACATCACACTCTTTTTCCACTGGTCCGGGACAAACAATTTTCCAACAGGGCAGCGCTCGGGCCTATCCTCCTGACACCCCTCCAGAGCAAGTCTCAAATTAGGTGAGATGGCGGAAAGAACTACACCCTCTTTCAAAATAACAGAAGGATCAGATAACTCAGGAGAGTCCGCAAGGAAGCTCCTCGAGAGGGCATCCGCCTTAACATTCTTAGTGCCAGGAAGAAAGGAAACCACAAAATTAAAACGTGTGAAAAACAAGGCCCACCTGGCCTGTCTAGGATTGAGTCGCTTGGCAGATTCCAGATAAACCAGATTCTTATGGTCAGTAAGGACCACCACCTGATGTTTGGCTCCCTCCAGCCAATGTCTCCACTCTTCAAAAGCCCACTTCATGGCAATAACTCCCGATTACCCACGTCATAATTACGTTCAGTAGGAGAAAATTTTCGAGAGAAAAAGGCACAAGGGTTACTTTTAGAGGTCTCTGGATCTTTTTGGGACAAAACGGCACCTGCCCCAATTTCAGAGGCATCAACCTCCACCTGAAATGGCAGAGAAACATCAGGCTGCCGTAGAACAGGAGCAGAAGTGAATCTCTGCTTAAGTTCCTGAAATGCAGAGACTGCCTCAGGAGGCCAATTCACCACATCAGAACCCTTTTTGGTCAAATCAGTTAATGGTTTAACAATAACCGAGAAATTACCAATAAATTTACGATAAAAATTGGCAAAACCCAAAAATCTTTGAAGAGCCTTTAATGAAGTAGGTTGGACCCAATCACAGATGGCCTGAACCTTGACCGGGTCCATTTCAATAACAGATGGGGACAAAATGAATCCCAGAAACGAGATCCTCTGTACGCCAAAAAGACACTTTGATCCCTTCACATACAGAGCATTCTCTCTCAAAATCTGGAATACAGTTCGAACATGTTTCACATGAGAGTCCCAGTCATTAGAAAAAATCAAGATATCATCCAAATAAACAATCAGAAATTTATCCACAAAATCCCTGAAAATGTCATTCATGAAGGACTGGAAGACAGAAGGAGCATTAGTGAGCCCAAAGGGCATCACAAGGTACTCAAAATGCCCCTCCGGGGTATTGAATGCCATCTTCCATTCATCCCCGTGCTTAATGCGAATAAGGTTATATGCCCCCCTGAGGTCAAGCTTGGTAAACCAAGTAGCGTTTTTCACCCTGGAAAACAGGTCAGAAATCAAGGGTAACGGGTATTGATATTTCACAGTAATATTGTTCAAAAGACGATAATCAATACACGGCCTTAATGAACCATCCTTTTTGGCCACAAAGAAAAAACCGGCACCTAAGGGTGAAGAGGATGGTCTGATATGACCCTTCTCCAATGACTCCTTGATATAAGACTGCATAGCGTCATGTTCAGGTACAGACAAGTTAAAAAGGCGACCTTTAGGGAATTTACTACCAGGCACTAATTCAATAGCGCAGTCATAGCTCCTATGGGGAGGCAAGGATGCAGATTTATTTTCGCTAAATACATCAGAAAAATCAATCAAAAAGTCAGGAACATCCTGAGCCTGGGGGGAGGCAGAAAAAACAGGAGTGTTGGTATTAACACATTGGCAGCCCCAACTGGTTACAGACACAGATTTCCAATCCAAAACAGGATTATGAGACTGTAACCAAGGGAAACCCAGTACGATAATGTCATACAGATTATACAGAACCAAAATTTGCAGCACTCTTGATGATCAGGTTCAACCCTCATTATCACCAGAGTAGAGAACTGAGGTTTATTCTCAGCCAAAGGGTAGAATCGATCCCCAGTAGGGAATAGACTTCTGTAGGGGTATCAAGGGAAACCCACAACGTTTAGCAAAATCATAATCCATCAGGTTAATAGCTGCTCCAGAATCAACGAAAGCCTGAGCAGAAAATGAGGACAGAGAACATATCAGAGTGACAGTTAATAAAAACTTAGTCTGAACACTACCCAAGACAACTGAGCGTGCAAAACGTCTTCCCCGCTTAGGGCAGACTGAAATAGCATGAGAGGCATCACCACAGTAGAAACATAACCCATTGCACTTTCGAAACTCATGACGCTGTGCCCCAGACACCACTCTATCACACTGCATGGATTCAGAAGCAGGTTCACAAGGCAACACTATTCCACGCATACTTCTCCGCTCACGCAAACGTCTGTCAATTTGAATCGCTAATGACATAGAATCATTGAGACCAGAGGGACAGGGAATCCCACCATAACATCCTTTACATTATCTGACAGACCCTTCTGAAAAAGGGCCGCCAAAGCGTCGTCATTCCACTTGGTCAGGACTGCCCACTTGGACGGAATCTCTGACAGTATAACTCAGCGTCATCAAGCCCCTGATTTAATGCCAACAAGGCTTTTTCAGCTTGATCAGTGACATTAGGCTCATCGTACAATAACCCCAAAGCCTGAAAAAATGCATCAACATCACTCAAAACAGGATCCCCAGGTGTCAGGGAAAAAGCCCAAGCCTGAGGATCGCCGCGCAGGAGAGAGATGACAATTTGAACCTGCTGCGCTGCGTTCCCTGAGGACTTAGATTTTAAGGCAAAAAACAATTTACAATTATTTTTGAAATTTTGAAAGTTATCTTGATCCCCTAAAAACAAATCTGGCATGGGAATCCTAGGTTCCACAACAGGCAACCTAGCAAGATATGCAGCAATACTCTGAACCTCAGTGGCAAGCTGTTCCACACGGCCAGACAACTGTGCAAACTCCATTGAGAGAAAAAATCCTCCCCAGCACCCAGAGATACAGAGGGGAAAAAAAAAAAAATGCAACAAACAGAAAAATATCTCTGACAACCGTTTTTTCTTTCACAAATTTTTCCCTTCTGTGAGTACCATACAATTTTAAATTTTAGGCCGGTGATACTGTTATGTTTCGGTAGCTGAGGACTGCAGGCAAAAAAGGCAATACACCGGAGCAGTTGGAATCTATGAGATTGCAGTACCCTGACTAACCACAACAACTAGAGGCAGCCGTGGAGCGTTCCTACGTTGGTCCTAGACGCCTCGTCACAGCCTGAGAAACTAACTACACCTAAAGATAGAAATAGGAAAGCTATCTGCCCCGGAGCAGAACCCCAAAGATAATAGAAAGCCCCCAAACATGTAATGGCGGTTAGACAAGAAGAAATACAGACACAGACAGAAAATAGTATGAGCAAACGTTGGGCCCAAACTAACTAAATAGAAAAGGATAGGAAGGGTACTTACTGCAATCCCAGAAAACCCTGAAAAGCACCAACTCTACTAATTTCAAAAACACCTGAGATCACACGACCTCTACCACCTAAATTAGTTCTCTGGTGTAACAAAATCAAAACAGCAGCCACTGAAAAAACTGGAAAAAGCAAAGGTACAAACATCAGTGGCTGAACTAAACTGAGAGGGCAAAAGCCCCCGGAGGGGACCCTGAAGGCCCCCACAGAAGTGCAGGACAAAATGCAAAAATCAAGCACAAAAACAAAAAGAAGAAAATGTCTTATCTGTTAGCAGGAGATGCAGACACGACACAGCAGGCTACAAAGGAAACAGGAATCAAGGATTCAGACCAGAACAATTGATCACCGGCAACCCTGATGGGAAGGTGACTGCCTGATATAAGACCAGTCAGTAACACCTGATTCCCAATCCTCACAATCTTCACAATCTTCACTGGACAGACCAGCACCGCTTGTAACCACCAGAGGGAGCCTCTGCTCAGAACTCATCCCAAGCCCACTCACAACATACATGGCTCCGCTCCCACCCTCCCATAATATACACATGGCTCCGCTCCCACCCTCCCATCCAGTATACGTGGCTCCGCTCCCACATTCCCATCCTATATACATGGCTTCGCTCCCACACTCCCATCCTATATACATGGCTCCGCTCCCACCCTATATACATGGCTCCGCTCCCACTCTCCCATCCTATATACATGGCTCCCCTCCCACCCTCCCATCCTATATACATGGCTCTGCTCCCACCCTCACACCCTATATATATGGTGTAATGTATGTAGTACAGTTCATATAGCGTCTTGTGCTTGGGGTGCGATGAAAACACAGGAGTCACAGGTTTGATATAGAAAAGTCCTGTATTACTTCATACAAGTTGGCAGAAATAGTCACACAGTTTGCAGACACAGAAACAGGAGACACAGCAGGCCAGAGTAATCCAAGCTCAGCAATCACTCTCCAATACAGATTCAGGATCTTCTTCTCTGTTACCGTAAGTCCATGCAAACGTGGGTCTTTCAAAGAGCAGGGTTCAGAGTCCACAAGTGCTTCAGAGTTCCTCAGTAGGAATAGCTGGAGTACAAGGTCCAAGGCTTACAGGAGTCAAGTCACAGGTTCACTGCAGGCTAGATTCTGAAGCACTGATTGCTCAGCTGTGGCTGCTTAAGAAGCAAAGGAGAGAATCAGGGCGGGAACATGCAAGCTGGAAACTCCATTTTGACTGAGGGCAAGATAGCTGCAGCAAGACAGAAAGTAAAATGGCTGACGAACAAACTGAGTTTCAGGAATATATACATAGAACCTTACATTACTCCCCCCTTAAGGACAACCTCCGGATGACCTCAGACCAGGCTTGTGTGGGTACCTCTGATGAAACTGACGGAGCAAGCGAGGAGCATTAACGTTATTGACCGGTTCCCATGAGTTGTCCTCCACTGGGTAGCCCTGCCATTTAATCATATATTGTAACTGATTTCTATACAACCTGGAATCTAAAATCCTTTCCACCACAAATTCTTCCTGACCATCGACTAGCACTGGGTCAGGGCAAGGAGAGGAACGTCCAGGAAACGTATTGGGTGTCGCAGCCTTTAGTAGGGATACATGAAAGACAGGGTGGATTCTCATAGTTCTGGGCAGTTGAAGACGACAAGCAACGGCACTTATAATTTTACTGATTTTATAGGGTCCAATGTACTTATGTCCCAACTTAGACGATGGAATCCTTAACTTAAGATTTCTGGTTGACAGCCAGACCAAGTCTCCTACCTTGAAAGCTGGTGCAGGTTTACGAAATTTATCTGCTGCTTTCTTGTACCTTTCTTGAGCCGATTCCAGATTTTCCTTTAGAAGATCCATATTCTTCTGTAAAGACGTGATTCTTTCAGCCACTGCTGGTAAAGGCGTTTCTATGGGAAATCGTGGTAGAATGTTAGGATGATAACCTAGATTAGAGTAAAAAGGAGACTGTTTAGTGGAGGCACTCTGAGAGTTGTTATACGAGAACTCAGCTAATGGAAGTAGATCCACCCAATCATCCTGTAGGTGGCAGATAAAGCAGCGGAGATACTGCTCCAGGGTTTGATTGGTTCGTTCGGTCTGTCCATTAGTCTGGGGATGAAAAGCAGAAGAAAGGTTTACTTTAATGTCCAATGCTGCACAGAAATTTTGCCAAAACCTAGAAGTGAATTGCACCCCTCGATCCGAAATAACCTAATCCGGTACTCCATGTAAGCGAAACACATCTTTAATCATCAAATCTGATGTCTGTTTTGCAGTGGGTAAGCCGACACAAGGGATAAAATGAGCTGCCTTTGTTAGACGGTCAACCACCACTAGAATGGTGTTCTTCCCCTGAGAGGTTGGTAACTCCACAATGAAGTCCATAGAAATGGATCCCCACGGGCGGGACGGGTGGGAAGAGGCTGTAACAGACCAGTTGGTGAGGAGCGAGGTGTTTTGCATCTTGCACAGACCTCACATGAAGTGACATAATTCAAAACATCCTTCCTGCAAGTGGGCCACCAAAAGAAACGAGAAAGAAATTCCTGTGTCTTTAGAATTCCTCTATGCCCAGCTATCTTGGAATCGTGAATGAGTTGCAATACTCTTAATCTGACTGTTTCAGGAATATACAGACGTTGTCCCTGAATCCACACACCATTCTTAAAGACAAGACTTACGTCCCTTGGGGGTTGTGCCAAAAAGGAATCCGCATGGTATGCTTCCTTGATGTCCTTAAGTAGGTCTTGATTATGAATTACTCCTAGGAATATAGAGTCAGGAAGAATAGTCTTAGGAGGAGTAATTGGACGTGTCTCTGCTGAGTAAATCCTAGAGAGTGCATCAGCCTTTCCATTGCGCGATCCTGGTCTATAAGAGATGATAAAATTAAATTGGTTTAAGAAAAGATTCCAGCGAGCCTGGCGAGGAGTCAGGCACTTAGCCGACCTGATAAACTCAAGGTTACGATGGTCTGTCAGGACGACTATTTGCTGTGCAGCACCCTGAAGAAGGTGTCTCCATTCTTTGAAGGCGGCAATAATGGCCAACAACTCTCTATTGCCCACATCGTAGTTCCTCTCAGCCGAAGACAACTGCTGGGAAAAGAAGGCACAGGGATGCAAGACATTCTTCTCACCTGTTCTCTGAGAGAGTATAGCTCCAACGGCACAGTCTGAAGCATCCACCTCTATTATGAAGGCAAGCTCGGGTTGGGATGTACTAGGATAGGTGCAGTGGTAAATTTATCTTTTAGACGGGAAAATGCTTCCTGGGCTTGGGGAGTCCAGGAAAACCTAGACTCTTTCCGGGTAAGTTGAGTGATAGGTGACACTACCTCAGAGAAATTTCTAATGAAACGTCTATAGAAGTTGGCAAACCCGATGAAGCGCTGTACCTCCTTCACATTTCTAGGACTTGGCCAATCCTTGATGGCTTGGGTTTTGCTTCCATCCATACTAATTCCTTGTGTAGACAGTACATACCCCAGAAATTGAATTTCGGTCCTATGGAATTCACACTTTTCAAGTTTGATGTAAAGATGATTTTGTCTTAGACGTTCCAAGACCATTCTCACATGTCCATGATGTTCCTCTGTGGAGTTAGAAAAAATTAGAATATCATCCAAATAAATTACCACGAATGTATCTAGGAGATCCCTGAAGATGTCATTCACCAAGTGTTGGAAAGTGGCTGGGGCGGTACTCAGACCAAAAGGCATAACTAGATATTCAAAGTGTCCATAGCGTGACCTGAATGCAGTCTTCCATTCATCCCCAGGTCTAATACGGACTAAGTTATAGGCCCCACGAAGATCTAGTTTAGAAAAAATTTTGGCATGTCGCACTCTCTCCAATAACTCAGGGATTAAAGGCAATGGATAACGGTTTCTAATAGTAACCTTATTGAGTTCCCTATAGTCTACGCATGGTCTCAGAGATCCATCTTTCTTCTTTACAAAGAAGATGGGTGCACCTGCAGGAGATG
The DNA here is from genome assembly GCA_033576555.1 of Oophaga sylvatica. Lineage (NCBI taxonomy): Eukaryota > Metazoa > Chordata > Amphibia > Anura > Dendrobatidae > Oophaga > Oophaga sylvatica. Next base: position 210,068,768 of record JARQOD010000003.1, on the reverse strand, counting down.
AAGAGGGGCGTATGAAGCCCTTGGCTAGATTTTCATCTATGTAATCCTTTAAAGCCTTTAGCTCGGGCCCCGCCAGGGGGTAGATCTTACCAAAAGGTATCTCTGCTCCAGGCAATAATTCAATTGGACAATCATATGGACGGTGAGGAGGAAGCTGGTCAGCGTTCTTCTTGTCACATAAATCCACATAGTCCTGGTATACAGCTGGTAGTTCAGGGACTGACATGATTCCTTTAGGAACAGAGCAAGCTGAAACTTTTGGACTCATCTGTTTCTCTGGAAAGTGTAATTCCTTGGTCTCCCAGTTAATGGTAGGATTCTGAGCCTGCAGCCATGGTAGCCCTAGAATAATGGGAAAGTGGGGAGAATAGATAAGCATAAAGGACAGTTTCTCTTGATGATCTTTACCCATAAGAACCCTCAAAGGCTCTGTTTCCTGATCCACTGGTCCAGAGGTCAGCAGGGAGCCATCCACAGTTTCCATCTGTACTGGAGTAGCCTTCTTCACTGAACGTATTCCCTGTTTCAGAGCAAAGGAGACATCCATAAAATTTCCACTTGCCCCTGAGTCGATCATAGCAGAGCTAGACACCCAAGCTGAGTCAACCCAGAGTTTGATGGAAAGAAAGCAATGAGAATTGTTTTTCTTACAACTCAGCTGGGACACCGCTGAGGAAACTTGAAAAATGGCAGCGTTTACACAGTCAACGTCCTCAGAGGTAACGGAGTTTAAGTCCGAGAAATCAAGATCTGTTGCTGCAGATCTCTCTGGAGCCTGAGGCTCGGACCTGACAGATCCCTCTCGCAACACTCACAATGAATGAGTGCTGCAGTAGTCTTACGAGAACGGCTGGGGCAGTTTATAATGAAGTGCCCTGATTTACCACAATAGAAACATAGATTCTCCTTAAAACGATGTTCCTTGCGTGCATCACTAACCCGTCGTTGTAAAGAGTCTACCTGCATGGGTTCAGGTTCAGGTTCCCTTGTGATCCTACTCAAAGGTTCCTTAGCTGGAGAGGAAGGTAGGAAAAGGTTAGTACGATTGCTTTCGAACCATCTCTCTTGCCTGCGTTCAGTCAGACGAGTATCAATACGGATGCAGTAGTTAATAAAGTCACCTAACGCAGTGGGAGGGTCGGCACGAGCAAGTTCATCCTTAATCAGTGGAGATAACCCCTTTCGAAAAATAGATTTTTTGGCGGAACTGTCCCAGGTGGTATCAAGGGCCCATCTCCTGAAATCCAAGGCATATTCAGCTACCGAGTGCTTACCTTGACGCAAAGCTAACATGGCTGCTTCAGCTGTTGCACCTCGATTGGGGTCATCAAACACCTGCCCCATGGCTGAAATAAAATCATCAAGGTGATTCAAACAATCATCCTCAGTCTCAATCAGAGGGTTTGCCCACATTAAAGCCTTGTTGGTAAGCAACATAATTATAGTAAGCACCTTAGATCGTTCAGTGGGAAATTGTGAAGCATGTGCAGAAAAAAAAAGATTGCATTGATTAATAAATCCCCTGAATTTCTCACGTTCACCGCCAAAACGAAAAGGGGGCAACTTGGGAATCCCAGCACTCGGGGCTACGGCAGGAGCCTGGACTCGCCCCTCTAGAACCTCAATCCTGGCTCGCAAATCCTGGTAGTCTGTCCAACCACTTGCAAATTGTGATTATTGAGGTCCTGTAGGTTTGTAAAACGGGTCTTTATATTCTGCAAATCTGCAAGGATATTATCAGTCACTCCGCAAAGTTCCTTTATGCGGGCCTCCATTTTCCAGATCATTTAAGACAGGATTACTGGAAGAAGAGGAGAGAAAAAAAAAAAAAAATAGTGTTCACCTGTGGCAACACTGCAGAGAGAAAAAAAAATTAAGGGAACTGCTCACCTGGAATGGTTGTGAGAAGTCACAACCACTATCATCACAGAAAGTTTCAACCAGACATCTGATATCCAGAGTTACAGCAGACAAAAAAGAGAAAAGAAAGGAAAAAAAAAAAAAACAATAGTGTTTACCTGTGGTAACACTGCAAAAAGAAAAAACTTAAGGGAATTGCTCACCTGGAATGGTTGTGAGAAGTCACAACCACTGTCATCACAGAAAGTACAACCGGACGTCTGATATCCACAGTACAGCAGACACAGCCTTCCAGACCCAGCAGACACTAACGTTTTGGCTTCAGAATCTTGTAATGTATGTAGTACAGTTCATATAGCGTCTTGTGCTTGGGTGCGATGAAAACACAGGAGTCACAGGTTTGATATAGAAAAGTCCTGTATTACTTCATACAAGTTGGCAGAAATAGTCACACAGTTTGCAGACACAGAAACAGGAGACACAGCAGGCCAGAGTAATCCAAGCTCAGCAATCACTCTCCAATACAGATTCAGGATCTTCTTCTCTGTTACCGTAAGTCCATGCAAACGTGGGTCTTTCAAAGAGCAGGGTTCAGAGTCCACAAGTGCTTCAGAGTTCCTCAGTAGGAATAGCTGGAGTACAAGGTCCAAGGCTTACAGGAGTCAAGTCACAGGTTCACTGCAGGCTAGATTCTGAAGCACTGATTGCTCAGCTGTGGCTGCTTAAGAAGCAAAGGAGAGAATCAGGGCGGGAACATGCAAGCTGGAAACTCCATTTTGACTGAGGGCAAGATAGCTGCAGCAAGACAGAAAGTAAAATGGCTGACGAACAAACTGAGTTTCAGGAATATATACATAGAACCTTACATATGGCTCCACTCCCACCCTCCCATCCTATATACATGGCCCTGCTCCCAACCTCACACCCTAAATACATGGCTCCGCTCCCACCCTCCCATCCTATATACATGACTCCGCTCCACCCTCCCATCCTGTGTACATGGCTCTGCTCCCACCCTCACACCCTAAATACATGGCTCTGCTCCCACCCTCCCATCCTATATACAGTACATGGCTCCGCTCCCACCACCCCATCCTATATACATGGCTCCGCTCCCACCCTCCCATCCTATATACATGGCTCCGCTCCCACCCTATTGTCGTGACCCGCACCACAATTGTGGGTTACCAGGGCAATGGGGTACTCAGAGCCGAGCCCATGGAAGTCTATGGGGTTGTCACAGGTAGCGGTGGCTCGGTCTGTGGCCCTGGCGGTCAGGCGTATGTTGGGGGGGATTATTTACAGGGGACTGGTATATAACAGTTCGTGACGCCACCTGTAGTTTTCTGATCACTAAGACCAGCGCTGCTGTAGATCTCTGAGGGGATGGTGTGGCAGCTAGATGTCGGGTCCCCTACAGGTGGGACTCTTCCCTCAGGGTCTATAGTGATTATGATGTCGTGAAGGCGTGCAGTTAAATGACACAGTCTCACACATTAAAGCTTCTTTCCATACCTTTTACTTTCCAAGATGATAAGGCAGGTCCCGGGAAGCTGTTGGGGTGGATGGAGGATGCGTTTCAAGGTAACGGCTGAGTAGGTTAGAGGCCTCCTTAACTTTCAATGTAACGAGTCCAACTTGCATGAAGCTAAGTTCACTCAAAAACTCCAGCTAATTCTGTAGCTGTACTGCCCGGTCAGCATGGTGGTCGAGTCTTCTAATGGATAGAACTAAGTTCCTTCTCTTGTCGTGCACTGACTCAAAGTTCTTGTTCTACCTGACCCTGGTTTCGTACTGACAACAGGGCTTGTTCCTGTGACTTGAAGTCCAGCGAACCTCTGGTTATTCTATCACTACGCTTGAAGCTGTAGCGACACTTCGGTCCCCAGTGACCGGTGACTAATGCAGGATAGTCCAATCCTTCAAGCACTTCTATAATTCTTTCCACTGCGCCCTTCGCCCTGCTCGCGCTCGTAATATCAGCACTGACTAGACTAGGATAATATTCAGTCATCCGTACTAGCCTCCACTTCTGTACCGTCTCCCTGTGTTGACAGGAGATCTCGGCTCTCCAAAAGGCACCAGTCCTGACTCTCTGCACGCTCACAGGAAAACTTTCAGACTGCACTGTGCTACAGGACACTCCCCTATACATGTGTAGCCCTGGTGTGAAGGCACACATAGAACCCTGGAGGATGTGCGGAGAGGTAACAGTTTAATGCTTAATATCCATTCACTCCATCACACACTTGGACACACCCATAGGGAATATAAGTTGATGCAGTCAGTCAGTCAGTCAGTCAGTCAGTCAGTGAGTTTCCTGTCTTCGGACAGAGGAGTCAGTGTGTCTAGCCTGCACTTGGAGGGAGGAAGAAGTTCAGCCAGATCCTGTCAGCAGTTCTTAAAGTGGAGGCTAGTAAGGGTGAGCCAGTTCACCTGAGCCTAGTCAGAGCTGTGCCTAACCAGAAGATAGAGACAATTAAGGAAGAAAGAAGATTTAGCAACAAAAACTTCAGTCGCCTGTCCCAAGGACAGTGAAGTTCAGTCGACGTGCTCCTGAACTAGAAGAATACTGAGCATCTGTTAGCGAGCTCCAAGGAAGAAGCAAGAAAGGATTAACTTGTATTACCTTAGGAAGTGTGGAGTGCTTATGCTAAGAGCGCGAACAGGGCGAAGGGCGCAGTGGAAGGAATTCTAGAAGTGCCTTAAGGATTGAACGATCCTGCATTGTTCACCGGTCACTGGGGACCGAAGTGTCGCTACAGCTTCAGGCGTAGTGATAGAAAAACCAGAGTCTTACTGGACCTTAGGTCGCAGAAAGCAGCCCTTGGAGTGTCGGTACGTAACAGGGGTCAGGTGGAATAGGGACTTTGAGTCAGTGCACGACAAAAGCAAGAACCTAGTTCCATCACTTGGAAGGCTCCGACCACTATGCTGACCGGGCAGTACAGCTTTGGAGAAGCTGGAGTATTCGGAGTGAACTTAGCTTTATGCTAGTTGGACTCATCATATTGAAAGTAAAGGAGGCCTCTAACCTGTTCAGCTGTTATCTCAAAGCACATTCTCCACCCCGACCAGCCTCCCTGGGACCTGCCTGAACAACTTGAAAGTAAAAGGTATGGAAAGACGCTGGATGGTGTGAGACTGATTCATTTATCTGCACCCTACATCATTAATACCATAGACGTTGAGGGACCAGTCCCACCTGTGGGGGACCCGTCATCTAGCTGCCACAACATCCCCTCAGAGATTTACCGCAGCGCTGGTCTTAGTGATCAGACAACTACAGGTGGCGTCACGAACTGTTATATATCAATCCCCTGTAAATAATATCCCCCCCACTATACGCCTGACCGCCAGGGCCACAGACCGAGCCACCGCTACCTGTGACAACCCCATAGACTTCCATGGGCTCGGCTCTGAGTACCCCATTGCTCTGGTAACCCACAATTGTGGTGCGGGTCAACACATACACCCCTGCTGGGTGTGTCTGAAATGTATATGAGTGATGTCGAGCCCTTAACCGTTACCTCTCCACTCATCCTCCCGGATAATGTGTGCCTTACATACCAGGGCTACACACTATATACACGGCTCCACTCCCACCCTTCAATCCTATATACACGGCTCCACTCCACCCTTCAATCCTATGTACATGGCTCCACTCCACCCTCCCATCCTGTATACATGGCTCTGCTCCCACCCTCCAATCCTATATACATGGCTCCGCTCCCAACCTCCCATCCTATATACATGGCTCCGCTCCCACCCTCCCGTCCTATATATATGGCTCCGCTCCTATCATCCCATCCTATAGACATGGCTCCGTTCCCATCCTATATACATGGCTCCGCTCCCACCCCCCCATCCTGTATACATGGCTCGGCTCCCACCCTCCCATCCTATATACACGGCTCCGCTCCCACCCTATATACATGGCTCCTCTCCCACACTATATACATGGCTCCGCTCCCACCCTCCCATCCTATACTCATGGCACCGCTCCCTTCCTCCCATCCTATATACATGGCTCTGCTCCTACCCTCCCATCCTGTACACATGGCTCCGCTCCCACCCTCCCATCCTGTATATATGGCTCTGCTCCCACCCTCCCATCCTGTACACATGGCTCCGCTCCCACCCTCCCATCCTATATACATGGCTCTGCTCCCACCCTCCCATCCTATATACATTTCATGGCTCTGCTCCCACCCTACCATCCTATATACACGGCTCCGCTCCCACCCTCCCATCCTGTATACATGGCTACGCTCCCACCCTCCCAAACTGTATACATGTCTCCGCTTCCACCCTCCAATCCTATATACATGGCTCCACTCCCACCCTCCCATCCTATATACTTGGCTCCGCTCCCACCCTCCCATCCTATATACATGTCTCCACTCCCACCCTCCCATCCTGTATACATGGCTCCACTCCCACCCTCCCATCCTATATACATGGCTCGGCTCCCACCCTCCCATTATTTATTCATGGCTCCGTTCCCATCCTATAAACATGGCTCCGCTCCCTCCCTCCCATCCTATATACATGGCTCCACTCCCACCCTACCATTCTATATACATTTGAGAAAACTCAAAAAATACGACCATGAAGTCCAAAGAATTATCAAAAAAATACAAATTTTATTTAACATATTCATATAAAAAATCACGGACAGGGGAAACCAGAAACACGGGAAAGCAATGGAGTGCAACTAGAATGCATCAGTGGTACGTCATAAAAATGACCGGTACGAGGACCAACAATCTGTATAAATATAGTGTATAATATATAATATATAAAGATGGCAATCGCAAAGGTAAATATATATACACGTATACACCTCAAGTAAAGTAATCACTAAAATGTATATAATATATAATATATATATATATATATATATATATGGCTATAGACTATATAATAATTAATAGGCAAATAAGGGATAGATAATTTAACACAGTCAATATATTAGATGGAGCATGTAATCAAAGAAGAAAAATAGCCAAATCAATTTATATCACATTCATTACATAATAGTAAGTGTATTAAATGGCAGAAAAAAATACAAATAGTCAGATATATAATATCAAATTGACTACATGCAACAATAATAAAGGAAGCGATACTGGCATAAATTACCACAATTTAGCACATAAGACAGAATTTAGCAAGTTAATATGCTGTTAGGTGCTTCCTTTATGATTGTTGCATGTAGTCAATTTGATATTATATATCTGACTATTTGTATTTTTTTCTGCCATTTAATACACTTACTATTATGTAATGAATGTGATATAAATTGATTTGGCTATTTTTCTTCTTTGATTACATGCTCCATCTAATATATTGACTGTGTTAAATTATCTATCCCTTATTTGCCTATTAATTATTATATAGTCTATAGCCATATATATATATAATATTATATATTATATACATTTTAGTGATTACTTTACTTGAGGTGTATACGTGTATATATATTTACCTTTGCGATTGCCATCTTTATATATTATATATTATACACTATATTTATACAGATTGTTGGTCCTCGTACCGGTCATTTTTATGACGTACCACTGATGCATTCTAGTTGCACTCCATTGCTTTCCCGTGTTTCTGGTTTCCCCTGTCCGTGATTTTTTATATGAATATGTTAAATAAAATTTGTATTTTTTTGATAATTCTTTGGACTTCATGGTCGTATTTTTTGAGTTTTCTCAATGTTTGCGCACTCCTGTGCGACTGTCCTATGTTTGCCATGTATACCCTAGTTCAGCATTTATAATGAGGGTATTTACATCACTCCTTTTCATTTTGCTGATCCTGTCTATTTGCTCGTGTTCTCATTCTATATACATGGCTATGCTCCCATACTTTACACATGGCTCCACTCCCACCTTCCCATCCTATATACATGGTTCCACTCCCACCCTTCCATAATATACACATGGCTCCGCTCCCACCCTCCCATCCAGTATACGTGGCTCCGCTCCCACATTCCCATCCTATATCCATGGCTTCGCTCCCACCCTCCCATCCTATATACATGGCTCCGTTCCCATCCTATATACATGGCTCCGCTCCCACCCTCCCATAATATACACATGGCTCTGCTCCCACCCTCCATCCAATATACATGGCTCTGCTCCCACCCTCCCATCCTATATACATGGCTCCGCTCCCACCCTCCCATCCAGTATACATGGCCCCGCTCCCACCCTCCCATCCTGAATACATGGCTCCGCTCCCACACTCCCATCCTATATACATGGCTCCGCTCCCACCCTCCCATCATATATACATGACTCCGTTCCCATCCTATATACATGGCTCCGCTCCCACCCTCCCTATATATATGGCTCCGCTCCAACCCTCCCATCCTATATACATGGCTCCGCTCCCATCATCCCATCCTATAGACATGGCTCCGTTCCCATCCTATATACATGGCTCCGCTCCCACCCCCCCATCCTGTATACATGGCTCGGCTCCCACCCTACCATCCTATATACATGGCTCCGCTCCCACCCTATATACATGGCTCCTCTCCCACACTATATACATGGCTCCGCTCCCACCCTCCCATCCTATACTCATGGCTCCGCTCCCTTCCTCCCATCCTATATACATGGCTCTGCTCCCACCCTCCCATCCTGTACACATGGCTCCGCTCCTACCCTCCCATCCTGTATACATGGCTCTGCTCCCACCCTCCCATCCTGTACTCATGGCTCCGCTCCCACCCTCCCATCCTATATACATGGCTCTGCTCCCACCCTCCATCCTATATACAGTACATGGCTCTGCTCCCACCCTCCCATCCTATATACACGGCTCCGCTCCCACCCTACCATCCTATATACATGGTTCCACTCCACCCTCCCATCCTGTATACATGGCTACGCTCCCACTCTCCCTATATACAATGGCTCGCTCCACCCTCCCATCCATATACATGGCTCCGCTCCCACCTCCATCCTATTACATTGCTCCGCTCCCACCCTCCCATCAATAATGGCCCGCTCCCACCCTCCCATCCGTATACATGGCTCCGCCCCCACCTCCCATCCTATATACATGGCTCGCTCCCACCCTCCCATCCTATAACATGGCTCGCTCCCACCTTCCCATCCTGTATACATGGCCCGCTCCCACCCTCCCATCCTATATACATGGCTCCCTCCACCTCCCATCCTTATACATGGCACCGCTCCCACCCTCCCATCCTATATACATGGCTCCGCTCCACCCTCCATCATATACATGGCTCCGTTCCCATCCTATATACATGGCTCGCTCCCACTCCCATCCTATATCATGGCTCCGCTCCACCCTCCATCCTATATACATGGCTCCGCTCCCACCCTCCCATCCTATTACATGGCTCCGTCCCACCTATATACATGCTCCACTCCCACCCTCCAATATATACATGGCTCCGCTCCACCCTATATACTTGCTCCGCTCCACCTCCCATCTTATTACATGCTCCGCTCCCACCCTCCCATCCGATACATGGCTCCGCTCCCACCCTCCCATCCTATATACATGGCTCCGCCCCCCCTCCCATCCTTATACATGGCTCGCTCCCACCCTCCCATCCTATACATGGCTCCCTCCCACCTCCCATCCTTATACATGGCTCTCCCCCCCTCTTCTATATACAGGCTCCGCTCCCACCCTGTATACATGCTCGCTCCCACCCTCCCATCCTGTATACATGGCCCGCTCCCACCTCCCATCCTATTACATGGCTCGTCCCTTCCCACCCCCCATCCTATATACATGGCTCGTTCCCATCCTATATACATGGCTCGCTCCCACCCTACCATCCTATATCATGGCTCGCTCCCACCCTCCCATCCTATATACATGGCTTCGCTCCCACCCTCCATCCTATATACATGGCTCCGTCCCACCCTCCATAATAACCATGCTCCCACCCTCCATCCATATACATGGCTCCGCTCCCACCCTATTATACTTGCTCCGCTCCCACCTCCCATCCTATATACATGGCTCGCTCCCACCCTTCCATCCTATAACATGGCTCCGCTCCCACCCTCCCATTCTTATACATGGCTCCTCTCCATCCTCCCATCCTATATACATGGCTCCGCTCCCACCCTCCCATCCTATACACGGCTCCGCTCCACCTCCATCCTATATACATGGCTCCGCTCCCACCTCCATCCTATATACATGGCTCCGCTCCCATCCTCCCATCTATATACACGCTCCGCTCCACCCTCCATCCTATATACATGGCTCCGCTCCCACCCTCCCATCCTATTACATGGCTCCGTTCCCATCCTATATACATGGCTCCACTCCCACCCTCCATATATACAATGGCTCGCTTCCCTCCCATCCATATACATGGCTCCGCTCCCACCCTCCATCCTATTACATGCTCCGCTCCCACCCTCCCATCCATATACATGGCTCCGCTCCCACCCTCCATCCTTATACATGGCTCCGCCCCACCTCCCATATATACATGGCTCTCCCACCCTCCCATCCTAAACATGGCTCCACTCCCACCTCCCATCTACATGCCCGTCCATTCTATATACATGGCTCCGCTCCCACCCTCCCATACTATAACATGGCTCGCTCCCACCCTCCATCCTGTATACATGGCACCGCTCCCACCCTCCCATCCTATATACATGGCTCCGCTCCACCTCCCATCATATATACATGGCTCCGTTCCCTCCATTATACATGGCTCTGCTCCCACCCTCCCATCCTATATCATGGCTCCGCTCCCACCCTCCCATCCTATATACATGCTCCGCTCCACCCTCCATCCTATTACATGGCTCCGTCCCACCTATATACACTGCTCCCTCCCACCCTCCATCCATATACATGCTCCGCTCCCACCCTAATCTTTTCTCCTCCGCTCCCACCTCCCATCTTATATACATGGCTCCGCTCCCACCCTCCCATCCTATACAGGCTCCGTCCCACCCTCCCATCCTATATACATGGCTCCGCTCCCTCCCCCATCTGTATACATGGCTCCGCTCCCACCTCCCATCCTTATACATGGCTCCGCTCCCAACCTCCCATCTATATACATGGCTCCTCTCCCACCCTCCATCCTATATACACGGCTCCGCTCCCACCCTGTATACATGGCTACGCTCCCACCCTCCCATCCTGTATACATGGCTCCGCTCCCACCTTCCCATCCTATTACATGGCTCCGTTCCCATCCTATATACATGGCTCCACTCCCACATTTCATCCTATATACATGGCTCTGCATCCCTCCCATCTATTACATGGCTCCGCTCCACCTACATCCTATATACATGGCTACGCTCCCACCCTCCATCCTATATCTGGCTCGCTCCCACCTCCATCATATACATGGCTCCGCTCCCACCTCCCATAATATAACATGGCTCCCACCCTCCCATCCAGTATACATGGCTCCGCTCCCACCCTCCCATCTTATTACATGGCTCCGCTCCCACCCTCCCATCCTATATACATGGCTTCGCTCCCACCCTTCCATCCTATATACATGGCTCCGCTCCCACCCTCCCATTCTGTATACATGGCTCCTCTCCATCCTCCCATCCTATATACATGGCTCCGCTCCCACCCTCCCATCCTATATACCTGGCTCTGCTCCCACCCTCCCATCCTATATACATGGCTCCGCTCCCACCCTCCATCCTATATGCATAGCTCCGCTCCACCCTCCCATCCTATATACATGGCTCCGCTCCCATCCTCCCATCCTATATACACTGCTCCTCTCCCACCCTCCCATCCTATATATATGGCTCCACTCCCACCCTCCCATCCTTATATACATCGCTCCGCTCCCACCCTCCCATCCTATATACACGGCTCCGCTCCCACCCTCCCATCCTTTATACACGGCTCCGTTCCCACCCTCCCATCCTATATACACGGCTCCGCTCCACCCTGCCATCCTATATACATGGCTCCGCTCCCACTCTCCCATCCTATATACATGGCTCCGCTCCCACCCTTCCATTCTATATCTACGGCTCCGCTCCCACTCTCCCATCCTATATACATGGCTCCGATCCCATCCTATATACATGGCTCCACTCCCTCCCACCCTCCCATCCTATATACAAGGCTCCGCTCCCACCCTGTATACATGGCTCCGCTCCCACCCTCCGCTGGACTCCCCCGTCCTCCCCCATCATACTTACCCTCCTCGTTCCGTCGCTGCATCTCTATCCCGGAGCGTCAGCTTCTTCCTCTGTGGAGCGGTCAGGTGGTACCGCTCATTAAGGTCATGAATATGGACCCCACGCCTATGGGAGTGGCGTCGCGTCCATATTCATGACCTTAGTGAGCGGTACCACGTGACCGCACCGCACAGGATAGAAGCAGACGCGCTGGGACAGGGATGGGACAGGGATGGGACAGGGATGCAGGGACGGAAGGTGAATATGTACGTGTTGATGACCGCGGCTACTGTCGGGAGATCAGCGGCTCGGGCCGCTGATCTTCCGACAATAGCGGTGGCGTGCCAGGTTAAAATACTGCGCCAATTTGCGGCCGGAAGTGCCTATCGCTGATTGGTCGCATCCCGCCGGGCGCAACCAATCAGCGACGCAGGATTTACGTTATAGACGGAAGTTAAAAGTTAGACAATTATATAGATAGATTCTGTGTATATATCTTTTCTTTTCTAACCTGTCAGTGTGATTTTACTGTACACTGCACATGAATTGCCGGATTTTCAAAGGACACCAGTGCGTATAAATAGCACGGTGCGAGTGCTGTGCGATTTTTTTTCTCGCACCCATTGACTTCTATTGTGGGATGTGATCCAAATACCTATTACAATCGTAGCATGCTGTGAATTTTTTCCAGTCCCATCATGATCCGATCCAAGCTGAAAAAAAAAAAAAAAAAAGATGAAGACACCATCATAGAATAACATTGGTCCGAATTCAATCAGATTTTTTATTGGATTGCATTCGTCCGATTTCATCGCAAGTGGGAATGAGCGCTTATGTTGTTATATTTATGCTTTGCTGTTATCACATGCAAAAATTGCTTTTTTTATTAAAAAAATGTTGCCGTATTCTGAGACCTGTAACTTTTTGGGTAAACAGAGCTTTATGAGGGCTTATTTTTGCGTGAGATGATTTTTTTGGTACCATCTTGGAGTGAATAACATTTTTTGATCGCTTTTTCTTCTGATTTTTCAGATGAAGAATGAACCAAAACCAGCAATTCAGTTATTTTTATAGATTTTTTTTGCTCGGTTCACCATGCAGCAAAAGTGATAAGACTGATTTATCATTCAGGTCAGTACAATTATATCGATATCAGGTTTATATAGTTATTTTATGCTTTGCAACTTTTACAGACAAAAGCAATATTTTACAAAAAAGGTAATAGTTTTTGCATCTCCATAGTCTGAGAGCTGTAACTTTTTTTTTTTCTGAATGAGCCATATTATGACTCGTTTTTTGTGGGAAGATTTGGCATTTGAATTTCTACAATTTTTTTTCCATATGTCTTTTTTGATTGGTTTCTTTTCAATTTTTTTGTGTCAGTATGATGAAAAATCTACATTTTTGGCTTTTTTTTTTTTTTTCTTTTTTTCTATGGGGCTCGCCATACAGAATAAATAACATGACAGTTTCAGGCTAAGTGCACACGTTCAGGAATGTGTGCAGAATTTTCCTGAGCAAAAACTGACTTTTTCTGCGGTAAAAACGCATGTTTTTTTGCGCGTTTTTGGTGCATTTTTTTGCGCCGATTTTGCGCGTTTTTACCGCAATTTTTTCCTGAACTTCCTAGGTCAATAATATAGCGGAAAAAACGCTAGAATTCTGCAAAATTAATGAGCATGTTGGTTCTTTGTCCAAAATGCATTTTTTTCGCGGAAAAAAACACATCATGTGCACAAAAATTGCGGAATTCATTCTAAATGATAGGATGCTTTATTCATGCGTTTTTGACACGTTTTTTCCCGCGAAAAAACGTAAATAATCCTGAACGTGTGCACCTAGCCTTATAGTTCAGATCGGTCTGGACGATGCCAATTATGTGCAATTTTATTTTTGTTTTAACACAAAGGTTGCGTTTTTACTGGCGACATGGATTTTTGTGCACTTTTTTTTTTTACTTTTTTAAATATTTTATTTAACTTTTTTTTTTTTTTTTTCACTTTTTCACTGTGGCACATGAATACTTTTAACTTTGATCATTGGTCTTGTGCATAGCAGTACTCGTGTACAGCAGTGCTGGAGACCTGTCAGTTCTTCACTCACAGAGCCTGTTAGACCCTGCTTATAATAATAATTTTATTTATATAGCGCCAACATATTCCACAGCACTTCACAATTAAGTGGGGACATGTGCAGACAACAAAGACAACTCATAGTTGAACGTTACAGGAGGAGTGAGGGTCCTGCTCGCAAAGCTTACAGTCTATAAGGCAATGGGGGGACACGATAGGTAGAACGTGATTGTCATGGGTGGTCCAGCCATCATTATGCATTGTTTCTCTGCTATGTTGTGTATATAAATATGTGATTCTTCAGATGTTGTTTAGTCTTTGCCTGATGAAGAGACCTGGTAGTTAGAAAGCTTGCAATTTGTTACCATCTTTTCAGTTAGCCATTAAAAGGTATCAACCACTGAGGACTCTCAACTCTAAATATTTTCTAATGAGCCGGTCACCAGCCAGTGATCAAGTGCAGGATGTGGAGGCCGTAAACCTTCACCCTGCGTGTCCTAATTCTACAAGGTGTGATGTAATATATGTATATGTTCACCAGTGCCAGGAGATTGCAGCATTGTGTGATAATACTCAGAATAGACCGAGTTTCCTGGAATCTAAAGAAATCCCCAGGATCCGAGCCTGTAATACACAGCAACAGGAGCTGGGGGTAATTTGAGGGGGTTCCCATGATCCAGACACAGTCTACCAATGCGAGCACAGCAGTGCAGCTGTACTTTAATTCCCCCATAAGTCTTTGCAGATGAATCTCTTCCGGATCTCCGCTTGTTTTGGGAAGGTTCATTCAACTCCTTGTAAGGGACAGAAGCAGGTCTCTGAGCGGATGCTGACAGGGCCCAAGGCACAAGGGGCCACTGCTTTGTCCCAGGACTCATGTCCTCTAGTCAGACAGGTAGGTACCGGACAGCCTTTGTTCTCCGTCTCTCCAGACACGACTGTCTGCTCTCGTCTGAATAGTTCTGTCTTCATTTCCACGGTGGTGTCTATTCCTGTTGGCCTTTATGCAGATTTAACGGCTTGTAACAAGTCAGAACGGATTCATGGGACTTGTGCATTGTGTGTCGGAGCAAAGTAAAGGTGTAAAATGCACATGTGGGGGGTTTCCTTATTATTAATAGCTCCGATGACTTTCTGTTATGCTACGGTATCAGTATTTGGTCAGTATTTTTCCTTAGTATTTATAATCGAAAACCTGGAGTGGAAGAATCACAGGAAAAATATTAAGCCGGATCACACATGGGAGAAACTCGCACAAGTCTCGCATGTCAATACCCGGCACTCGGACAGGAGCGTGCTGCTGCATAGAAGTACATGCAGCTATGCTGGGCACTGACATGCGAGACTCGTGCGAGTTTCTCGCATGTCTGACCCCGGCCTAATAGAAACACGTCACCTCTTCTGGATTTATCACCCACTCCTGGTTTTGGCTTACAAATGCTGAGGTAAAATACTGACCAAATACTGATAGTGGGACCGTAGTCTTAAAGGGGGAGTCCAGCCTCCAAAATTAGGGCCAATACAACTCAGACAATACTTACTACTTATATTTGACACCATTTGTGTTGCATGGACAGCGGTTGAAACCGTAAATTGCCTGAAATAACACACTCAGCGGGCACTCACCCTCTTTGGGTTCAGTGCCGTCTCCTCAGCACCAGTCTTAGCATTTTGGCTGCAGCAGTGATGTCACGTTTGCATCACTGCTCTAGCTGGTCACTGAGCTCAGGAGCACAGCAGTTCGGCGGAGGATAACAGCACGTGCCGAGGAGCTCAGTGCACAAACTGCTGAGCTTAGTGATTAGAGATGAGCACTATTGACATGACAGCAAAACTGCAGCTAAAGCATTTAGACCGGAGCAGCGTGTGGTTCCAGTATTATACCCAGGGAGGAAGAGTGCCTGCTGAGTTTGTTATTTTAGGTATTTTACAGAATTTGGGGCTCACTTTTCTAAAAGTGCACAATTCCTTTAACCTCTTTCTGACAGTAGACGTACTATACGGTCCATGTGACCTGGCACAATTTGACCATGGATGGGATAGTATGTCATCGTGATCGGCCGCGCTCATGGGGGGAGCGCGGTCTATCGCCGCCGTGTGTCAGCTGATTCTGACAGCTAACGGTGCCAGGTGCGCTCACAGACCACTCCCAGCACTTTAAGCCCTGAAATACTGCGATCTAACAAGATCGCAGCATTCCGGGAGCCAGCATGACGCGGGTTCCCGATCGTTGCCTTGGTGACCCAGATGTCGTCGTGACAACATCCTGCTCACCTGAGCTAAGTAAACTTGCTGATCATGCACAGTGCATGATCAGCAAGTCCTCCCTGTCAGTGCAGCGCTAACAGCTTCTATGGCATGCAGATGCTGCTTCATCTGCATGCTATAGAAGCGATGAGACTGCAAAAAATTATTGTTCCATAGTGTGACTAAGTAAAAAAGTAAAAAAAAAAAAAAAAAAAACGTATATACTCGAGTATAAGCCGACCCGAGTATAAGCCGACCCCCCTAATTTTGCCACAAAAAACTGGCAAAACTTATCGACTCGAGTATAAGCCTAAGGTGGAAAATGAGATTATGCCCCATATGCTGCCCCATGTATTATGCCCCACAAGATGCTCCATAGATTGTGCCCCATAGATGCTCCATAGATTGTGCCCCCATAGATTATGCCCCCATAGATGCCTCCCATAGATTAGTTGCCCCCATAGATGCTCCACAGATTATGCCCCCATAGATGCTCCATAGATTATGCCCTCTTAGATGCCCCATGTATTATGCCCCCATAGATGCTCCATAGATTATGCCCACATAGATGCCCCATGTATTATGCCCCCATAGATGCTCCATAGATTATGCCCCCATAGATTCCCTATGTATTATGCCCCCATAGATGCTGCATTGAATAGGCCCCTTATTCTGCCGCAGCTGCTGCAACAATAAAAAAAAAGACATACCTCTCGTCGCTGGGGGCCAGGTGCCGTGTCCTGAGCAGGCGGGGACACTGGCACGCTATGGGGGACAGGTGCCGGTGTCACCGCTGGCTCAGGCCCCGGCACCTGTGATATTTACCTGTCACCGGGTCCACCGCCGTGCGCCGTTGTCTTCCGGGTCCTCCAGCAGTGAATGATCAGGCAGAGGGCGCGGCGCGCAGTAACCACGTCATCGCGCCCTCTGCCTGAACATCGCAGCAAGAGGACCCGAGGACACAGCGGCGAGCAGTGGTGGAACGGGACAGGCAAATATCCCTTATACTCACCCTTCCGCCGGCGCGTCTCTGCCCTGCTCTTCTCCCGCGGTCTCCGGCGCCAGTGTTCAGCGGTCACGTGGTACCGCTCATTAAAGTCATGACTTTAATGAGCGGTACCACCTGACCGCTGAACACTGGCGCCGGAGACCGTGGGAGAAGAGCAGGGGCTGCAGAGACCGCGCCGGCGGAGGGGTGAGTATATAGAACAGCTGCGCTCCGCCTCCCCCCTGTATATGACTCGAGTATAAGCCGAGAGGGGGACTTTCAGCCCTAAAAAAATGGGCTGAAAATCTCGGCTTATACTCGAGTATATACGGTAATAAAAATCAATATATCTTCTATCATAAATAAATACCTGAATGAAAAATAAAAAGTACACATATTTGGTATCGCCACTTCCACAACGACCCGACCTATAAAACTGTCCCACTAGTTAACCCCTTTAGTGAACACCATTAAAAAAAACAAGGCAAAAAACAATGCTTTACCATCATACCGCCAAACAAAAAGTGGAATAACGCGCAATCAAAAAGACGGATATAAGTAAACCTGGTACCGGTGAAAACGTGTCACATGTCCCACAAAAAACAAGCCGCCATACAGCTCCATCAGTGGAAAAATAAAAAAGTTATATCTCTCAGAATAAAGTGATGCACTAACAATTATTTTTTCTATAAAATAGTTTTTATTGTATAAAAGCGCCAAAACATAGAAAAGGTATAAATGAGGTATTGCTGTAATCGTACTGACCCGAAGAATAAAACTACCTTATCAATTTTACCACACACAGAACGGTATAAACCCCCCCAAAAGAAATTCATGAATTGCAGGTTTTTGCTCATTTTGTCTCCCAAAAATAGAATAGAAAGTGATCAAAAAATATCATGTGCCCGAAAATGGTACCAATAAAATGTCAGCTCGTCCTGCAAAAAATAAGACTTCACATGACTCTGTGGGCCAAAATATAGAAAAATTATAGCTCTCAAAATTTGGTGATGCAAAAACTATTTTTTGCAACAAAAAGCGTCTTTTAGCGTGTGACAGCTACCAAACATAAAAACATTAGTTTTCAACCTGGATGGTGTGAAGATGCGACCATCCATGCTGACAACCACTGGTGAATGAGCTGCTGGGAACCTGCAGTGTCAGTAACCGGGGGAAGACGTCATAGAGGTTACATCCGGTCACTGGGCTCTGTCCCCAGCCAGTCTGAGCTGCGGTGAGATCCGTTGTCACTTATAAAATTCACATACCAGGAAATAGTAGATTAGTTCCAAAAAGGGGGCACTTGTTGGGCATTGCCATGGTTAAGGCACAACTAGATAGGTTCCATTGGGGTTCTAATTTCCAAAATGGGGTCACTTGTAGGGCATTTCCACTGTTTAGGCACATCAGGGCTCTCCAAACGTGACATGATGCCCGCAGACCATTCCATCAAAGTCTACATTCCAAAACGTCACTACTTCCCTTCTGAGCTCTGCCATGTGCCCAAACAGTAGTTTTTTCCCACAAATGGGGTACCAGCGTACTCAGGACAAATTGGACAACAACTTTTGGGGTCCAATTTCTCCTGTTACCCTTGGGAAAATAAAAAAATCATTTTTGTGGAAAACAAATGTTTTTTTTTTTCACTGCTGGGCATTATAAACTTAAGTGAAACACGTGGGGGTTCAAAGTTGTCACCACACATCTAGAAAAATTTCATAGGGGCCCCTATTAGGGGGTCTATTTTCCAAAATGGGGTCACTTGTGGGGGGTTTCCACTGTTTAGGCACATCAGGGCTCTGCAAACGGAGCATGACGTCAGCAGACCATTCCATCAAAGTCTGCATTCCAAAATGTCACTACTTTCCTTCTGAGCCCCGACATGTGTCCAAACAGTAGTTTTCTCCCACATTTGGTGAACCAGCGTACTCAGGACAAATTGGACAACAACTTTTGCAATTTCTTCTGTTACCCTTAGGAAAATAAAAAGTTGGGGGCTAAAAATCATTTTTGTGGAAAATAAAAATGTTTGTTTTTTTTTCGCGGCTGGGCATTATAAACTTTAGTGAAACACTTGGGGGTTCAAAGTTCTCACCACACATCTAGATAAGTTCCTTAGGGGGTTTAGTTTCCAAAATGGGTCACTTGTGGGGGGTTTCACTGTTTAGGCACATCAGGGGCGTCCGATCTCAATTCAAGCCAATTCTGCGTTGAAAAAGTCAAACGGCGCTTCTTCCCTTCCGAGCTCTGCCATCCGCCCAAACAGTGGTTTATCCCAACATATGGGGTATCAGCGTACTTAGGACAAAATGCACAATAAATTTTGGGGTCCAATTTCTCCTGTTACCTTTGGGAAAATAAAAAATTTGGGGTGAAAAGATCATGTTTGTGGAAAAAAATATGATTTTTTTAATTTTACGGCTCTACGTTATAAACTTCTGTGAAGCCCTTGGGGGTTCAAAGTGCTCACCACAGATCTAGATAAGTTCCTTGGGGGTTTAGTTTGCAAAGTGGTGTAATTTGTGGGGGGTTTCCACTCTTCAGGCACATCAGGGATTCTCCAAACGCGACATGGCGTCAGATCTGAATTCCAGCCAGTTTTGCATTGAAAAGTCAAACATCGCTCATTCCCTTCCGAGCTCTGCCATGCGCCCAAACAGTGGTTCCCCCCACATATGGGGTATCAGTGTACTCAGGAAAAATTGCACAATAACTTTTGGGGTCCAATTTTTCCTGTTACCCTTGGAAAATAAAAAAAATTGGATCAGAAGTAATTTTTTTGTGAAAAAAAGTTAAATGTTAATTTTTTTTAACATTCCAAAAATTCCTGTGAAGCACCAGAAGGGTTTATAAACTTCTTGATGTGGTTTTGAGCACTTTGCAGGGTGCAGTTTTTAGAATGGTGTCACTTTTGGTATTTTCTATCATATAGATCCCTCAAAGTGACTTCAAATGTGATGTGATCCCTAAAAAAAAGTGGTGTTGTAAAAATGAGAAATCGCTGTTTAACTTTTAACCCTTAAAACTTCCTAACCTAAAAAAATTTGGTTCCAAAATTGTGCTGATGTAAAGTAGACATGCGGGAAATGTTAATTATTAAGTATTTTGTGTGACATATCTGTGTGATTTAAGGGCATGAAAATTCAAAGTTGGAAAATTGCAAAATTTTTGCCAAATTTCCGCTTTTTTCACAAATAAACACAAGTCATATCAAATAAATTTTACCACTATCATGAAGTACAATACAGGTCCTTCTCAAAAAATTAGCATATAGTGCTAAATTTCATTATTTTCCAGAATGTAATGATTACAATTAAACTTTCATCTATTTTAGATTCATTACACACCAACTAAAATTTGTCAGGTCTTTTATTGTTTTAATCTGATTATTTTGGCATACAACTCCTGATAACCCAAAAAACCTGTCTCAAAAAATTAACATATTTCAACCATCCAATAAAATAAAAGTGTTTTTTAAAAACAAACAAAAAAAACATCAAATAATAAAGTTCAGTTATGCACTCAATACTTGGTCGGGAATCCTTTTGCAGAAATGACTGCTTCAATGCGGCGTGACATGGAGGCAATCAGCCTGTGACACTGCTGAGGTGTTATGGAGGCCCAGGATGCTTCGATAGCGGCCTTAAGCTCATCCAGAGTGTTGGGTCTTGCGTCTCTCAACTTTCTCTTCACAATATCCCACAGATTCTCTATGGGGTTCAGGTCAGGAGTGTTGGCAGGCCAATTGAGCACAGTAATACCATGGTCAGTAAACCATTTACCAGTGGTTTTGGCACTGTGAGCAGGTGCCAGGTCGTGCTGAAAAATGAAATCTTCATCTCCATAAAGCATTTCAGCCGATGGAAGCATGAAGTGCTCCAAAATCTCCTGATAGCTAGCTGCATTGACCCTGCCCTTGATGAAACACAGTGGACCAACACCAGCAGCTGACATGGCACCCCACACCATCACTGACTGTGGGTACTTGACACTGGACTTCAGGCATTTTGGCATTTCCTTCTCCCCAGTCTTCCTCCAGACTCTGGCACCTTGATTTCCGAATGACATGCAAAATTTGCTTTCATCAGAAAAAAGTACTTGGGATCACTTAGCAACAGTCCAGTTCTGCTTCTCTGTAGCCCAGGTCAGGCGCTTCTGCCGCTGTTTATGGTTCAAAAGTGGCTTTACCTGGGGAATGCGGCACCTGTAGCCCATTTCCTGCACACGCCTGTGCACGGTGGCTCTGGATGTTTCTACACCAGACTCAGTCCACTGCTTCCTCAGGTCCCCCAAGGTCTGGAATCGGTCCTTCTCCACAATCTTCCTCAGGGTCCGGTCACCTCTTCTCGTTGTACAGCGTTTTCTGCCACATTGTTTCCTTCCAACAGACTTCCCATTGAGGTGCCTTGATACAGCACTCTGGGAACAGCCTATTTGTTGAGAAATTTCTTTCTGGGTCTTACCCTCTTGCTTGAGGGTGTCAATGATGGCCTTCTTGACATCAGTCAGGTCGCTAGTCTTACCCATGATGGGGGTTTTGAGTAATGAACCAGGCAGGGAGTTTTTAAAAGCCTCAGGAATCTTTTGCATGTGTTTAGAGTTAATTAGTTGATTCAGAAGATTAGGGTAATAGGTCGTTTAGAGAACCTTTTCTTGATATGCTAATTTTTTGGGTTATCAGGAGTTGTATGCCAAAATCATCAGTATTAAAACAATAAAAGACCTGACAAATTTCAGTTGGTGTGTAATGAATCTAAAATATATGAAAGTTTAATTGTAATCATTACATTATGGAAAATAATGAAATTTAGCACTATATGCTAAATTTTTGAGAAGGACCTGTATGTCATGAGAAAACAAAGTCAGAATCACCGGGATCTATGGAAGCGTTCCAGAGTTATTACCTCATAAAGGGACAGTGGTCAGAATTGTAAAAATTGACCCGGTCATTAACATGGAAACCACCCTTGGGGGCAAAGGGGTTAGTAAAGCCTAATTCACACGTCCAGTCAGACAGATGGCACATTATGGTCTATGCCTCTATTCACATGTGCGGTCAGAAAATAACAACGTGTATGTCCTATTTTGGTCCAATTTGCAGAACGAACCTGCCCATTCTTATCAGTAGGTCCAGCTTTTAAACAGACATCACACAGATGCCATCCATGTTGCATCTATGTTTTGTCCATTTCAAACACAGATATGTGAATAAATCTTTGTTATATAACACATTTTGAGGGCGTTTACAACAGTTGCCCTTTGTGTTAGGGTTGAAAAGCACAATAATTTATCGTCTGTAGGGGAAATCAGAATGCTGATATATTTCCTGCTTCCAATTCAGTTTGCAGGAGTCTTAGGCGGAGAGAAGTCTCCCATACGTATCATGAGCTAATATGTATCAAATCATATGCTAAGGAGAACTCCTTATCTGTCATGTGACTGGCTAAAGATCTGACTGCTAGGGGCCACTATATGCAGTACGTCTTTTAGTAGTGAGAAAGACTTTAGGGTTCTTATCTCTGTGCAGGCATTTATTAAACCAACATACAGTAGTACTAGACTTAGGCTACTTTCACACTTGCGTTTTATTGCGCAGTTCATCGTGCGCTATCAGACAAATGCGCAATGTTCCCCTATCTTTAACATGGCGGGCGCAGGGTCTAGCGCTTGCACGCATTCATCAGCGTTTGGCGTGCGCTGCGCATTTTCCAGGTGTGCGTCCATACGTGCTAGACGCTACATGTTGCATTTTTTTTTTTCGCTCAACCGCTTTAAAAAACGTGTGCGCATGCTATGCGCAAAAAATAACATTGCAGTCTATGGGTGCGCTGGCATGCGCATGGCTTTGCGCTCGTCAGCGCTTTTGCGCGCACGCGATTTTGGAGTAAATAATGTCTAAACACTTGTTTAAACCGCCCCTACACAAGATACATTGTTTGTGAGGAGTGTAGATAAAAAGTTGATAGAGACAGATTATAGAGACGGAGATGATGGAGACGGAGATGATGGAGACGGAGATGATGGAGACGGAGATGATGGAGACGGAGATGATGGAGACGGAGATGATGGAGACGGAGATGATGGAGACGGAGATGATAGAAATGTGACACGTAGACAACCCATGCGCCGAAAAAAAACGCAAACGCATGCAAAAACGCTTTAAATCGCATACAAACGCTGTGTTTTTTGGTCATAATGCGCACGCTGATGCGACTAAATATCGCAGCGTTTATAAGTGTTTGCATGCGTTTTTTAATTCGTTTCATGTGCGCACAAAGCGCTGCGCAAAAAAACGCAAGTGTGAAAGTAGCCTTAGAAATACCTTGAGGTCTTGTACAACGTTATGTTTATTTCTTTGCAAAAATAATATTGACACACCATCTTTTAATTAGTTATCTCATCAGAGACCTAATTACTAGAGTCAGATTTCCTTCTAAATTCAGTATACCCCAACAAAATGCTTAAGGTAGCACTATATCATAGAATCATAGAATGTTAGAGTTGAAGGAGACCTCAAGGGTCATCATGTCCAGCCCCCTGCTAAATGAAGGATTCACTAAACCATCTCAGACAGATGTTTGTCCAGCCTCTGTTTGAAGGAAGCATTGAAGGAGAACTCACCACATTTTTGGCAGCCTGTTCCACTCATAGATCACCCTCACTGTCAAATTTTTTTTTTCTATTATCTAATTTGCATCTTCTCCCTCTCAGTTTCATCCCATTGCTTCTCATGTTTCCATGTGCAGTCTCTTCTTAGTCTTCTTTTTGCAAGCTAAACATTTCCAGATCCTTTAATCGTTTCTCGTAGGACATACTTTGCAGTCCGCTCACCATCCTGGTAGGTCTTCTCTGAACTTGCTCCAGTTTTTCAATGTCATTTTTAAAACTCGACACAGTATTCCGAATGAGGCTTAGCCAAGGAGGCGTAGAGGAGGATAATGTAATGTATGGAGTACAGTTCATATAGCGTCTTGTGCTTGGGTGCGATGAAAACACATGAGACACAGGTTTGATATAGAAGGTCTTGTATTACTTCATACAAGTGGCAAAGATAGTCACACAGTTTGCAGATACAGAAGCAGGAGACACAGCAGGCCAGAGTAACTTAAGTTCAGCAATCACTCTCCACAAAAGGTTCAGGATCTCTTCTCTGTTACCGTAATTCCATGCAAACGTGGATTTGTCAAATAGCAGGGTTCCAGAGTCCACAAGTGTTCCAGGGTTCCTCAGTAGGAAATAGCTGGAGTACAAAATCCAAGAGTACAAAGTCCAAGGCTTCCAGGAGTCAGGTCACAGGTTCACTGCAGGCTAGATTCTGAAGCACTGATTGCTCAGCTGTGGCTGCTTAAGAAGCAAGAGGGAGAGAATCAGGGCGGGAACATAAAAGCTAGAAACTCCATATTGACTGAGGGCAAGATAGCTGCAGCAAGACAGAAAGTAAAATGGCTGACGGAAAAACTGAGTTTCAAGAAACATGTACACAGAACCTTACATTACTCCCCCCTTAGGGACAACCTCCGGATGACCTCAGACCAGGCTTGTGTGGGTACCTCTGATGAAACTGGCGGAGCAAGCGAGGAGCATTAACGTTATTGACTGGTTCCCATGAGTTGTCCTCCACTGGGTAGCCCTGCCATTTAATCAAATATTGTAACTGATTTCTGTACAACCTGGAATCTAGAATCCTTTCCACCACAAATTCTTCCTGACCATCGACTAGCACTGGGTCAGGGCAAGGAGAAGAACGTCCAGGAAACGTATTGGGTGTTGCAGCCTTTAGTAGGGATACATGAAAGACAGGGTGGATTCTCATAGTTCTGGGCAGTTGAAGACGACAAGCGACAGCACTTATAATTTTATTGATTTTATAGGGTCCAATGTATTTATGTCCCAACTTAGACGATGGAATCCTTAACTTAAGATTTCTGGTTGACAGCCAGACCAGGTCTCCTACCTTGAAAGCTGGTGCAGGTTTACGAAATTTATCTGCGGCTTTCTTGTACCTTTCCTGAGCCAATTCCAGATTTCCCTTTAGAAGATCCATATTCTTTTGTAAAGACGTGATTCTTTCAGCCACTGCTGGCAAAGGCGTATCTATGGGAAATCGAGGAAGAATGTTAGGATGATAACCTAGTTGGAGTAAAAAGGAACTGCTTAGTGGAGGCGCTCTGAGAGTTGTTATAAGAGAACTCAGCCAGTGGAAGTAGATCCACCCAATCATCCTGTAGGTGGCAGATAAAGCAGCGGAGATACTGCTCCAGGGTCTGATTGGTTCGTTCTGTCTGTCCATTAGTCTGGGGATGAAAAGCAGAAGAAAGGTTTACTTTAATGTCCAATGCTGCACAGAAATTTTGCCAAAACCTTGAAGTGAATTGCACCCCTCGATCCGAAATAACCTCATCCAGTACTCCATGTAAGCGAAACACATTTTTAATCATCAAATCTGATGTCTGTCTTGCAGTGGGTAAGCCGACACAAGGGATAAAATGAGCTGCCTTTGTTAAACGATCAACCACCACTAGAATGGTGTTCTTCCCTTGAGAGGTTAGTAACTCCACAATGAAGTCCATAGAAATAGATCCCCACGGGCGGGACGGGGTGGGAAGAGGTTGCAACAGACCAGTTGGTGAGGAGCGAGGTGTTTTGCATCTTGCACAGACTTCACATGAAGTGACATAGTTTAAAACATCCTTCCTGCAAGTGGGCCACCAAAAGAAACGAGAAAGAAATTCCTGTGTCTTTAGAATTCCTCTATGCCCAGCTATCTTGGAATCGTGAATGAGTTGCAATACTCTCAATCTGACTGTTTCAGGAATATACAGACGTTGTCCCTGAATCCACACACCATTCTTAAAGACAAGACTTACGTCCCTTGGGGGTTGTGCCAACAAGGAATCCGCATGGTATGCTTCCTTGATGTCCTTAAGTAGGTCTTGATTATGAATCACTCCCAGGAATCTAGAGTCAGGAAGAATAGTCTTAGGAGGAGCAAGTGGACGGGTCTCTGCTGAATAAATCCTAGAGAGTGCATCAGCCTTTCCATTGCGCGATCCTGGTCTATAAGAAATGATAAAATTAAATTGGTTTAAGAAAAGATTTCAGCGAGCCTGGCGAGGAGTCAGGCACTTAGCCGACCTGATAAATTCAAGGTTACGATGGTCTGTTAGGACGACTATTTGCTGTGCAGCTCCCTGAAGAAGGTGTCTCCATTCTTTGAAAGCGGCAATAATGGCCAACAACTCTCTATTGCCCACATCGTAGTTCCTCTCAGCCGAAGACAACTGCTGGGAAAAGAAGGCACAGGGATGCAAGACATTCTTCTCACCTGTTCTCTGAGAGAGTATAGCTCCAACGGCACAGTCTGAAGCATCCACCTCTATTATGAAGGCAAGTTCGGGGTTGGGATGTACTAAGATAGGTGCGGTGGTAAATTTATCTTTTAGACAGGAAAATGCTTCCTGGGCTTGGGGAGTCCAGGAGAACCTAGACTCTTTCCGGGTAAGTTGGGTGATAGGTGACACTACCTCAGAGAAATTCCTAATGAAACGTCTATAGAAGTTGGCAACCCGATGAAGCGCTGCACCTCCTTCACATTTCTAGGAATTGGCCAATCCTTGATGGCTTGGGTCTTGCTTCCATCCATACTAATTCCTTGTGTAGACAGTACATACCCCCGAAATTGAATTTCGGTCCTATGGAATTCACACTTTTCAAGTTTGATGTAAAGATGGTTTTGTCTTAGACGTTCCAAGACCATTCTCACATGTCCATGATGTTCCTCTGTGGAGTTAGAAAAAATTAGAATATCATCCAAATAAATCACCACGAATGTATCTAGGAGATCCCTGAGATGTCATTCACCAAGTGTTGGAAAGTGGCTGGGGCGGTACTCAGACCAAAAGGCATAACTAGATATTCAAAGTGTCCATAGCGTGACCTGAATGCAGTCTTCCATTCATCCCCAGGTCTAATACGGACCAAGTTATAGGCCCCACGGAGATCCAGTTTAGAGAAAATTTTGGCGTGCCGCACTCTCTCCAATAACTCAGGGATTAAAGGCAATGGATAACGGTTTCTAATAGTAACCTTATTGAGTTCCCTATAGTCTACGCAGGGTCTCAGAGATCCATCTTTCTTCTTCACAAAGAAGATGGGTGCACCTGCAGGAGATGAAGAGGGGCGTATGAAGCCCTTGGCTAGATTTTCGTCTATGTAATCCTTTAAAGCCTTTAGCTCGGGCCCCGCCAGGGGGTAAATCTTACCAAAAGGTATCTCTGCTCCAGGCAATAATTCAATTGGACAATCATATGGACGGTGAGGGGGAAGCTGGTCAGCGTTCTTCTTGTCACATAAATCCACATAGTCCTGGTATTCAGCTAGTAGTTCAGGGACTGACATGGTTCCTTTAGGAACAGAGCAAGCTGAAACTTCTGGACTCATCTGTTTCTCTGGAAAGTGTAATTCCTTGGTCTCCCAGTTAATGGTAGGGTTCTGAGCCTGCAGCCATGGTAGCCCTAGAATAATGGGAAAGTGGGGAGAAGAGATAAGCATAAAGGACAGTTTCTCTTGATGATCTTTACCCATAAGGACCCTCAAAGGCTCCGTTTCCTGATCCACTGGTCCAGAGGTCAGCAGGGAGCCATCCACAGTTTCCATCTGTACTGGAGTAGCCTTCTTCACTGAACGTATCCCCTGTTTCAGAGCAAAGGAGACATCCATAAAATTTCCACTTGCCCCTGAGTCAATCATAGCAGAGCTAGACACCCAGACTGAGTCAACCCAGAGTTTGATGGAAAGGAAGCAATGAGAATTGTTTTTCTTACAACTCAGCTGGGACACCGCTGAGGAAACTTGAAAAATTGCAGCGTTTACACAGTCATCGTCCTCAGAAGTAACGGAGTTTAAGTCCGAGAAATCAATATCTGTTGCTGCAGATCTCTCTGGAGCCTGAGGCTCGGACCTGACAGATCTCCTCTCGCAACACTCACAGTGAATGAGTGCTGCAGTAGTCTTACGAGAACGGCTGGGGCAGTTTATAATGAAGTGCCCTGACTTACCACAATAGAAACATAGATTTTCCTTAAAACGATGTTCTTTGCGTGCATCACTAACCCGTCTTTGTAAAGAGTCTACCTGCATGGGTTCAGGTTCAGGTTCCCGTGTGATCCTACTCAAAGGTTCCTTAGCTGGGGAGGAAGGTAGGAAAAGGTTAGTGCGATTGCTTTCGAACCATCTCTCTTGCCTGCGTTCAGTCAGGCGAGCATCAATACGGATGCAGTAGTTAATAAAGTCACCTAACGCAGTGGGAGGGTCGGCACGAGCAAGTTCATCCTTAATTAGTGGAGACAACCCCTTTCGAAAAATAGATTTTTTGGCGGAACTGTCCCAGGTGGTATCAAGGGCCCATCTCCTGAAATCCAAGGCATATTCGGCTACCGAGTGCTTACCTTGGCGCAAAGTTAACATGGCTGCTTCAGCTGTTGCACCTCGATTGGGGTCATCAAACACCTGCCCCATGGCTGAAATGAAAGCATCAAGATGATCCAAACATTCATCCTCAGTCTCAGAGGGTTTGCCCACATCAAAGCCTTGTTGGTAAGTAACATAATTATAGTAAGCACTTTAGATCGTTCAGTGGGAAATTGTGAAGCATGTGCAGAAAAAAACAGATTGCATTGGTTAATAAATCCCCTGAATTTTTCACGTTCACCGCCAAAACGAAAAGGGGCAACTTGGGAATCCCAGAACTCGGGGCTACGGCAGGAGCCTGGACTCGCTCCTCTAGAACCTCAATCCTGGCTCGCAAATCCTGGGCAGTCTGTCCAAACACTTGCAAATTGTGATTAGTGAGGTCCTGTAGGTTTGTAAAACGGGTTTTTATAGTCTGTAAATCTGCAAGGATATTATCAGTCACTCCGCAAAGTTCCTTTATGCGGGCCTCCATCTTCCAGATCTTTTAAGACAGGAGTACTGGAATGGTTGTGAGAAGTCACAACCACTATCATCACAGAAAGTTCAACCGGACATCTGATATCCACAGTTACAGCAAACACAAAAGAGGGAAAAAAGAGAAAAAAAAAACAATAGTGTTTACCTGTGGTAACACTGCAGAAAAAAAACTTAAGAGAATTGCTCACCTGGAATGGTTGTGAGAAGTCACAACCACTGTCATCACAGAAAGTACAACCAGACATCTGATATTTACAGCAGACACAGCCTTCCCAGACCCAGCAGACACTAACGTTTGGCTTCAGAATCTTGTAATGTATGGAGTACAGTTCATATAGCGTCTTGTGCTTGGGTGCGATGAAAACACATGAGACACAGGTTTGATATAGAAGGTCTTGTATTACTTCATACAAGTGGCAAAGATAGTCACACAGTTTGCAGATACAGAAGCAGGAGACACAGCAGGCCAGAGTAACTTAAGTTCAGCAATCACTCTCCACAAAAGGTTCAGGATCTCTTCTCTGTTACCGTAATTCCATGCAAATGTGGATTTGTCAAATAGCAGGGTTCCAGAGTCCACAAGTGTTCCAGGGTTCCTCAGTAGGAAATAGCTGGAGTACAAAATCCAAGAGTACAAAGTCCAAGGCTTCCAGGAGTCAGGTCACAGGTTCACTGCAGGCTAGATTCTGAAGCACTGATTGCTCAGCTGTGGCTGCTTAAGAAGCAAGAGGGAGAGAATCAGGGCGGGAACATAAAAGCTAGAAACTCCATATTGACTGAGGGCAAGATAGCTGCAGCAAGACAAAGTAAAATGGCTGACGGAAAAAACTGAGTTTCAAGAAACATGTACACAGAACCTTACAGATAATTACTTTACACGATCTAGACTCTATGCTTCTCTTAATTCATCAGAGAACTGTTTTTGTATTTTTTGCTGCTGCGTTACATTGTTGACTCATGTGCAGTCTGTGATCTATTAGTATACCGAAGTCTTTTTCACTCGTGCTGTTGCTTATTTCTATTCCTCCCAATCTGTAGATTTAATTTTCATTTTTCTTGCCCAGACATAGAATCTTACATTTCTCCCTGTTAAATACCATTCTATTAGTCGCTGCCCATTGTTCAAGCTTATCTAGATCCTTCTGAATTCTTTCTCTGTCTTCTCTAGGGTTAATTATCCCTCCTAGATTTGCATTGTTCGCAAATATGATTAGGGGCCAGGACAGAGCCTTGTGGTAGCATACTTGAAACACTCTTCCAATTGGATGTGCAACCATTTACTACCACTCTTTTAGTACGATCACTGAACCAGTTATGAATCCACCTAATCGTAGCCTTGTCAATCCCATATTTGGTCATTTTTTCAATAAGGATAGTATAAGATACTTTATCAAAAGCTTTACTGAAGTCGAGATATACTATATCTACCGCATTTCCCTTATCCACCCATTCAGTGATTCCATCATAGAAGGAAATTAGATTAGTCTGGCATGACATGTTTTCTACAAACCCATGCTGGCTCTGGTTTTTAAAGGTTGAAGAATAACCTAAACTAATAAAACCCTGAACCATGTGGCTGATTCATCAAAGCTTTTACACTATAAAAGTGACCTAAAACCTTTAAAAAGCTGGAAAATGTTGTTGCAAAGCAGAGTTGCGCAAACATTTTTTCCAACTTTTGTTTTCATGCCATCTTGGATCAACTTCACTGAAATGGGGGGAGCTAAAGCACAGTCAAGGCATGGCTACCCTCGTTGAATTAATCAAATATGCGTGCTTTCTGTGCCAGAATTGCTACTCCAGTAGAAAGGAGGTGCACACCTTTACTACAGGCCCCAAATTTATTTTAAATAGCATGTGCCTTCTAATGAATTTGGCGAAGGGTACACTGTCAAGACTGGCATAGTAATAAGGTGCATATCCGGTCTACTTGAAACGACCCCAAAGTGTGAATCTTCCTGCTGTGGTCTATGCACACTTCATAGGGACCATACAAGTACTGTGTTCCTTCAGAGCGTCACACCATCTCAGACTCTACCATGCATCTGGTAACTTTTTTACTCTCACATACTTTTTCTCTAGGGCTTTGTCTTTTTGAAACCAGACCTATTCTTAAGGGTTCTTCCACTAATACATTTGCTTAAAGCTATTGTCAGGTAGGCAGTCTCAGTTTAAAAAGCAACCTTTCTATATTTCTACCCACCCAGTCCAATTTAGTCCTTTGAGACTGAATTTCCCAACAGAACCTATGATATCTGCTTTTTGAATGAACATTCCTAAAAGTAGTCACACTATAATTCAACACCTGTCCATCACACATTTCTCCAGGCTGCTTATCAATGCACCTGTTCTGTTTTCTGTTTAAGGCTCACTCACTCTCTAGCAGATGAGCCTTCTTTTTGCTCCAACCGTCCTTCATTGCATCCCCTTTAGTCTACCACCTCCACAGGCTCCAGTCATCCGACAGAGGATAAGTTTGCATCCAGTCGTGACAAGGTCCCAGGCTTGTCATGAGCAAAACTTTGACACTAGCACCTCTTGCAGAAAGCTATAGTTAGAGATGGGCGGACACCTGGATGTTCATCAGGCGGGTTTGGACGAAAATTAAAAA
>JARQOD010000003.1:209909438-210036751 GCA_033576555.1 Oophaga sylvatica | reverse complement strand
TTAAATCTAGAAGATGTCCAACATTTTATAGGATTTGGACATTTCTACAGAAAATTCACTAAAAAGTTTTCAAAATCATTTTTTCAATTACTACACTCACAAAGAAAACCAAAGTGTTTTCCTGGTCCCCAGAGGCACAGGTGGCTTTTAACTAATTAAAGACTTTTTTTACATTAGTCCATCCAAATCCTGAACTTCCATTTGCTGTAGAAGTAAACGCCTCAGACTCTGCCGTGGGAGCCGTTTTATCACAGCGAGTTGGGGAAAAGATGCTGCTGCATCCATGTGCATTCCGTTCTCATACCATGACATTGTAAATAAAGAACTTTTAGCTACTAAAATCACCTTCTCCTAATGGAGACATCTTTTTGAAGGGGTAAATCATCCAGTGACTCTTCTTACTGACCACAAACATTTAGAATTCATCCGTACAACTAAGAGGTTGTCTGTAAGACAAGCACATTGGGTCTTATTTTTCTCCAGGTTTAATTTAATAATTTCTTATCGCCCTGGTTCAAGAAACGGCAAGGCTGATGCTCTGTCCAGGATATTTACCGAACCTCAGGAGAGATCCAACACTGACTGTACCATTCTAACCCCAAAAATTTTTTTGAGAATACTGGGCACCAAAACATTTTCAGCAGCAGATGAAGGAAGGGAGACACAGTCATTACTAGTGGGTAGGCGGAGCCCACACAGGATAGAACACCTCAGATTAAAAAGAGTGTTGACCGGCCCCTCCAGCTTGGGCTCCTCCTACTCCAGCTCTCCAGTCTAAAATTTGAGGTCACAGAGGATAGTCGCTGCTGGAGCAGCTCAGAAATTTTTTTTATTTTAGTCGGACAGAGACTTGGACCGCCAGTGGTCTAGAGGTCTCAGCGCTGCTGGACCCCCACCTCTCCTTTGGCGGATCTGTATTACCCTGTAAGGTGGTCCCTGCAGAACCCTGCCGGTCCTGGGGGATGAGGATTGCTTCCCTGGCGGGGACGCAAACCGCGCTTCTGGGGTCACTGCGTTCCCCGCCCTGGGGGGAAGCTACGGGCACAGCGCCACAAATCTCTGAGGTCCCTGTGGCGCTCAGCTGGGGTGAGTACTCCACATTTCAATGTGTTTGAGTGCTTCAGCGGCCGCTGCGGCAGCCGCTGCTACATGTATTCAGTGTGGTGATTGTGTACTTTTGTCCGCAGGTGGATGCCTGCAGGACATGGGAGCGGAGAGCGGAGTGAGTCGTGCGCTTTTTTTGAAACCGGCGGGGGGCGTGGCTTCGCGCTTTCCCATTTTTTCGCGGGCAGGAAGCGCTCTGAGCGCGCGCTTTACCCTGCCTTTTTCTCTTCCGACTTCTCTCCTCTAGCGCGGCGGCCATTACTGAAGGTCTCCTCAGGCTCCTCACTCTCCGCTCTCCCCGATCGACCGAAAGGAGACACTACACCGCGGCCAGCTGGGTGAGTCGCTTCTACCTGTCAGGGCAGAAGCTTGACCCCCCTTACCCCCACAGCGCAGGGCAAGGTACTGTCACACGGAACGCTCCCGCTACGATCACGATAGCGACGCTTAATTTTGCGATAGTTTTTTGTGATCGTTTTTAATGTCGCTAGTAGCTGCCACAGTGGGCGATCTCATTGACGACGCATAAGTGGTTAGCGATCTCCTTAGACTTTGGCGGTCATTGCGATGTACAATTCAGCGCAATATGTTAGCGATCTCGTTGGCGTTCTTGTTTAGTGTGGCATACTTTTGAGGCACTGTCCTGCAGCTGTTACCTCATAAGAGGCACCTGGGGCTCGCACACCCTTTTCATTAAACAAGGGTTGTGGGGAGTCTGCGACATTAACCCCTTCTTTGGCGGTTAACCCTTTATTGGGAGACAGCTGGGGTAGCTCTCTCTTTAAGAGCTTTAACCCTTCAGCGTTCATTTTGCCTTTGAAAACCACACTGTTCTAGTTGCTGACAGGTTTTGACCTGCCATATACTGTGTGAGGGCATGTCAGATCAGGGTCCAGGAGGTGCGGACCGTCTCCCAGATCCGCTACAGGATCAGTCTCGCGTATCTGACACGCAGACCTCGACGGCGTCAAGCGCAGCGGTCGGAGGTGTCAGTGATGTCAAAATGGAGGCCCTCGCTCGTTCTATTAATGGCCTTTCTGACCTTCTAGGTTATTGGGTGTCAGCTAGATCCTCTCATGGTAGGAAGCGACACAGGCCGGTGTCATCTTCCCCGCGCAGCGACTCAGAGATTTCGGGCATGGAGGGTTCCCCTTCAAGCTCGGATGGGGAGATGTCCGATTTGGATAAGGAGGATCGGCAGGGACACTCTGCCTCTCTTTTGAGCTGTACAGAGGCTTTTGTTGGAGCCATGAGGGAGGCGTTACAGTTACCGGAGGAGGTAACTAGACGTCCTGGTAAGTCGGCCCGGATGTTTCAGGAGTCGCATAGGTCGCGATCAGCCTTACCATCTCTGGATGAGCTTAATGGGGCAGTGGAGAAGGAACGCCTGTGTCCAGATAAACGTTTTCAGGGGACACGGTTTTTTGAGACGCTGTATCCGTGTACGACGGAGTTGATTGATAATTGGATTCCTTCTCCTGAAGTGGATGTCCCTTTATCCCAGCTTAGCAAATCCTCATTACTTCCTGTTAAAGGGAAGGCGAGTCTGCAGGATCCGCTGGACAGAAAAACGGAGATGGCAGCGAAATCCATTTACGAGGCCGCGGGTCATGGATTCAGAGCAGTGCTAGGATCCATGTGTGCTTGTAAAGCTTCCCTGAGCTGGTTAGACCGTCTACGGACGGCGTGGCAAGATGGATCCCCACTATCCGAGGTAGAGGGGCTTTTCAAGTCATTGGAGGATGCAGCCCGATATGGCAGTGATGCAGGTTTGGATACTGCCTCAATGCTGTCCAGGGCACAATCCTCGGCGATCACAGTCAGGAGAGCACTGTGGCTTAGACAGTGGACCGGAGACGCGGTTTCCAAGCAAGGTTTGCTTTCTTTAGCTTACAAGGGTGGTCAGCTATTTGGATCTGACCTCACGGAGCTGATTGCCAAGGCAAAGGCAAAATGGCAGGCATAGTGCCGGTAGTAGTCGGCGGTCCTTTCGGTCCAGGGGACGGTTCGGTCAGCCCTCTTGGGGATCGGGTCGTCCCTCTTTTTCAGGAAAAAAGAACGCTCAGAAATCCCGCACTCCCTGGAAACAGAGCTTCCGCCAAGACAAGCGGGAAGCTGACAAAAAGCCCGCTAAGGCGGACTGACGCCAGGGTCTCACTCGAGGGCTCTCGAGTGGGAGGTCGCCTGCTCCAATTCGAACCGACTTGGGCTTCCCACGTGTCGGACGCCTGGGTGACGCGGGTTGTGTCGGCAGGCTACTTCATAGAGTTTCTTTCTCGACCCCCAGTTTTTGCCAATCCCGCATTCCGTCAGAGCCCGAGCTATTTGCCGCTCTACTGCGGGAGGTCGATTCCCTTCTGCAGAAGGGTGTGGTGGTACCAGTTCCACCGGAGGACCGGGGAAGAGGGTTTTATTCCAACCTCTTTGTGGTCCCCAAAAAGGAGGACAAATTTCGCCCCATTCTGGATCTCAAAAGATTGAATCGGCATGTCCACACCCGGAAATTCCGCATGGAGTCACTTCGCTCCGTTGTGGCGGCCTTGTCGCAGAACGATTTTTTGGTGTCAATCGACATTCGCGATGCTTATTTGCATGTCCCCATCGGAAGGGTCCACCAACGCTTCCTTCGTTTTGCCATAGGTCAGGACCATTACCAGTTTGTGGCCCTGCCATTCGGGTTGGCCTCAGCACCCAGAGTTTTTACAAAAATTCTGGCTCCTCTCATGGCGATTCTGCGAAGACAGGGGGTTACGATTCTTCCCTATCTGGACGACCTTTTGATTGTGGCGTCCTCAAAGGAGGAGGCGGTGACGGCTCGCAATCTATCCCTTCAGCTCCTGGAGGACTTCGGGTGGCTGGTCAATTGGGAGAAGTCGTCTCTGGAACCGTCGCAGTCAATCCTGTTTTTGGGAATGCATTTCGACACGGTACGAGCAGTGGTGTCTCTGCCTCCAGACAAGCGAGTCTTCTTCGTCATGTACAGGTTATGAAGTCTGCGACAGCAATGTCCCTTCGAAGGTGTATGCGCCTTCTGGGTTTGATGGTGGCGTCAATGGAAGCAATTCCGTTTGCCCAATTTCATTCCAGGGCTCTCCAAATGTTCATCTTGAACCGTTGGGATCAATCGCAGTTTTCACTGGATTGCAGTGTCATCATCTCCCACAGGGTGAGAGAGTCTCTAGAATGGTGGTTACGTCCGGAAGCGTTATCCCTGGGGAAGTCCTTCCTTCCTCCGAGGTGGTCAATCATAACCACCGATGCCAGCCGGACGGGCTGGGGGGGTGTCTGGAACGATCTCTGGATTCAGGGAGTATGGTCGTTGGAAGAGTCTGTCCTGCCGATCAACATCCTGGAATTGAGGGCAATTTTCCTTTGCCTCCAACACTGGACGGTCCCTTTAAGCGGTCTACCAGTCCGAGTGCAGACAGACAACGCAACGGCGGTCGCGTATATCAACCATCAAGGTGGGACGAGGAGCTTCAGGCTCATGATGGAAGTGTCTCGAATTCTGGTATGGGCCGAGGCCAAAGTGCCAGCCATCTCTGCGATTCACATTCCAGGAGTTCAGAATATCACAGCGGACTTCCTCAGTCGCGAAAAGATGGATCCCGGAGAATGGAGTCTTCATCTGGAAATTTTTGCACTGCTGTGCTCCCGTTGGGGAACTCCCCAAGTGGATTTGATGGCATCCAGGTTCAATGCCAAGTTACCGACGTTCATGTCCAGGTACAAGGACCCGAAGGCTGTGGCGTGGATGCTCTGGTGGCTCCTTGGGACCAATTCGAGCTAATCTATGTGTTCCCGCCGATATCCTTACTTCCTCTGGTGTTGCGTCGGATCAGACTGGAGAGAGTCCGGCTATGTTGATAGCCCCAGATTGGCCAAGGAGGACGTGGTTCTCGACACTGGTGTCGCTTCTGGCAGCGCCTCCACTTCCACTCCCTCTTCGCCCGGACCTGTTAACCCAAGGGCCCGTTCGTCACCCGGACCTGAAGTCTCTGCATTTGACGGCGTGGCTCTTGAGACCAAAATCTTGACCCGTCAAGGTTTTTCAGCCGAAGTCATTGCCACTCTGCAAGCTGCCAGAGGTCCGGCTACTAATAGGATTTATCACAAGACTTGGGAAGCCTTCTTTTCGTGGTGTTCGGGTTCTTCTAGGAACCCGAGGATTTTTTCCATTCCCAATTTGTTGGCCTTTTTGCAGTACGGGCTGGACAAGGGTTTGGCAGTTAGCACTCTGAAAGGGCAGTTTTCTGCTCTGTCCTTGCTGTTTCGGAAGGCTATCGCCTCGCGTAGGGACGTACGTTCCTTTTTTCGCGGGGTAACCCGTCAATTTCCGCCGCGGAAGGCGCTTGTGTCTCCTTGGCGGCTCAATCTTGTCTTGGAGGCTCTTCAACATGGGCCTTTTGAGCCTATGGACTCTGTTAATCTTTCCTTTCTCTTTTGGAAGGTTGCCTTCCTAGTGGCGGTCACTTCTTTGAGAAGGGTTTCTGAGTTGGCGGCTCTTTCTTGCTCGCCTCCTTTTCTGGAGTTTCACCCAGATCGCGTAGTGCTTCGCACACAGGGCGATTTTCTACCTAAAGTGGTGTCACAGTTTCATGTTAACCAGGATATTGTGTTGCCCTCGCTTTGTCCGGAGCCAAGGAATGCGAAGGAACGGGCCTTGCACACATTGGATTTGGTGCGGGCTTTGAAGTTCTATTTGTCTATTACTCATAGTTTTCGGAAGTCGTATTCTCTGTTTGTGATTGCAGCAGGTCGTCGACGTGGGCAACGAGCTTCCAAGGATTCTGTAGCTCGTTGGATTCGGTCGGCCATTTTAGAGGCTTACCGACTTAAGGGCGAACCTTGCCCGATTAAGATTCAAGCTCGCTCCACGAGGGCTGTGGGTTCATCGTGGGCTTTTCATCAAGGAGCCTCTGCAGCTCAGCTCTGCTGGGCGGCGACCTGGCGCTCCGTCCACACATTTACGAAATTTTATAAGGTGGACGTCAGTGCTTCCGCTGATGCGGCCTTAGGACGTAGGGTCCTGCAGGCGGCTGTAGTTTAAAGTTCTTGTGAACTTGTATTTAGCGCTAGTTGCGCATTTATTTAGGTTGTTGGGTATCTGCCTCTGTTGGTTTTTTTGCCCACCCTTATTTTTGGACTGCTTTGGGACGTCCCACTAGTAATGACTGTGTCTCCCTTCCTTCAACTGCTGCTGAAAGACGGATTTTGGTAAGAACTTACCTGTAAAATCCTTTTCAGCGAAGAAGGGAGACACAGATCCCTCCCATGGCAGAAGTGTGTTGTCGTGTTTTCAGATGCGGCATGACCCTTCTCTGATAGCGATTATCTGGGCTGAGGTCGGCGCTAAGGCTCTTTTCCAGCATTGCCAGCTCATCGCAGTGGTCAGGTTCAGTGAGTAGTACCTGGGACTGTGTGGTTTTTTCGGCTATATGCATAACCTGTCTTCTTGTTTTTTTCTCTGAAGTCCTTCTGAAGGGGTTATGTTGCTACGCTGGTGATATTTGCTCTTCCTTAGCTTGTGTACGGACTGGAGAGCTGGAGTAGGAGGAGCCCAAGCTGGAGGGGCCGGTCAACACTCTTTTTAATCTGAGGTGTTCTATCCTGTGTGGGCTCCGCCTACCCACTAGTAATGACTGTGTCTCCCTTCCTTCTTCGCTGAAAAGGATTTTACAGGTAAGTTCTTACCAAAATCCGTCTTTTAACAAAGATTAAAGATGAATATCAAACTGACTTTTTCTTAATCATCCTTGTTAAGACGTTGATCTTTCTTTTAACCCCTCTCTGACATTAGACGTACTATCCCGTCCATAAAACCCGTGCCATTCTGACCATGGACGGGATAGTACGTCATAGGCGATTAGCTGCGCTCCCGTAGGGAGCGCAGCTAATCGCCGCCGGGTGTCAGCTGATTATCACAGCTGACACCCGTGACTGTGTGTCAGGAGCGGTCACGGACCGCTCCCGGCACATTAACCCCTTGCACACCGCGATCAAACATGATCGCGGTGTACTGGGGGCACAGGGGAGGATCGCGCAGGCAGGGGGCTCCCTGCGCGCCCCCCTGAGACCCTCAGACCAGCGCGATGTGATCGCGCTGCTCTGAGGGCTTCCTCCCTCCCAGGACCCGGATCCAAGATGGCGCTGGGGTCCTGGAGGGAGGCGGCTTCCTCAGTGCCTGCCGAGAGCAGGCATGAGGAAGCGTCCTGCACTGCCTGTCACATCGCTGGTGTGACAGAGTGCTGTGCACACTGTCACACCAGCGATCTGATGAAATACAGTGATGTCCCACCCTGGGACAAAGTAAAAAAGTAAAAAAAAGTAAAAAATAAACATGTGTAAAAAAAAATCAAAAAAAAAAAAAAAATTCCCCAATAAATTCATTACTTATTGTAAATAAAAAAAATAAAACAATAAAAGTACACATATATGGTATCGCCGCGTCCGTAACGACCCCCCCTATAAAACTGTCCCACTAGTTAACCCCTTTTGTGAACCCCTTAAAAAATAAAAAATAAAAACGAAGCAAAAAATCAGTGCTTTATCATCATACCGCTGAACAAAAAGTGGAATAACACGCGATCAAAAAGACGGATATAAATAAACATGGTACCGCTGAAAACGTCATCTTGTCCCGCAAAAAACGAGCCGTCACACAGCATCATCAGCAAAAAAATAAAAAAGTTATAGCTCGCAGAATAAAGCGATGCAAAAATAATTATTTTTTATATAAAATTGTTTTTATTCTATAAAAGCGCCAAAACATAAAAAAATTATATAAATGAGGTATCGCCATAATCGTACTGACCCGAAGAATAAAACTGCTTTATCGATTTTACCACACGCGGAACAATAAAAACGCCTCACCCAAAAGAAATTCATGAATTGCTGATTTTTGTTCATTCTAACCTCCCAAAAATCGAAATAAAAGCGATCAAAAAATGTCACGTGCTCAATAATGGTACCAATAAAAGCGTCACCTCGTCCCGCAAAAATTAAGACCTCACATGACATTGTGGGCCAAAATATTCAAAAATTATAGCTCTCAAAATGTGGCGATGCAAAAAACTACTTTTTTGCAATAAAAAGCGTCTTTTAGCGTGACAGCTGCCAATCATAAAAACCGCTATAAATAGTAAATCAAACCCCCCTTTATCACCCCTTAGTTAGGGAAAAATAATAAAATAAAAAAAATGTATTTATTTCCATTTTCCCATTAGGGTTAGGGTTAGGGTTTCGGCTAAAGTTAGGGTTAGGGTTGGCGCTAAAGTTAGGATTAGGGTTAGAGTTAGGATTAGGGTTAGGGTTGGGATTAGGGTTGGGACTAGGGTTAGGGGTGTGTTGGGGTTAGGGTTGGAGTTAGAATTGGGGGGTTTCCGCTGTTTAGGCACATCAGGGGCTCTCCAAATGTGACATGGCGTCTGATCTCCATTCCAGCCAATTCTGCGTTGAAAAAGTCAAACGGTGTTCCTTCACTTCTGAGCTCTGCCATGCGTCCAAACAGTAGTTTATCCCCACATATGGGGTATCAGCGTACTCTGGACCCCAAGAGTTATTGTGAAATTTGTCCTATTTCTTCTGTTACCCTTGGGAAAATAAAAAACTGGGGGCGAAAATATTATTTTTGTAAAAAAAATAAGATTTTTTTTGTTTTTACGGCTGTACATTATAAACTTCTGTGAAGCACTTGGGGCTTCATAGCGCTCACCACACATCTAAATAAGTTCCTTGTGGGGTCTATTTTCCAAAATGGGGTCACTTGTTGGGGATTTCCACTGTTTAGGCGCATCAGGGGCTCTCCAAATGCGACATGACGCCCCCAGACCATTCCATCAAAGTCTGCAATCCAAAACGTCACTACTTCCCTTTCCGAGCCCTGACATGCGCCCATACAGTAGTTTTCTCCCACATATTGGGTATCAGCGTACTCAGGACAAATTGGACAACAACTTTTGGGGTCCAATTTCTCCTGTTGCCCTTGTGAAAATAAAATATTGGGGGCGAAAAAATCATTTTTGTAAAAAAAAAAAGGATTTTTTATTTTTACGGCTGTGCGTTATAAACTTCTGTGAAGCACTTCGGGGTTCAAAGTGCTCACCACACATCTAGGTAAGTTCCTTGTGAGGTCTATTTTCCAAAATGGGGTCACTTGTGGGGGGTTTCCACTGTTTAGGCGCATCAGGGGCTCTCCAAATGCGACATGACGCCCCCAGACCATTCCATCAAAGTCTGCAATCCAAAACGTCACTACTTCCCTTTCCGAGCCCTGACATGCGCCCATACAGTAGTTTTCTCCCACATATTGGGTATCAGCGTACTCAGGACAAATTGGACAACAACTTTTGGGGTCCAATTTCTCCTGTTACCTTGTGAAAATAAAATATTGGGGGCGAAAAAATCATTTTTGTAAAAAAAAAAAGGATTTTTTATTTTTACGGCTGTGCGTTATAAACTTCTGTGAAGCACTTCGGGGTTCAAAGTGCTCACCACACATCTAGATAAGTTCCTTGTGGGGTCTATTTTCCAAAATGGGGTCACTTGTGGGGGGTTTCCACTGTTTAGGCGTATCAGGGGCTCTCCAAATGCGACATGACGCCCCCAGACCATTCCATCAAAGTCTGCAATCCAAAACGTCACTACTTCCCTTCCGAGCCCTGACGTGCACCCATACAGTAGTTTTCTCCTACATATTGGGTATCAGCGTACTCAGGACAAATTGGACAACAACTTTTGGGTTCCAATTTCTTCTGTTACCCTTGTGAAAATAAAATATTGGGGGCGAAAAAATCATTTTTGTAAAAAAAAAAAAGGATTTTTTATTTTAAGGCTGTACGTTATAAACTTTAGTGAAACACCTGGGGGTTCAAAGTTCTCACCACACATCTAGATAAGTTCCTTGAGGGTCTAGTTTCCAAAATGGTGTCATTTGTGGGGGGTTTCCACTGTTTAGGCAGATCAGGAGCTCTCCAAACACGACATGGCGTCCAGCCAATTCTGCGTTGAAAAAGTGAGATGGCGCTCCTTCCCTTCCAAACTCTGCCATGCACCCAAACAGTGGTATAACCCCACATATGGGGTATCAGTGTACTCAGGACAAATTGCACAATAACTTTTGGAGTCTTGTTACCCTTGGAAAAATAAAAATTCGGGTGAAAAGATCATTTTTGTGGAAAAAATATGATTTTTAAATTTTACGGCTCTACGTTATAAACTTGTGTGAAGCACTTGTGGGTTGAAATTGCTCACCAAAGATCTAGATAAGTTCCTTAGGGGGTCTAGTTTCCCAAATGGGGTCATTTGTGGGGGGTTTCCACTGTTTAGGCACATCAGGGGCTCTCCAAATGCAACATGGCATCCAATCTCAATTCCAGCCAATTTTGGTTGGAAAAAGTCAAATGGTGCTCCTTCCCTTCCGAGCTCTGCCGTGCGCCCAAACAGTGGTTCCCCCCCACATATGGGGCATCAGCGTACTCAGGACAAATTGGACAACAACTTATGTGGTCCAATTTCTCCTGATACCCTTGGGAAAATAAAAAATTAGTGACTAAAAGATAATTTTTGTGGGAAAAAAATAGATTTTTTATTTTCATGCCCGGGCATTATAAACTTGTGTGAAGCACTTGGGGGTTCAAAGTGCTCACCAAAGATCTAGATAAGTTCCTTAGGGGGTCTAGTTTCCAAAATGGGGTCACTTGTGGGGGATTTCC
This sequence comes from Oophaga sylvatica, assembly GCA_033576555.1. Classification (NCBI taxonomy): domain Eukaryota; kingdom Metazoa; phylum Chordata; class Amphibia; order Anura; family Dendrobatidae; genus Oophaga; species Oophaga sylvatica. Next base: position 210,025,934 of record JARQOD010000003.1, on the reverse strand, counting down.
ACTGTTTAGGCTCATCTGGGGCACTGCAAACGGAACATGACCCCCATCAACGTCTGCATTCCAAAACGTTACTACTTCCTTTCCAAGCCCTGCCGTGCGCCCAAACAGTTTTCCACCCCCACATATGGGGTATCAGCGTACTCAGGACAAATTGGACAACAACTTTTGGGGTCCAATTTCCTTGGGAAAATTCAAAAATTTAGGACTAAAAAATCATTTTTGTGGAATTTTTTTTTTTTTTTTTTCACACCCAGGCATTATAAACTTTTGTGAAACACTTGGGGTTCAAAGTGCTCACAACAGATCTAGATAAGTACCTTAGGGGGTCTAGTTTCCAAAATGGTGTCACTTGTGGGGGGTTTCCACTGTTTAGGCGCATCAGAGGTTCTCCAAGCGCGACATGGCGTCCAATCTCAACTCCAGCCAATTTTAGTTTGAAAAAGTCAAACGGCGCTCCTTCCCTTACGAGCTCTGCCGTGTGCCCAAACAGTGGTTTTCCCCCACATATGGGGTATTGGCGTACTCAGGAGAAATTGCATAACAACCTTATCTGTCCATTTTCTCCTTTTACCCTTGTGAAAATAAAAAAAAAGTTTGTAAAAGATCATTTTTGTGGCTAAAAAGTTAAATATTCATTTTTTCCTTCCACGTTGCTTTAGTTCCTGTGAAGCACCTGAAGGGTTAATAAACTTCTTGAATGTGGTTTTGAGTACCTTGAGGGGTGCAGTTTTTAGAATGGTGTCACTTTTGGGTATTTTCTGTCATGTAGACCCCTCAAAGTGACTTCAAATGTGAGGTGGTCCCTAAAAAAAATGGCTTTGTAAATTTTGTTGTAAAAATGAGAAATCGCTGGTCAACTTTTAACCCTTAAACTTCCTAACAAAAAAAAATTTTGATTCCAAAATTGTGCTGATGTAAAGTAGACATGTGGGAAATGTTATTTCTTAACTATTTTGTGTTACATATTTCTCTGTTTTAAGGGAATAAAATTCAAAGTTTGAAAATTGCTAAATTTTCAAAATTTTCGCCATATTTGCATATTTTTCAAAAATAAACGCAAGTTATATGGAAGAAATTTTACCACTAACATGAAGTACAATATGTCACGAGAAAACAATCTCAGAATCGCGAAGATCCGTTGAAGCGTTCCGGAGTTATAACCTCATAAAGAGACAGTGGTCAGAATTGTAAAAATTGTCCCGGTCATTAACGTGCAAACCACCCTTGGGGGTGAAGGGGTTAAGGAGAGGTTTTGGATGCAGAACCATCAAATATACATCCCTGAATCTGGTCTACTTGAAGTTCTCAAACTTGTCCATGATTCTAAACTTGTAGAACACCCTGGAGTCATGAAAACACAAGATCTATGGCTTTGTTCTTTTTGGTGGCCTAATTGTAGGCAGGATGTGAGGAAATATGTTTCCTCCAGTTTAACATGTGCACGGAACAAGACGCCACGATCCTCACCTCCAGGACTCCTTCAGCCTCTTCCAGTTCCATCCTGGATGTTATCGTGGACCTACCTCCCTCTAAAGAATTGACTGTTTTTCTAGTTGTAGTAGATCGACTCACAAACGTTGGTGACAATTTTTCGCCTTCTACAAAAAATCTAAAAATGAACGTACTGTCTTCTGAATTGGGTCAAAAATTAATAGGACCTTTTCACATATTAACCCCGTTGCTTTCTGTTTAAAACTTCCTAACAGCCTGAAAATACATCCTATATTCCATGTATCCTTGCTCAAACCATTCAGTGAGAACCCGTTTCCAGGAAGAACTAGGCCACCTCCTTCACCAGAAAAAGTCCATGTATAAAATTTTGGACTCTAGAAGATTTAGAGGAAGATTGCAATATTTGTTGCAATGGATGGGTTACAGACCAGAAGATAATTCATGGGAGCCAGAGGGTAACATCCATGCACTCAGGTTTACAAGCGCTTTTCACCAGAGACATCAAGAGAAGTCAGCGCCTGAGATGTCCAGAGGCCATCCTGGAAGGAGGGGAGTACAGTCAGGATTTGAACCCAGCAGCTCTTGTGCACCAAGCGGCAGCTTTTCCCTCTGAGCTATTCAACTCGCTTGACAGTTCCTTCCATCCTCAGTTCTTAATTATCTCCACCCCGAGTTCTGGATTGGCTCAACCCTGTGATCTCCTGATTGAACACCATACTTAAACCTGACATTGTACTTCCTTCCTTGCAAGATAATTGAGCTTCCAGAATTTAGTCTAGTTTCTTCCCACCTGCTGCTTATTCTCAAGATCCTACTGCTGCTCTGTGTACCCACCACTGGCTCTATCCTGACTATGTTACCTGCTTATCTTCCCAACTATACTGCTGCTCCATTTACCGACCTGTTGCTATATCCAGACTACGACTCCTGCTTATCCTCAAGATCCTACTGCTGCTCCGCGTACTGACCGACGCTACATGCCGGTGCTGCCTCTAGTGGTTGCAATATCACTACTTCAACTTAGGTCAGTCCATAACATTGGGTTTGGGCGCGCAAAATAAGCTGAATTTTTTTTTTTGGGGGGGCGAGGAGCCATAGTGCTTTTCCAGGGCCTTTGTACTACCAGTAACGTGGAGTCCCTTATATTTCCATTGCAGAATGATGTACCTGAGTGTGGACTTGCTTTTTTTGTGGATTGAGTTGAAACTTTTATTGGGAACATTTTACATAACAATTTCGCTCACATTTATCCTGCGTTCTACACTGAGCACTTACATCGGGGTTTCCATCTTAATCTCTGACGTGATTAAGATGAAGCCCCTGAGGGATCCATTCACTATAATGTGGCAGCAGAGTTACTCTGGGCTTCATCTGGCCTTTATTCACCCTTGTCCTTCTTTTCAAAGGTGCACAAAACAGTGGTCGACCACGCTGTTATGCACGCTTAAAAAGATGGACACGGCCAGATCACAGGTCACACGGCATCCACAGTGACTTCATCTGCCTCATTATGGGGAATCTTCCACCGGTGGCGCCATCTGAATCACTGCTCCTGTACGCGCATGATCGACCATGTCGTAAATTTACATCAAATGTTGTGTAGCAGTTAAAAAAATGTAAAAATGAAATAAAAACCGTCAAAAACAAATTTTAATATTGGTTTATTTATAATTGTAACAAACGAGAAAAAATAGTTATTATTCTGGTAGATTGAGTATGAGATTAGAGCCAAGATCAATGAAAATGTGACAGCCTTTAGTCTATAACACTATCTGCTATATATATATGTAAATAAATGGTATTTTCATAGTAATATTATATATTACTACAAGAATACTATAATATTTATTTACCAGTTCGACATATTTGGGCCACATGCACATGGCAAGTATGGAATCCAATAGAAATAACCTCTGTATGTGTCTGTATGCCCCAGCTCACTTGTATATGTAGCATCTTAAAGGGAATCTGTCATCAGGTTTTGAAAGCAGCACTGATTAGCAACTATCTGAGTACTCTGTGCATAGGCAGAAAGTTGATAATCACTGGTGGGGGTTAGGTTACACAGAACAGGAGATCGACATGGCATGAGAAAACTAGTCCTATAGTGATAATCTCCTGCTGATAAGACACTGATTTAATAAAATCAACAGCAAGTAGGCCAATAAGTGATAAATCGCTGTTCTAACATCATGCTGCTCTCAGATTAAATAGGGAATCCTGCTGACAGTTTACCTTTAACAGGGTTATCCAGTGAGTGCTCATAGTGGAATAGAAAAGTTAAAGAAACCATACCCACTTGGCTAATTGTCTGCAGATCCTGTTCTGATGCTTACGGGTCCCTTTCGGTCCCTACCTCCTGGTCCTGTCTCCACACACAGGAACTGCCCACTCATTCATTCACTGGCGGAGACCATTGGGACTCAGTAAGATTTGGAACAGGCGCAGCAGTTATCGGTGACAGTCAGTATGGCTTATTTTGTTTTTTAAATTACTCTGACCCCATTTAAAAAAATGTATTCTTCACTGAACGGCCCCTTGTGCTTTTGTGCATAACTACGAGATTGTGCTGAGCCGTAATACAGAGGCATACATAAGACCTAGGGGTGATGTTCACATAGGCTTTACCAGAAAGTAGTCAGGTCATTAAATCCTAAATCCATGCAAAACCTCCTATATAATATATGTGCAGATCTCCCGGAAGCTGAGATCCATGCTGCTGTTTGCAGGTTCTAATAGAATAATTTAACAGTGGGTATGCAAAGTTGGAGAAACCTATATCTCAGCTTCTGGGATCATGTGAAATATTATGAATAACGACACTCAAATCCTTATTTTCATATTTAAAGACGTTTCCATGATTAGAAAAAGGTCCGTCTTTTCAGACATAGCGCCACGTTAATCCCTAGACCGTGTCTGGTATTGCAGCTCTTTATTCACTTGAATGCGGGATAAGTTTCAGCATTAGACAAAGTCAATGGAGAAAATGAAGACTATTTATACTCTTAAAATTATATTTTTTATAAAGTTTGGTTCTGCCCACAAAACTGCTGTCCTGGCTGTAGATATATAATCAGTACTAATAAAATGGCGGGCAGGTCACGCAATGCAATGGACGGCTGCCACCTCTCATGACCCAGAGACCTGTTGGATTACTTAAACTTGTCAAAAGCATAATTTTGACAGTAATAAAAATTAAATATATCAGCTCTGAACTCTGTATGGATATACATATATATATATATATTTATATATACTTATAAGAAAAAACACAAAATGTAAAATCAAGAGTGAAAATAAGATTCTGGCATAGACTATGCATTCCTGCAGCTTGTGTCGAAGGACATCTGATTGTAGAAATCATCTGAAGGCACGAACAGTCTTGTCTCCTCCAGACGATGAAACTCACACGACGCATAAGGCACTATATGGCTGGGAGCGGAGTGCGTGCACCACATTATTCTTACAGTGTACTGCGCACCAGAGGATTTACTGTGGCAAACTGCAGCTCTGTGCTTCCTTCAAGTTGGGTTAGTGCATGGACCACGTAGGTTCTCAATTCATTCTCTCCAGGCCCTTTGGTTTTAGGATAAAAGACCAAGGCGAGATATCTTGGCTGACAAGAAGGAGTGAATGATGAACACGATGGTTTTTGGGCAAGAGTGAAGATCCAATTGCTAGAAGAAACAAAAATACAAAACAATAATTGCCCATGAGAGTAAACATTCAATGGAACATACGGCCAATTTTTATTGACTTCTAACCATTACAGAAACTTCCTTATAGGACCACATACACACTGGATTCATGATGGCTGACCCAAAAATTAATGTGTGGGGGGCCTTTGATATTGCTGTCAAAGGCCACTCTGTGCTGGAGCTCATCAATATTCCATCAGCGCGGACGTCTGCTCTGATGAAATATCAATGGCTGCGGTCCTGCAGATGACCAAACATGGCTCTTGGGCTGCAGCCTGCATGTGACACAACAATATCACTCTCTAGGAACAGCTGCGCTAACGTCGCTCGAATGGCGCCGCTGCAGGAGGCAAGTATAAACTGTATTTGTTTTAATTTGGGTCCCTAATTGATTAAGCTCCAGTTGTGCATTAGTGGACAACCCCTTTAAGTACTGTATAGTGGTATTATTTGGGTACAGTTACTCGAAAATTAAACATATCTGTAAGAACCCCTCATTTTTGCATTTTTTGTTATATTTATTTATTTTAGTCGCTTATATAATTCCACAGAACTTCACAGACATTATCCTAGTAAAGGAGCCATTGTGCATTTTATGGTCACTGTAGAGTATTTCTTTAGCATTTTATGGCAGCACTTCAGCACTGTGACAGTATTCCTTATAGAATGATTTGAAAGAGATAATTTAGCCCCGTGAAACTGTACTTGGGCACTGTATGGTGCTGCAGACTTGTGAATCCTCACTGCGTGCCAGCATTGGGAACGGTAGGTGCATGACCGCAAATGTGTGATTTACATACATGTGGCGATGTGACGACTAGACATTCAAGGCCTTGTTCAATGCAAGTGCACTGAGCGAGGCTGTACACGTCTAGTTGGAATGTGGCTGCAAGCATGCAAATAGAACATATACGGTCACGTGACTACTCACTCCCACCACGACACTGGAGAAAACCTCAGTGTGCAGACCTGTACCCTAAGGCCGGACAACCTCTTTAATTGAACTCTGTATGGACAGTATTAATAGCACACTTTATGCCGGTATTTTTGACCATTGGCAGCATAATAGGAGCGTCGTATTGAGGTGGCATTGTTTTATGCATGCAGGACTTACTGAAAAGTTATGCTACTTTTCATTAGTTTTGCTGCTTCATAACCTTATCATTTAACAAGTTTTAACTAGATATTTTGTACTCTGAAACCCTATAAAAATAATTGTGAATCTGGGTTTAAGAATGGTTGGAACAATGCCATAAAGATGTGAAGGTTGCAGTGGTATCTTAGAAAATGATTCTTTACTTACAATTTCTCCTTCTGGTTTGCCAAAGTCCAGATACAACATTCTGGCTCCATCATCAGAGGACATCCGAAGTCTCTCAAAAGGTTTCTGGAGATGGATGACCCTGTTTAGTCCAGGTTCTTCGGTAAACAGAGTGAATCCTTGGTCAATGTGTATGGAAAGTGCGCACTCTTTTCCTCCCCATGTACATGCTGGTCAAACATAAAGCCACATAAATAAGCATGATGATATCAAAGTTTTGGCCAGATATTCACATAAGCAAATGGTAACGTTACTCCTAAGCCTGCAAATAGCTAAAGTTAAAGAGTATATATGTACTAGAGTTATATCTTTCTTTTCCACCTGGCCTTGTGATAGTCATTCCCTGCTTACTTGCCTACCCACAACACCTCCTTGGATACTTCCAGTAATACTCACCCACAAACTTGGGCAGATGGTGCAGTAGCCCCAGGTTAAACACATCACACCTACCTGTGGTCACCTCTTGTATTAGCTCAGCTGCATTGTGGCAACCATCCACTAAAGCCCGTGTCCACTCAGCCAGGTCTCGTTGAGTCTCCACACTAAACAAATGTGTCTCCACCCCTTTCTGGGTGCCAGAACGGAGGGCAAATGTCAGCTCTGTATTGTACAATGAGGTGCTTTTTGGAGGCCCAGAATGTACGAGTCTATGAAATTAGGGAAAAAAAGCAGACTGTTAGGTCATTACAAACCAGACCGTGGTCACCTAAGCTTGGTACACCAGGTATTTCCAGTTGTATCTCATGCAATAAGTGATGCCAAACCCAGAATAATGCAGATAACTTTTGAAATATGGTCTAGCCAAACAGGCACATACTGCTAAATTTGCAAAATTAAGAATATGCCTCACACACTTTCCTACCCATTCATTCGTATCCAAACCGCTGGATGCTCTGAAGGCCAGTTCACTATTTTTCAGGCATTCTTTTAATTTCTTGATTTCATTTCTGTGTCATTTTTATGGTACCTAGGCAACAGGCCTTTCGTCTCCCTTATTTCCGAGTAGCATTTCCCACTCTAGTGAATTTGCCCTTATCACATGACCAAAATAGGTCAGTTTCTGTCCGGCAGTCTTACCTTCCAGGGACAATTCTGGATTTATATGATTAAGAACATCTTTGTTGATGATCCTAGTAATTCATGGGATTCATAGAGGTTTTTTCCAGTATCACAGCTCAAAGGCATCAGTTTCTCTTCTGTCTGATCTTGTGAGTATCCACATCTCACAGCCATATGTCACAACTGGGAACAGAATTGCATTGTTTGGTCATTTTCTGACAGTGACTGAGATGTCCCTGCACTTTGATACTTGGTCTATGTTCACCATGGATGCACACTCCAGTGCTAATCGATACAACTATGATTAATGAGGCAGTCAAGAAAAATAAAGCTTTTGACTACTTTTATTTCTTCATTGGTGACCTTTATATGGACTTCTTTGATTGTGGTAGTCATGATTTTGGTTTTCTTGAAGTTCAGGTAAAGTCCCATTTTCTTGCTTTCTTCTTTCAACTTCAGAATTAGCTTCTTCAGATCCTTTTCACTCTCTGCCAACAGGATTGTATCATCTACATATCTCAGATTACTGATGGTTCTTTTGCCTATTTCCACCCCAACACTCGAGTCATCTAAGTCAGGGTTCCCCAACTCTAGTCCTCAAGGCTCACCAACAAGTCATGTTTTCAGGATTTCCTTAGTATTGCCCAGGTGATAATTTCATCACTTGTGGGATACAAAGGAAATCCTGGAAACATGACCTGTTGGTGGGCCTTGAGGACTAGAGTTGGGGAACACTGATCTAAGTCCACCTTCCTCATGATTACTTCTGCATAGAGGTTGAAAAGAAAAGCAGAGAGGATGCAACTAAGTGTTTGGGATCAAGTTCCCGCTTCTGCACAAGGGGAATCTCAAACCATCCCCGCTGCGGTCTCCCATCCGTCTCCGGCCGCAGTGGACTCTGCTCAGCAGAGACGTCGGTCCCAGCGTCTCGCCCAGTCTAATACTGTGCAGAGGATTACTGCTGCCTCTCCAGGTTCTGCTGTTGTAGCCAGTACTGGTCAGCGGCGAGCAGACGTCTTTGGGACTAAGTCCTGCATTTCCCTTTCTGAGCATGCCCAGGGTAAGATCTCTCATTGGAGATCAGGGGTCACATGCTCAGGTACTGCAGCAACTCCTATTGGTCAGCCAGGAAGGTCCTGAAACTGCTTGTGTTCTGAAACAGTTTCTCATTGGTCTTTTTCTGGAAGGTCTTGTAGATGCTGCTATAAAAGGGTCGCATGGCCGCACGGCCATGCGCTAGTATTAATTATGTTATGCGCTTTGGGCCAGTGTGGTCATGTACGCATGCGGTTAGGGCTCGGCTGAAATAAGCCCGTAGAATACCGGCACCTCCGGTGAGGAGTTTTTGTATGCACGTGTTCAGGGCTTGGCTGAAATAAGCCCCTAGAATAACAGCTACTCCGGTGAGGAGTTGGTTGTTTGCGTTATTGTCTGCATGATCACGGACTGCTATTCGGTCTGCAGTGATCTGTGTGTTCCTGTGAGCTTAACAGGACACAGTCTCTACCACAGCGACTCTGTGGAGTAACAGAGTTCGCTCTTACCGCCATATAGTGCCACAGCTTCTATATCTGCGACTCTGTGGAGCAACAGAGCTCGCTTATACCGCCATATTGTGCCATCTTACTAGCAGCAGGCTCTGCCTGCTCGGTGGACCCCGGGCTGCGAACGCACCTATTATTTATATTTATTTGGTGCGTTCTGCCAGCCCTAACACTATGTCTTTGCCTTTTTTGATCTTAAACCATTCTGATTTACAGAGTGTTCGCTGTATGCATGTAGAGGTTATTTAGTTACGGGTATTGATGATGAGGCCAAGGCTGAATACGTCTCAGGATTCATGGCTTGCCCACAGAACAGCTACTGTAGCACAAATCGCTAAGATATGGCTTGTGGCTGTGATAGAAAGGAGTTTGCAGCTTGCAAAGCTAAGTAGCCACATACCATTCAGAGTGTCCGTTCTGAGCTCTGCCCATCGAAAGTGGGCATCTGAACATTTAAAGTGGACCAGTGGACAATGGAAGAAGGGAGCCAAATCTCATGAATTGTTTTCTTCATGTGTGATATAGGAAAGATGTATATCTTCGTACCGTGTTAGCCAGTAGATAGAAAAATATTTAGACTTGAGAGTCCTCAGTGGTTGATACCTTTTAATGGCTAACTGAAAAGATGTAACAAATTGCAAGCTTTCGAGACTACTCAGGTCTCTTCATCAGGCAAAGACTAAAACAAAAACTGAAGAATCACATATTTATACACATATTTATCCTCTTGTGTATAAATATGTGATTCTTCAGTTTTTGTTTTAGTCTTTGCCTGATGAAGAGACCTGAGTAGTCTCGAAAGTTTGCAATTTGTTACCATCTTTTCAGTTAGCCATTAAAAGGTATCAACCACTGAGGACTCTCAAGTCTAAATATTTTTCTTCATGTGGACAAACAGGAGTGTGTGTGGCCTACATCGGGAGAGATGGCACCAGATATACTTCGCCAGAAATGTAAGCCAGCGGAGGTTGAAAGATGATCAGGGCAATACTTTCCTGGAAAACGTTGGGTCCAGCAGTCATGTGAATGTTACTTTGACACATACCTTTTTTAGGATCTACACGTGAAACCCACCCCTTGTTCACCTTCTATATTCAGCTGCACAGATGAACCCATAAGGCAGGGGATAACACAAAGCATTTAGCAATTTCCTGATAGCAGGCTGGGGTAGGCAGAGTTGGCAGCCTCCTGTGGCATTATTTGGGGAGGAGGCACAACTTCAGGATTACATAAAAGATTTAGATGGCAGTTTATACATATAGATGGTGAATCTGGGGCTATTATGCAAACACTATTACTAACTTTGTTTTTGCTACATTTCATTTAACAGCTGGAAATTGAAAGCATCCAACTGACCCAATATCACTGGTACAAATAGGAAAGGCAGCCACACATACCTGGGGCCAAGACTGGCAGCCAAATACTTCACTAATAGTCAATTTTAGGTTTTTATGTGAGACTTTTCTGAATTCTGCAACTACACCTTACTACAAATTATTTTTGTTGGTATTATTATAAACTGCCCAAATACAGAAACAACACAGCACATTTTTTTATTAGCTACTCGGGAAAAGTGTCATTGAAAAACAACATACGGTAACCGACTAAGCTTACATGCTGTACATGTATCCCGCCACTAGGTGGCAGTATATTCATATAACTGAAGTTTCTTGAAGACATTTTACATGAGGAAAATAAGAAATTCTAGAAGATGTTTATACTTTTACTACAGCTTCATGCACAAGATGAGCAAATCTTGAATAAGTCTCTAAAACATAAATCACCGATCCTTGCAAATCCCAGCAAAAGAAACAAAGAGAGAACTTTTTTTCTTAGAATTCCTTGTCTGGGAAGCTTTCATGCTTTTCAACCAAAGACAGTAGTTATGATCTGGGGAGTTATATACTGGAATATTATTTATTGTATGGAACAACTAATATAAATTAATATTTAAATAACATATTAGGAAATTACAATATACTGTTTTGTTATTAACAAGAATGGAAATAAAATAATCTGTAGATTCCAGACTACAGGCTGCCATAAAAAAGCCTATACTCTGCTGGCCTTCTGCAGAAAAGCTTTATAGCAGCTGGAGAATGACTGGTTGCTAACTGCTGATGTACTCTATTAATATAACGTAGCAGAGGTGTAACTTGAATCTCCTAGGCACCAGTGCAAATGTAAGTTTAAGGAGGACTTTTTAACAAATTTTTCATTGAAATGGACACATGATGGGTGCAGAGTGAAATAAAAGGTTTTTTATTTTTTTTAATTCGCCTCTCTGATGCGGAGATATTAGCAATCAAAGCATTTGACACCCAATTAATTACAGTTTGTTAAGTGTAAGTGGGTGTTATGAGAGAGTTTTCACTGGGGGAGTATATTTCCTCCCTTGTATGATGCTGACCAATCATAAGCAGGCAGCAATACTCAAGGAAAGAAGAACACGCCCCCTTAGAGCAGAGGTTTCTTAGTGCACAAAATGTAATCACTTATGTCTGCTGTGTTGAAGCAACTTGTACTCGCTCTGCAGTGAGATCTCACACAAGAGTAACCGGCATGTTATAGACTACTCCTGTGTGAAATGTAATTACAACCTGCTCTGATCTCACTGCAGATTGATTACAAGTTGAGCACAACAGCAATAAGTGCGATTGCTGTCACATCTCCAGAGGTGATCATGCTATGAGAAAAAGAAAGCTGATAAAAGGGTTTGTAATGTAACACAGCTAAACTCAGCTGCACTGCTTCTCCCCTCAGACACTGACTCAACATTAGATTAGGCCAGGACCCCAAGGCTGTATCATTACATTTCACACACTGATAAACCTGTTCTAAGATATGGAGGGGGGGTGTTCTTTCTCCTGAGAGTTGCTGCCTGCTTATGATTGATCAGCATCATACAGGGGGAAGAAGTACACTCCCTCAGTGAAAAACACCCACTTGAACAATACAAAAATTAACTCATTAGGTGCCATTGACTTTGATTGCTAATATCTCCTCAATGGCAAGTTGAAATTAAAAGACACAACCTATAACCCACTCTGCAGCCAGCAATACAAAGTGCAACACGGAGGCTATAGAAGGCAAACTGTGCAAATTTTTAACTCCTTCAGGGCATAAGCCGTACATGTATGGTGCAAGTTCATAGTGGGTGTATGGAGTGGGCTCATGGAGTGTGTGTTACATCCAGGAACTGTCTCTAACAATTTGGGGTGGCGTGAAGCCACTGTCAAATTAATAACATGCCGACAGTGGGGCGCATCATTCTATGTGTCCATTAGCTTGGCAGCTCTCTATACCCAGAGCGGTGACTGAACCTTCGCCCGTGCCACCCCTTTGACTGAAATCCAAATACTGCTGGGGGGAATAAAGTTAATTTTCTCCCGACAGTGAGGCTCAAAGTGCAAGCGCTGGGCTGGTTCACAATGCTATTAACCTGCAAATTAACCCCATATCTGCAGGTTAATAGTGTTTTTTCACGTGACAGGTTTCCTTTAAGTAAAGAAAAAAATAATTTGTTCCCAAGGGTGGACAACCAAAGACCTTCTCAGTGGCATTTCTCAGTTACCTGGTGGCAATCAGTGGGTGGCAGAATACAGGTTTACTGAAGCCATCTCTGGTGTGCGGGAGGCTGTTATATAGTAAAAGATCTTTTTCTGTGAGAATTGCCAAGAGTTTCTGTTTTTCATCTTGTGGCAGCTACAAAAAAAACAAAACATCAATAGCCAGAAGGAGAGAACACCCAACACCAGCATGTTGTGATCAGCAGAGCTCAGACAATAAGCCATACCTGTTCTGTCAGCCAGCCCATGTATTTAATATCCTTGCCCACAACCTGTTTGACATCTTCTCGGATTCGTGGCATCAGAGCATTGACATTGGCATGTATGGCGCTGAACCAGGACTGGGCTGTACCCTCATCCTTTGCTCGGAGGAAAAGAACATCTCTTCCATCTGCTGAACAAATCTCTAAGTACCTGCATAAAAATACAGACAAGCCTAATGAAGTAAGAAGATATTGTATGTATATGGTTCCATCTTGGAACTAGAAGTGACTACTCTCCTGACTGCAGGCACTAGTAGGCCGGCAGCCTTAACCAGTACTGGTCTACATCGCCTGCAATGTCTCCCAAAGCAGTGTGACAATGCATGATCACGACAGAGGTGACATTACATGGCAGACATATCATTTGCACACTTATGGGGCACTGTGCAAGGGTTGATATTGGCATTATGGCTGCTCATATGGAGATATTGTGGCTGTCATATTTATAGACTTTATTATGACAGCACTGACTGAAAGGCCACGTGCACATGGTCAATATTTGGTCAGTATTTTTTTCTGTAAGTCGAAACCAGGAGTGGAACAATCAGCAGAAAAGTAAAATAGAAACACGTCACCACTTCTGTATTTATCACCCACTCCTGGTTTTGGCTTACAGATCCTGATGTAAAATACTGACCAAATACTGAACGTGTGAACATGGCCTAACTGGCAAGTACACAGGTCCATATTCTGTATATGAACTGGACATGCATTTCATTTCTTTGGAAACAGGCTTGAGTTAATCTTAAGGAAGGCAAAAGAGGATCAGCTTAAAAGAACCCTCCAGTCTAAAAGGCCTCCATGATGTGGCCACCGCAGTCTATTTCTCTATGAAGGGTGTTCTAGGAAGTGACGGAAATGCAGACTGTCCTCTAATGGACCGATGCCAATGACACAGAACTAATGGATACAGTGCTAATATAATTGGCGCCGGTGCGTCAGATGATGGGGAGGAGGCATGTTTGTGACGTCTAACAATGCTCTCCATCAGACGGTTGTGGACATTTTGTAAAACTGAAAAAGATGGACTGAAATGGAGGAACTGTGCAATTTCATTCAAAATGGGGCATCAAGTATGTTGACTAGGTATGATCATTGGACTGCTGTTAATTTAAGAAAATATGACCCAAGATATTTTACATCAACCTTACTGCTGAAAATAACAGAGTAACTAATGTTTCTATATAGATATTATAGATTATAAAGATAAAGATAAAAATCTATAATAATAATGTTTCTCATCTCTGCTGCACAGAACTGGATGGATTAAGTCCTCATTCCTCCTGTGCTGTGAACTGCAGCAATGTTTTGCTCTCAACCCCAGGTAACCAGAGAAAACCCAGGCAAGGGGCCAGCTAAAAAATTCAATAGAAATAGATGAAAGCCGAGGTCATATGTACTATAACTAAAGCAACTGTTATAGAGCCCATGAGAAGAGGCAGAATTTTGGGTGGACGAATAACCCTTGGTTATAGAATTGGTGGACCTCTTGTGGAAGAGCAAAAAATGGTTAATGGCACATTGGAAGTGAAAGACAAGTGCTAAATCCTTCTGTCCTGGAATAGTACGCTGAGGAGAAATACACCAGCATCAGTAGGAGGCCTTTTATTCTCTTCTGCATATATGCTGCTATGAGAATCATATGATTCAGGATCATCCCTTTTCTCACCTAGGCTCAGGATCAGCAGGTAAGAACGTGCGAGATACATAACACATCTTCAGCGGTATGCTCTTCCCATCTTTGATGTCCCGAGGAGGTAAGGCTGGAGAGTTCTTCTTGTGAGGAGGCGCTGGTGATGTGCCATCCCAGCTCACTGGTCCACCGGAGGTAGACCCTTTGAAGAAGGGAGATATCTCCTTCATATACTTCACTGTGGGGACAAGATGATGAATAAGTAGTATATTAACTATGTAATGAACTAGGAAGACAACTCCAGACCTATACTATATCAATAGAAGGCCTTCACTGGAAACATTATTGCTTCATGCCTTGGAGATGGTGATCAACCCTTGACTTAGATTTCATCATGACATTAATGAACAAAATACCATGCATAAATGTAGGCTGGCATATATTCTCAATTGCATAAAATATATTAAGGTCTTCAGTATTTTTTAGCAGATTATATCAGTGCTGATGTGAGCATTTCTATGTTGTAATATTTTGCAATGTCTGCTAAGTAAAAACACATATGTACTTCCCAACATATATATGTCATACATTATATTGAGAGCAAGCACAGAGCATTCAGGTGGTACTATAATTCATAGTACACAAATCATCATCTTCCAGGACTAAGAAAGCAAGCTCCAAAGTGCCACTTATTGGAGGCAGCCACTTTATAAGTAAGTTCTGAATCTACTATATATGAAGCCATGCCATGACCACTGGCGCCGCTATAATGAGGCGAGTTGAGCTGTTATCTCAGGCGGCGGCAGCCAGGGGGCGGCAGAGCAGAACTCATAATGTGTGAGAGGAAGTGAGAAGGAAGCTGCCGGATCATGGAGAGCTGAGTCAGGCCTGTGTGTGTGTGTGTGTGTGTGTGTGTGTGTGTGTGTGTGTGTGTGTGTGTGTGTGTGTAGCTGTGTGTGTGGTGTGTGTGTAGCTGCTGTGTGTGTGTGTGTGTAGCTACTGTGTGTGTAGCTGCGTGTGTGTGTGTGTGTGTGTGTAGCTGCTGTGTGTGTGTGTAGCTGCTGCTGTGTGTGTGTGTGTGTGTGTGTGATAGATGAGGAAGCGATATCAGCGTTGGAACGGGCAGAGGTGAGTAGTTTTTTTTTTTTATGCAAGGCCATTATTCAGTCTGGAGCATCATGTGGGGCTATTATACTGTATGCAGCAGTATATGGGGCCATTATTCAGTATGCAGCAGTATATGGGGCCATTATTCAGTATGCAGCAGTATATGGGGCCATTATTCAGTATGCAGCAGTATATAGGGCCATTATTCAGTCTGGAGCATCATGTGGGGCTATTATACTGTATGCAGCAGTATATGGGGCCATTATACAGTCTGGAGCATCATGTGGGGCATTATTACTGTATGCAGCAGTATATGGGGCCATTATTCAGTATGCAGCAGTATATAGGGCCATTATTCAGTCTGGAGCATCATGTGGGCTATTATACTGTATGCAGCAGTATATGGGGCCATTATTCAGTCTGGAGCATCATGTGGGGCTATTATACTGTATGCAGCAGTATATGGGGCCATTATTCAGTATGCAGCAGTATATGGGGCCATTATTCAGTCTGGAGCATCATGTGGGGCTATTATACTGTATGCAGCAGTATATGGGGCCATTATTCAGTATGCAGCAGTATATGGGGCCATTATTCAGTCTGGAGCATCATGTGGGGCTATTATACTGTATGCAGCAGTATATGGGGCCATTATACAGTATGCAGCAGTATATGGGGCCATTATTCAGTATAGAGCATCATGTGGGGCTATTATACTGTATGCAGCAGTATATGGGGCCATTATTCAGTATGGAGCATCATGTGGGGCTATTATACTGTATGCAGCAGTATATGGGTCCATTATTCAGTATGGAGCATCATGTGGGGCTATTATACTGTATGCAGCAGTATATGGGGCCATTATTCAGTATAGAGCATCATGTGGGGCCATTATACTGTATGCAGCAGTATATGGGGCCATTATTCAGTAGTTTTTTTCTTTCCCATCTTTCTTTCTCTCTCTGTTCTTTTTCTTTCTCTCTGTTCTTTCTTTCCCCTCTTTCTTTCTCTCTGTTCTTTCTTTCTCTCTGTTCTTTCTTTCTCTTTCTTTCCGTTCTTTCTCTCTCTCTCTGTTCTTTCTATCTGTTTTCTTTATTTCTCTTTCTCTCTCTCTCTGTTCTTTGTTTCCCATCTTTCTTTCTCTCTATCTCTCTGTTCTTTCTTTCTCTCTTTGTTCTTTCTTTCCCCTATTTCTTTTTTTCTCTCTGTTCTTTTTTTCTGTCCCCTCTTTCTTTTTCTGTTCTTTCTTTCTTTCTCTGTTCTTTCTTTCCCGTCTTTTTTTCTTTCTCTCTCTGTTCTTTTCTCTCTCTGTTTTTCTTTTCCCTTTCTTTATTTATTTCTCTCTCTATTTTCTCTCTGTTCTTTCTTTCTCTGTCCTTTCTCTGTTTTCTTTTTTCTCTCTCTGTTCTTTCTTTTACTCAGTGCCAGTGTGCCCATAGTACCAGTCACTGTGCCCTCAGTACCAGTCAGTGTGATCACCAGGGCTAAATGGGTGTGGTCGGGGCGTGGACATGGGTTTGACTAGTTGTGAAATGGGTGTGGTCGGGGCGTGGCCTAAAATTTGACGCGCCGCGCTATGCGCGCCGCAACCTTCCTCGCTCAAATTGGGGGGCGCCGTTTTGCAGTTCGCCTCAGGCAGCACAGAGGCTAAGTTCACCCCTGCACATGACTTAGGATATGCAGCCAAACTAGAGTCTTCACTACAAGAACAAGACTTCCATTTGCAGACAGCTATTTCAGGGCTCTTGCAATGGGTGGCTAGGTCAGAGGTCTTTGACAGGAGGTAAAGTTTCTCCTTTAGCAGAGAGCCAAGCTGGTGCAGGGAAGAAATTTGTTTGGGTCCCCACTTATTTGGCAAGCTATAGCACTTACTGAATAAGCTACAGCGGGAACCCAGATACATAGAGCGCGCCGGCTGATCAGCTGATCGGCAACGCAGCTGCATGTGTCGCGGCTGTGTCACAGTCACAGCACATGCCTAGAGAGCCGGTGTGTTGGGCCTGACCAAGGAGGTGAGCACCTTAAGATAACATAATGGTACCCCTGTTAGAGTCTAGCAGGAACGCGGAATGCAGTGACGAGCAGGAGGCAGAGCAAGAGTTGACAGGTGTTTTTATACAGAAAATTCTTGTAAGTACCGTGTAAATATATACTCGTGTATAAAACGACCCCAGTATAAGCCGACCCCCTAATTTTGCCACAAAAAATTGGGAAAACTTATTGACTCGCGTATAAGCCTAGGGTGGAAAATGCAGCAGCTACTGGTAAATTTCAAAAATAAAAATAGATACCAATAAAAGTAAAATTAATTGAGACATCAATAGGTTAAATGTTTTTGAATATCCATATTTAATCAGGAGCCCCATATAATGCTCCATACAGTTCATGATGGCCCCATAAGATGCTCCATCCAAAATACGCCCCATATAATGCTGCACAAAGGTTAATAATGGCCCCATAAAATGCTCCATAGAATAATATGCCCCATATGCTGCTCTATAAAGGTTATGCCCCATAAAGTGCTCCATAGACTATGCTCCATAAGATGCTCCTTAGATTATGCCCCATATGCTGCCCCATAAGATGCTCCATAGAATAGGCCCCATATGCTGCTGCAAATAAAAAAAAATTACATACTCACCTCTCGTTGCTGGGGGCCAGGTGCCGGTGTCCTGAGCAGGCGGGGACAACAGTGTAAATTTGGTGTACCCTCTAACTAACGCAAAACACATCCATTAATGTCTAAACCTCTCGAAACAAAAATGAGTACACTCCTAAGTGAAAATGGCCAAATTGTGTCCAAAGTGTCAAGTGGCCATCATTATTTTCAAGCACTGCCTTAACTCTCTAGGGCATGGAGTTCACTAGAGCTTCACAGGTCGCCACTGGAATCCTCTTCCACTCCTCCATGATGACATCACAGCTCCTTCATCCTTCCATTTGAGGATGCCCCACAGATGGTCAATAGGGTTTCGGTCTGGCGACATGCTTGGCTATGATGAGGGCATGCACTAGTGTTTTTGCAGATTCTTGGTTAAGGAATGTGTCAAGGATTACCCCGAGGGAGCGAGCTTGCGGGACTGGGGGGAGTGGTTTGTTACCGCTCTGTGTATAAAGAGCGGCGGCTGTAACTGCGCCCCCAGAACTGACTGACAGCAGTACCACCATTAGGACCAGCTGTCAGTTAGTGCCTGGGGTGTAATAAAGTTCAATTCCTTTCGGAAGCATGGCTCTCAGTGCCGGCACCACATGGTGTCAGAAAGCTATTAACCTGCAGATTAACCCCATATTCGCTGATTGATAACGTTATTTTACATGACAGGTTCCCAACATACAACCCTGTATAACAGAAACGCAAAATGAAATTGTATGTGGAAAAACACTTACATGGACATGTACATGCAAATGCTGATAGTTAATATCTAGTAATATACTTGGAAAATATGGGTGAGAAGATTTACTACCTGGTGATTATATGTGAAAATTCTTTTTATCCCCTTACAATCAATCCTGTGTGTTCTTATCTCAGCATAAATAATTGAAATGTCAGTCCAGAAAGTCACTTTGGAAAAAAAACAGCTCAGGGCGTAACATGAAGTGTGTTCTGAACTGCGGACAGCTGGATCCCTGTGGTACACACACACAATCTGGATGCAATAAGTGCACTTACTCATCGCACAACTATTTTATTTGGAAAGTTCAAAGTACAATATGACTTTACTATTTCCTAATGTACAGAGGCTTCATGACTGCAAGGAAAACACTGGAACACATTTGTGTTCAAGCAGAAAGATATGTTAAATGATTGGATAGAACTGTTCATACTATGCACCGTGCACACGTTGCAGATTACACAGGATTGCTATAGCAGCCCCACTGGGGTCATGTTGCCCTCTCACTTATTACACATTGGAATCTATGCATTAAAGGGAATTTACCACCAGGTTTTTTCTACTAATCAGACAGCAGCACAATGTAGGTGAAGAGACCCTGATTCCAGTGATGTGTCACTTACAGGGCTGCTTTGTGTAGTTTTAATAAAATCACTGTTTTATCAGCAGGATATTATCACTAGAGGACTAGTAAACCTGCTGCCAGGTAGTCCAATCACGCCCCCTCCACTGCCTATGCACAGTGTACACAGAAACCAGCCAATCAGCGGTGTGGGCGGGGTTATACAGAGCTCTGGTAGGTCTGCAGCATATAAATCAGTTTTTATTACAAAAATGCAGCAAGTATCCCAGTAAATAATACATTGCTGAAATCAGGGTCTCTACCCCTACATCACACTGCTCTCAGATGTGTTAGATAAAATGCAGTGACAGCTTCCCTTTAAAAGATATTTTGACAGCATGTTTCACACTTACTGTACATAACATACAGATAAAATACATTGATGCTGCTTAATTACTAATGTATCACAGAAGTTTGCATGGTGGCTCAGTGATTAGCACTGTTGCTTTGCAGCGCTGGGGTCCTGGGTTGAAATCCCACCAAGGACAACATATACAAAGAGTTTGAATGTTGTTCCTATATTTGCATGGATTTTCTCCCACACTCCAAAGACATAGTGATAAAAAATTTTTTATTGTGAACCCTAATGGGGACAGTGCTGATAGTGTCTGTAAAGCGCTGTGGAATATGATGGTGCTGTACAATCAAAGCATAATGCATAAATAAATCGATTCACATGCAAAGATGTAACTTGTTGCTGAGTCAAGGAGTAAAATAACTGAGCCACTATTTCTTCTGACGGCGATGTGTGGCATAATTTCTATTAGAGATTATTTACACTACTATATCACGGCAGTGTACAATCTGACAGATACACAGAACCCTAATATTGCATGCAGAGCGCCTATATACAGGTTCCATGTCCACAGCTCGGCTGTATAGATGAGGCTTTATACGGGAGGGGGAGTCTACGTACCTACACAGCGCCTACGTACAAGTTTCATGCCCACGGCTCGGCTGTGTAAATGGGGATTTTTATGGTAGGGGGACATCTATGTACAGGTTCCATGCCCACGGCTCAGCTGTGTAGATAAGGCTTTATATGGTAGGAGGCGTCTATGTACAGGTTCCATTCCCAAGGCTCGGCTGTGTAGATGAGGCTTTATATGGTAGGAGGCGTCTATGTACAGGTTTCATTCCCAAGGCTCGGCTGTGTAGATGAGGCTTTATACGGGAGGGGGAGTCTACGTACCTACACAGCGCCTACGTACAAGTTTCATGCCCACGGCTCGGCTGTGTAAATGGGGATTTTTATGGTAGGGGGACATCTATGTACAGGTTCCATGCCCACGGCTCAGCTGTTTAGATAAGGCTTTATATGGTAGGAGGCGTCTATGTACAGGTTCCATTCCCAAGGCTCGACTGTGTAGATGAGGCTTTATATGGTAGGAGGCGTCTATGTACAGGTTTCATTCCCAAGGCTCGGCTGTGTAGATGAGGCTTTTAATGGTAGGGGGCACATTTGTAGATGTTTCATGCCCACAGCTTGGCTGTGTAGATGAGGCTTTTAATGGTAGGGGGCACATTTGTAGATGTTTCATGCCCACAGCTTGGCTGTGTAGATGAGGCTTTTAATGGTAGGGGGCGCATTTGCAGAGGTTCCATGCCCATAGCTTGGCTGTCGAGATGAGGCTTTAAATGGTAGCAGGCGCCTATGTACAGGTTCCATGCCCACAGCTCGGCTGTGTAGATGAGGCTTTATATGGTAGGGGGGCGTCTATGTACAGGTTCCATGCCCACAGCTCGGCTGTGTAGATGAGGCTTTATATGGTAGGGGGGCGCCTATGTACAGGTTCCATGCCCACAGCTCGGCTGTGTAGATGAGGGTTTATATGGAGGAGGCGTCTATGTACATGCAGAGCACCTATGTACAGGTTCCATGCCCACGGCTCAGCTGTGTAGATAAGGCTTTATATGGTAGGAGGCGTCTATGTACAGGTTCCATGCCCAAGGCTCAGCTGTGTAGATGAGGCTTTATATGGTAGGGGGCGCATTTGTATAGGTTCCATGCCCGCAGCTCGGCTGTTGTGAATGAGCAGAGGCTCCCTCTGGTGGTTACAGACAGTAATGAACCTTCCAGAGAGGAATGGCAATCTGGGATCACGGACTGGACTGATATAAGGGAGGTTCCCTCCCATGATGGTCGCCGGTGATCAATTGTTCTGGTCTCAATTGTGGTTCCTGGTTCATTTGGAAGTTTGCTGGTTTCTTGCCTGCATCTGCTGCTTTCAGATAAGATATTTTCTGCTTTTCTTTTTGTGCTTGCTATTTGCATTGTTTTCTGCACATTTGTGGAGGACAGCCAGGTCCCCTCCTGGGGCCTGAGCTCCTCACAGTTTGTCTGGAGCCACTGTTGTTTTTTCATTTGCTTTTTCCTGCTTTTTCAGCGGCTGCAGCTTGGTTTTGTTCACACTGAGATCTGATTTAGTGGGTGGCGAGATCGTGTGATCTCAGTATTTTTTGTAATCAGAATTGTTGGATTTTTGTAGGGTTTTCTGGGTTGCAGAAAGTAATCTCTCCTGTCCTTTCCTATTTAGTCAGCTTGTGGCCCCAGCGTTTGCTCAATCTGTTTTCTGCCTGCGTTTGTGTTTTCATCTTGTCTAACCGCCATTATATGTTTGGGGGCTGCCTATTCCTTTGGGGCTCTAATCCGGGGCAGTTAGCTTTCTTGTTTCTATCTTTAGGTGTAGCTAGCTCTCAGGCTGTGACGAGGCGTCTAGGATCAACGTAGGAACGCTCCACGGCTACCTCTAGTTGTGTGGTTAGTTCAGGTTTCTGCAACCCATTAGTTACCAACATCTCAGGTGTTCGGCTGCCCTGCTGTTGTTCCTGTCCTCCTCAGCTACCATACATAACAGTATCACCGGCCAAACTGAAAATTATATGGTACTCACAGAAGGGAAAAATAGTGTGGAAAGAAAAAAGTTGTCAGAGTTTGTTTTTTTTTTCTCTGTTTGTTGCATTTTTTCCCTCTTTTTCTCTGGGTGCTGAGGAGGATTTTTTTTTCTCTCTCAATGGAGTTTGCACAATTGTCTGGCCGTGTGGATCAGCTTGCCACTGAGGTTCGGAGTATTGCTACCTATCTTGCTGGGTTGCCGGTTGTGGAACCTAGGATTCCCATGCCAGATTTGTTTTTGGGGGATTGATCTAAATTTCTGAATTTCAAAAATAACTGCAAGTTGTTTATTGCCTTAAGGCCTAAGTCCTCAGGGAAAGCTGCACAGCAGGTTCAAATTGTCATCTCCCTGCTGCGCGGCGGCCCTCAGGATTGGGCTTTTTCCCTGACACCTGGGGATCCTGTTTTGAATGATATTGATGTATTTTTTCAGGCTCTGGGGTTATTGTACGATGAACCTAATGTCACTGATCAAGCTGAAAAGATCCTTTTGGCATTAAATCAGGGTCTTGAAGACGCTGAGTTGTACTGTCAGAAATTTCGAAAGTGGGCAGTTCTGACCAAATGGAATGATCATGCTTTGGCAGCCCTTTTTCGAAAGGGTCTGTCAGAAAAAGTAAAGGACGTTATGGTGGGATTCCCTGTTCCCTCTGGTCTCAATAATTCTATGTCTTTGGCCATTCAAATTGACAGACGTCTGCGTGAGCGCAGAGGTATGCGTGAGATAGTGTTGTCTTGTGAGCCAGCTCCTGAGCCCATGCAGTGTGATGGAGTGACTTCTGGGGCTCAGCGTCATGAGTTTCGTAGGCGCAATGGGTTATGTTACTACTGTGGTGACGCGTCCCATGCTATTTCCGTCTGCCTTAAGCGGGGAAGACGTTTTGCGCGCTCAGTTGTCTTGGGTAGTGTTCAGACTAAATTTCTGTTGACTTTTACCCTCATTTGCTTCATGTCCACATTTTCGGCTCAGGCTTTTGTTGATTCAGGAGCGGCTATTAACCTGATGGATTTTGACTTTGCCAAATGTTGTGGCTTTCCCATGATACCCCTGCAGAAGTCTATTCCTTTACTGGGCATTGATTCTACCCCTTTGGCGGAGAATAAACCCCAATTTTCAACTCAGGTGATAATGAGGGTTGAACCAGATCATCAGGAGAGTTGCAAATTTCTGGTGTTGCATAATCTGCATGACATTATTGTACTGGGTTTCCCTTGGTTACAGACTCATAATCCTCTTTTGGATTGGAAATCTGTGTCTGTGACCAGTTGGGGTTGCCAATGTGTTAATACTGACACTCCTGTTTTTTCTGCCTCTCCCCAGTCTCAGGATGTCCATGACTTTTTGACTGATTTTTCTGATGTGTTTAGTGAAAGTAAGTCTGCGTCCTTACCTCCTCACAGAAGCTACGATTGCTGTTGTGAATGGGTTTGAGATGAGTTCTGAGCAGAGGCTCCCTCTGGTGGTTACAAGCGGTACTAGTGAGGATTGGGAATCAGGTGTTACTGATTGGTCTTATTTAAGGGAATCATTTTCCCATCAGGGTTGCCGGTGATCAATTGTTCTGGTCTGAATCCTTCTTTCCAGTTTCCCTTGTAGCCTGCTGTGTCGTGTCTGCATCTCCTGCTATCAGATAAGACAATTTCTTATTTTGTGTTTTTGCTATATTTTTGCATTTTTTCCTGCCCTTCTGTGGGGGCCTTCTGGGTCCCCTCCGGGGGCTTTTGCCCTCTCAGTTTAGTCCAGCCACTGTGTTTTGTACTTTTGCTTTTTGCAGTTTTTTCAGTGGCTGCTGTTTTTGTTACACCAGAGAACTAATTTAGGTGGTAGAGGTCGTGTGATCTCAGGTGATTTTGAAATTAGTAGTGTTGGTGTTTTTCAGGGTTTTCTGGGATTGCAGTAAGTACCCTTCCTGTCCTTTTCTATTTAGATAGTATGAGCAAACGCTGGGGCCCAAACTATTTTCTTTCTGTGTCAGTATTTCCTCTTGTCTAACCGCCATTACATGTTTGGGGGCTTTCTATTATCTTTGGGGTTCTGCTCCGGGGCAGATAGCTTTCCTATTTCTATCTTTAGGTGTAGTTAGTTTCTCAGGCTGTGACGAGGCGTCTAGGACCATCGTAGGAACGCTCCACGGCTGCCTCTAGTTGTGGTGGTTAGTCAGGGTACTGCAATCTCATAGATTCCAACTGCTCTGGTGTATTTCCTTTTTTACCTGCACTCCTCAGCTACCGTAACATAACAGTATCACCGGCCCTAAAAATTGTATGGTACTCACAGAAGGGAAAAAATATTTTGAAGGAAGAAAAGTTGTCAGAGATATTTTTCTGTTTGTTGCATTTTTTTTTTTTCCCTCTGTATCTCTGGGTGCTGGGGAGGATCTTTTCTCCCAATGGAGTTTGCACAGTTGTCTGGCCGTGTGGATCAGCTTGCCACTGAGGTTCGGAGTATTGCTGCATATCTTGCTAGGTTGCCTGTTGTGGAACCTAGGATCCCCATGCCAGATTTGTTTTCAGGGGATCGAGCTAAGTTTCAGAATTTCAAAAATAATTGTAAATTGTTTCTTGCCTTAAAATCTAAGTCCTCAGGAAACGCAGCGCAGCAGGTTCAAATTGTCATCTCTCTCCTGCGCGGCGATCCTCAGGATTGGGCTTTTTCCCTCACACCTGGGGATCCTGTTTTGAGTGATGTTGATGCATTTTTTCAGGCTTTGGGGTTATTGTACGATGAGCCTAATGTCACTGATCAAGCTGAAAAAGCCTTGTTGGCATTAAATCAGGGGCTTGATGACGTTGAGTTATACTGTCAGAGATTCCGTAGGTGGGCAGTCCTGACCAAATGGAATGACGACGCTTTGGCGGCCCTTTTCCGGAAGGGTCTGTCGGATAATGTAAAGGATGTTATGGTGGGATTCCCTGTCCCCTCTGGTCTCAATGATTCTATGTCATTAGCGATTCAAATTGACAGACGTTTGCGTGAGCGGAGAAGTATGCGTGGAGTGGTGTTGCCTTGTGAGCCAGCTGCTGAGCCATGCAGTGTGATGGAGTGGTGTCTGGGGCACAGCGTCATGAGTTTCGAAAGCGCAATGGGTTATGTTTCTACTGTGGTGATGCCTCTCATGCTATTTCAGTCTGCCCTAAGCGGGGAAAACATTTTGCACGCTCAGTTGTCTTGGGTAGTGTTCAGACTAAGTTTTTATTAA
This sequence comes from Oophaga sylvatica, assembly GCA_033576555.1. Taxonomy (NCBI): domain Eukaryota; kingdom Metazoa; phylum Chordata; class Amphibia; order Anura; family Dendrobatidae; genus Oophaga; species Oophaga sylvatica. Next base: position 210,000,178 of record JARQOD010000003.1, on the reverse strand, counting down.
CTGTCACTCTGATATGCTCTCTGTCCTCATTTTCTGCTCAGGCTTTCGTTGATTCTGGAGCAGCTATTAACCTGATGGATTATGATTTTGCTAAACGTTGTGGATTTCCCTTGATACCCCTACAGAAGTCTATTCCCCTACTGGGGATCGATTCTACCCCTTTGGCTGAGAATAAACCCCAGTTTTCTACTCAGGTGATAATGAGGGTTGAACCTGATCACCAGGAGTGCTGCAAATTTTTGGTTCTATATAATCTGCATGACATTATCGTGCTGGGTTTCCCTTGGTTACAGTCTCATAATCCTGTTTTGGATTGGAAATCTGTGTCTGTAACCAGTTGGGGCTGCCAATGTGTTAATACCAACACTCCTGTTTTTTCTGCCTCCCCCAGGCTGAGGATGTTCCTGACTTTTTGTTTGATTTTTCTGATGTGTTTAGCGAAAGTAAATCTGCATCCTTACCTCCCATAGGAGCTATGACTGCGCTATTGAATTAGTGCCAGGTAGTAAATTCCCTAAGGGTCGCCTTTTTAACTTGTCTGTACCTGAACATGACGCTATGCGGTCTTATATCAAGGAATCATTGGAGAAGGGTCATATCAGACCATCCTCTTCACCCTTAGGTGCCGGTTTTTTCTTTGTGGCCAAAAAAGATGGTTCATTAAGGCCGTGTATTGATTATCGTCTCTTGAACAATATTACTGTGAAATATCAATACCCGTTACCCTTGATTTCTGACCTGTTTTCCAGGGTGAAAAACGCTACTTGGTTTACCAAGCTTGACCTCAGGGGGGCGTATAACCTTATTCGCATTAAGCACGGGGATGAATGGAAGACGGCATTTAACACCCTGAAGGGCATTTTGAGTACCTTGTGATGCCCTTTGGGCTCACTAATGCTCCTTCCGTCTTCCAGTCCTTCATGAATGACATTTTCAGGGATTTTGTGGACAAGTTTCTGATTGTTTATTTGGATGATATCTTGATTTTTTCTAATGACTGGGACTCTCATGTGAAACATGTTCGAACTGTATTCCAGATTTTGAGAGAGAATGCTCTGTATGTGAAGGGATCAAAGTGTCTTTTTGGCGTACAGAAGATCTCATTTCTGGGATTCATTTTGTCCCCATCTGTTATTGAAATGGACCCGGTCAAGGTTCAGGCCATCTGTGATTGGGTCCAACCTACTTCATTAAAGGCTCTTCAGAGATTTTTGGGTTTTGCCAATTTTTATCGTAAATTTATTGGTAATTTCTCTGTTATTGTTAAACCATTAACTGATTTGACCAGAAAGGGTTCTGATGTGGTGAATTGGCCTCCTGAGGCAGTCTCTGCGTTTCAGGAACTTAAGCAGAGATTCACTTCTGCTCCTGTTCTACGGCAGCCTGATGTTTCTCTGCCATTTCAGGTGGAGGTTGATGCCTCTGAAATTGGGGCAGGTGCCGTTTTGTCCCAAAAAGATCCAGAGACCTCTAAAAGTAACCCTTGTGCCTTTTTCTCTCGAAAATTTTCTCCTACTGAACGTAATTATGACGTGGGTAATCGGGAGTTATTGGCCATGAAGTGGGCTTTTGAAGAGTGGAGACATTGGCTGGAGGGAGCCAAACATCAGGTGGTGGTCCTTACGGACCATAAGAATCTGGTCTATCTGGAATCTGCCAAGCGACTCAATCCTAGACAGGCCAGGTGGGCCTTGTTTTTCACACGTTTTAATTTTGTGGTTTCCTTTCTTCCTGGCACTAAGAATGTTAAGGCGGATGCCCTCTCGAGGAGTTTCCTTGCGGACTCTCCTGAGCTATCTGATCCCTCTGTTATTTTGAAGGAGAGTGTAGTTCTTTCCGCCATCTCGCCTAATTTGAGACTTGCTCTGGAGGGGTGTCAGGAGGATAGGCCCGAGCGCTGCCCTGTTGGAAAATTGTTTGTCCCGGACCAATGGAAAAAGAGTGTGATGTCTGAGATTCATTGTTCCGCATTGGCTGGGCATCCCGGAATTTTTGGTACCAGAGACTTGGTTAGTCGGTCCTTTTGGTGGCCTACCTTGTCTCGCGATGTCAGGGAATTTGTGCAGTCCTGCGGGACTTGCTCTCGCTCCAAGCCTTGCTCTCGCTCTAGTGGTTTGTTGATGCCATTGCCTGTGCCCAAGAGACCATGGACCCATATCTCTATGGATTTCATTTCCGATCTTCCTGTTTCTCAGAGAATGACCACCATCTGGGTAATTTGTGATAGGTTTTCCAAAATGATACATCTTGTGCCATTACCTAAGTTGCCTTCCTCCTCTGAATTGGTGCCGTTGTTCCTTCAGCACGTGGTTCGTTTACACGGCATTCCTGAGAACATTGTGTCTGACAGAGGAGTCCAGTTTGTTTCCAGATTTTGGAGGACTTTTTGTTCTAAACTGGGTGTTCAATTGTCTTTCTCCTCGGCATTTCATCCTCAGACCAATGGTCAAACTGAGAGAACAAACCAGACATTGGAGACTTATCTAAGATGCTTTGTGTCTGCTGATCAGGATGACTGGGTCTCTTTTTTGCCTTTGGCTGAGTTTGCTCTTAATAATAGGGCTAGCTCTGCCACTTTGATGTCTCCGTTTTTCTGTAATTCTGGGTTTCACCCTCGATTTTCTTCAGGACAGACGGAGGCTTCTGTCTGTCCAGGTGTTGACTCTGTTGTTGAGCGTATGCAGCAGATTTGGGACCAGGTAGTGGAGAGGTTGTCCCTCTCTCGGAGAGGGCCCAGCGGTTTGCTAACCGGCATAGGACTGATGGTCCTCGGTTTGAAGTGGGGGACTTGGTCTGGTTGTCCTCAAAGAATATTCCTATGAGAGTAGCATCTCCTAAATTTAAGCCTAGGTTCATTGGACCTTATAAGATCATGGAGATTATTAATCCTGTTTCTTTTCGTTTGCTTCTTCCAGGGACATTTAAGATCCATAACGTGTTCCACAAGTCCTTGTTGAAGAGGTTTGTTGAGCCAGTGGTTCCTGCTGCTGTGCCTCCTGACCCTGTTTTGGTTGAGGGCAATCTGGAGTATGTGGTTGAGAAAATATTGGATTCTCGTTTTTCTAGACGAAGACTCCAGTATTTGGTTAAATGGAGAGGTTATGGTCAGGAAGATAATTCTTGGGTGTTTGCTTCGGACATCCATGCTAGGAGACTTATCCGTGCGTATCATAGAACTCATCCTGACCGACCTGGTTGCTCAAATGAGGGTTCGGTGACCCCTCCTCAAGGGGGGGGTACTGTTGTGAATGGGTTTGAGATGAGTTCTGAGCAGAGGCTCCCTCTGGTGGTTACAAGCGGTACTAGTGAGGATTGGGAATCAGGTGTTACTGATTGGTCTTATTTAAGGGAATCATTTTCCCATCAGGGTTGCCGGTGATCAATTGTTCTGGTCTGAATCCTTCTTTCCAGTTTCCCTTGTAGCCTGCTGTGTCGTGTCTGCATCTCCTGCTATCAGATAAGACAATTTCTTATTTTTGTGTTTTTGCTATATTTTTGCATTTTTTCCTGCCCTTCTGTGGGGGCCTTCTGGGTCCCCTCCGGGGGCTTTTGCCCTCTCAGTTTAGTCCAGCCACTGTGTTTTGTACTTTTGCTTTTTGCAGTTTTTTCAGTGGCTGCTGTTTTTGTTACACCAGAGAACTAATTTAGGTGGTAGAGGTCGTGTGATCTCAGGTGATTTTGAAATTAGTAGTGTTGGTGTTTTTCAGGGTTTTCTGGGATTGCAGTAAGTACCCTTCCTGTCCTTTTCTATTTAGATAGTTTGGGCCCCAGCGTTTGCTCATACTATTTTCTTTCTGTGTCAGTATTTCCTCTTGTCTAACCGCCATTACATGTTTGGGGGCTTTCTATTATCTTTGGGGTTCTGCTCCGGGGCAGATAGCTTTCCTATTTCTATCTTTAGGTGTAGTTAGTTTCTCAGGCTGTGACGAGGCGTCTAGGACCATCGTAGGAACGCTCCACGGCTGCCTCTAGTTGTGGTGGTTAGTCAGGGTACTGCAATCTCATAGATTCCAACTGCTCTGGTGTATTTCCTTTTTTACCTGCACTCCTCAGCTACCGTAACATAACAGATTGCGCTATTGAGTTAGTACCTGGTGGTAAATTTCCTAAGGGTCGCCTTTTTAACTTATCTGTACCTGAACACGATGCTATGCGATCTTATATCAAGGAGTAATTGGAGAAGGGTCATATCAGACCATCCTCTTCACCCTTGGGCGCCGGTTTTTTCTTTGTGGCCAAAAAGGATGGTTCATTGAGGCCGTGTATTGATTATCGCCTCCTGAATAAGATCACTGTGAAATATCAATTTCAGCAGCAGATGAAGGAAGGGAGACACACTAGTCATTACTAGTGGGTAGGCGGAGCCCACACAGGATAGAACACCTCAGATTAAAAAGAGTGTTGACCAGCCCCTCCAGCTTGGGCTACTCCTACTCCAGCTCTCCAGTCTAAAATTTGAGGTCACAGAGGATAGTCACTGCTGGAGCAGCTCCTCAGAAAATTTTTTTATTTTAGTCGGACAGAGACTTGGACCGCCAGTGGTCTAGAGGTCTCAGCGCTGCTGGACCCCCACCTCTCCCTTGGCGGATCTGTATTACCCTGTAAGGTGGTCCCTGCAGAACCCTGCCGGCCCTGGGGGATGAGGATTGCTTCCCTGGCGGGGACGCAAACCGCGCTTCTGGGGTCACTTCGTTCCCGCCCTGGGGGGAAGCTACGGGCACAGCGCCACAAATCTCTGAGGGGTCCCTGTGGCGCTCAGCTAGGTGAGTACTCCACATTTTAATGTGTTTGAGTGCTTCAGCGACTGCTGCGGCAGCCGCTGTTACATGTGACATGTTGGTGACTAGTGTCTTTTGTCCGCAGGTAAATGCCTGCAGGACATGGAGAGCGGAGGAGTCGCGCGCCTTTTTTTGAATTTTCGCGGCGCTCTGAGCGCGCGCTTTACTACTGTCTTCTTCCGGCTTCTCTCTCAGAAGCACAGCGCGGCGGCCATTACTGGATCAGGGAGCTGAAGGCTTCCTTCCTCTCTCTCCTCCCCTCCCGACAATCGAAGACGCTACACCGCGGCCAGCTGGGTGAGTCGCTTCTGTCTTTCAGGGCAGAAGCTTAACCCCCTCACCCCCACAGCACAGGACACTGAACGCTACCGCTAACGATCATTATAACGATGCATACTAATGCGATCGTTTTTTTGTGATCGTTTTAATGTCGCTAGTAGCTGCCACAGTGGGCGATCTCATTGACGACGCATAAGTGGTTAGCGATCCCCTTAGCGACTTTGGCGGTCATTGCGATGTACAAATCAGCGCAATATTTTAGCGTTCTTGTTTAGTGTACAAAGGCAAAAGAAGCATACCTTTGAGAGCACTGTCCTGCAGCTGTTACCTCATAGAGTCACCTGGGGCTCGCACACCCTTTTCATTAAACAAGGGTTGTGGGGAGTCTGCGACATTAACCCCTTCTTTGGCGGTTAACCCTTAATTGGGGGACAGCTGGGGTGGCTCTCTCTTTAAGAGCTTTAACCCTTCAGCGTTCGTTTCTTCTTTAAGAAACCACACTGTCCTAGTTACTGACAGGTTTAACCTGCCATATACTGTGTGAGGACATGTCAGATCAGGGTCCAGGAGGTGCGGACCGTTTCCCAGATCCGCTACAGGATCAGTCTCGCGTATCTGACACGCAGACCTCGACGGCGTCAGGCGCAGCGGTCAGAGGTTTCAGTGATGTCAAAATGGAGGCCCTCGCTCGTTCTATTGATGGCCTGTCTGACCTTCTAGGTTATTGGGTGTCAGCTAAATCCTCTCAGAGGAAGCGACACAGGCCGGTGCCTTCATTCCCGCGCAGCGACTCGGAGATCTCGGGCATGGAGGGTTTCCCTTTCAAGCTCAGATGGGGAGGTGTCCGATTCGGATAAGGAGGATCGGCAGGGACACTCTGCTTCTCTTTTGGGTCGTACAGAGGCTTTTATTGGAGCCATGAGGGAGGCGTTACAGTTACCGGAGGAGGTAACTAGACGTCCTAGTAAGTCGGCCCGGATGTTTTCAGGAGTCGCATAGGTCGCGATCAGCATTACCACCCTGAACACGCCCGATCTCATCTGATCTCGGAAGCTAAGCAGGGTTGGGCCTGGTTAGTACTTGGATGGGAGACCGCCTGGGAATTCCAGGTGCTGTGGGCTTAAAGGAACGCCTGTGTCCAGATAAGTGTTTTCAGCTATATCCGTGTACGACGGAATTGATTGATAATTGGATTCCTTCTCCTGAAGTGGATGTCCCTTTATCCCAGCTTAGCAAGTCCTCATTACTTCCTGTTAAAAGGGAAGGCGAGTTTGCAGAATCCGCTGGACAGAAAAACGGAGATGGCGGAGAGCATGTGTGCTTGTAAAGCTTCTCTAAGCTGGTTAGACCGTCTACGGACGGCGTGGCAAGATAGATCCCCTCTATCCGTGGTAGATGGGCTTTTTAAGTTGGAGGATGCAGCCCGATATGACAGTGATGCAGGTTTGGATACTGCGTCACTGCTGTCCAGGGCGCAATCCTAGGCAATCACAGTCAGGAGAGCACTGTGGCTTAGACAGTGGACCGGAGACGCAGTTTCCAAGCAAGGTTTGCTATCCTTAGCTTACAAGGTGGTCAGCTATTTGGACCTGACCTCACGGAGCTGATTGCCAAGGCAAAGGCAAAAGAAACGGCTTTACCACAGCCAAGAGCTGTGACTTCTGCGTCTGGCAGGCATAGTGCCGGTAGTAGTCGGCGGTCCTTTCGGTCCAGGGGACGGTTCGGTCAGCCCTCTTGGGGATCGGGTCGTCCCTCTTTTTTCGGGAAAAAAGAACACTCAGAAATCCCGCACTCCCTGGAAACAGAGCTTCCGCCAAGACAAGTGGGAAGCTGACAAAAAGCCCGCTAAGGCGGACTGACGCCAGGGTCTCACTCGAGGGCTCTCGAGTGGGAGGTCACCTGCTCCAATTCAAACCGACTTGGGCTTCCCGCGTGTCGGACGCCTGGGTGACGCGGGTTGTGTCGGCAGGCTACTTCATAGAGTTTCTTTCTCGACTCCCAGACAGTTTTTGCCACTCTCGCATTCCGTCAGAGCCCGAGCTATTTGCCGCTCTACTGCGGGAGGTCGATTCCCTTCTGCAGAAGGGTGTGGTGGTAACGGTTCCGCCGGAGGACCGGGGAAGAGGGTTTTATTCCAACCTCTTTGTGGTCCCCAAAAAGGAGGACAAATTTCGCCCCATTCTGGATCTCAAAAGATTGAATTGGCATGTCCGTACCCGAAAATTCCGCATGGAGTCACTTCGCTCCGCTGTGGCGGCCCTGTCGCATAACGAATCGACAATCGGGACGCTTTTTTGCATGTTCCCATCGGAAGGGCCCACCAACGCTTCCTTCGTTTTGCCATAGGCCAGGACCATTACCAGTTTGTGGCCCTGCCATTCGGGTTGGCCTCAGCACCCAGAGTTTTTACGAAAATTCTGGCACCTCTCATGGCGATTCTGCGAAGACAGGGGGTTACGATTCTTCCCTATCTGGACGACCTTTTGATTGTGGCGTCCTCAAAGGAGGAGGCGGTGACGGCTCGCAATCTATCCCTTCAGCTCCTGGAGGACTTCGGGTGGCTGGTCAATTGGGAGAAGTCGTCTCTGGAACCGTCACAGTCAATCCTGTTTTTGGGAATGCATTCGACACGGTACGAGCAGTGGTGTCTCTGCCTCCAGACAAGCAAGCGAGTCTTCTTTGACATGTAATGAAGTCTTAGACAGCAATGTCCCTTCGAAGGTGTATGCGCCTTCTGGGTTTGATGGTGGCGTCGATGGAGGCAATTCCGTTTGCCCAATTTCATTCCAGGGCTTTCCAAATGCTCATTTTGAACCGTTGGGATCGATCGCAGTTTTCACTGGATTGCAGTGTCATCATCTCCCATAGGGTGCGAGAGTCTCTAGGATGGTGGTTACGTCCGGAAGTGTTATCCCTGGGGAAGTCCTTCCTCCCTCCGAGGTGGTCGATCATAACCACCGATACCAGCCTGACGGACTGGGGGGGTGTCTGGAACGATCTCTGGATTCAGGGAGTATGGTCGTCGGAAGAGTCTGTCCTGCCGATCAACATCCTGGAATTGAGGGCAATTTTCCTTTGCCTCCAACACTGGACGGTGCCTTTAAGCGGTCTACCAGTCCGAGTGCAGACAGACAACGCGACGGCGGTCGCGTATATCAACCATCAAGGTGGGACGAGGAGTTTCAGGCTCATGATGGAAGTGTCTCGAATTCTGGTATGGGCCGAGGCCAGAGTGCCAGCCATCTCTGCGATTCACATTCCAGGAGTTCAGAATATCACAGCGGACTTCCTCAGTCGCGAAAAGATGGATCCCGGAGAATGGAGTCTTCATCCGGAAATTTTTGCACTGCTGTGCTCCCGTTGGGGAACTCCCCAAGTGGATTTGATGGCATCCAGGTTCAATGCCAAGTTACCGACGTTCATGTCCAGGTACAAGGACCCGAAGGCTGTGGCGGTGGATGCTCTGGTGGCTCCTTGGGACCAATTCGAGCTAATCTATGTGTTCCCGCCGATATCCTTACTTCCTCTGGTGTTCCGTCGGATCAGACTGGAGAGAGTCCCGGCTATATTGATAGCCCCAGATTGGCCAAGGAGGACATGGTTCTCGACACTGGTGTCGCTTTTGACAGCGCCTCCACTTCCACACCCTCTTCGCCCGGACCTGTTAACCCAAGGGCCCGTTCGTCACCCGGACCTGAAGTCTCTGCGTTTGACGGCGTGGCTCTTGAGACCGAAATCTTGACCCGTCAAGGTTTTTTCAGCCGAAGTCATTGCCACTCTGCGAGCTGCCAGAGGTCCGGCTACTACTAGGATTTATCACAAGACTTGGGAAGCCTTCTTTTCGTTTTGTTCGGGTTCTTCTAGGAACCCGAGGATTTTTTCCATTCCCAATTTGTTGGCCTTTTTGCAGTACGGGCTGGACAAGGGTTTGGCAGTTAGCACTCTGAAAGGACAGGTTTCTGCTCTGTCCTTGCTGTTTCGGAAGGCTATCGCCTCGCGTAGGGACGTACGTTCCTTTTTTCGCGGGGTAACCCGTCAATTTCCGCCGCGGAAGGCGCTTGTGTCTCCTTGGCGGCTCAATCTTGTCTTGGAGGCTCTTCAACATGGGCCTTTTGAGCCTATGGACTCTGTTAATCTTTCCATTCTCTCTTGGAAGGTTGCCTTCCTAGTGGCGGTCACTTCTTTGAGAAGGGTTTCTGAGTTGGCGGCTCTTTCTTGCTCGCCTCCTTTTTCTGGAGTTTCACCCAGATCGCGTAGTGCTTCGCACACTGGGCGACTTTCTACCTAAAGTGGTGTCACAATTTCATGTTAACCAGGATATTGTGTTGCCCTCGCTTTGTCCGGAGCCAAGGAATGCGAAGGAACGGGCCTTGCACACATTGGATTTGGTGCGGGCTTTGAAGTTCTATTTGTCTATTACTCAAAGTTTTCGGAAGTCGGATTCTCTGTTTGTGATTCCAGCAGGTCGCCGACGTGGGCAACGAGCTTCCAAGGATTCTATAGCTCGTTGGATTCGGTCGGCCATTTTAGAGGCTTACCGACTTAAGGGCGAACCTTGCCCGATTAAGATTCGAGCTCACTCCACAAGGGCTGTGGGTTCATCGTGGGTTTTTCATCAAGGAGCCTCGGCAGCTCAGCTCTGCCGGGCGGCGACCTGGCGCTCCGTCCACACATTTACGAAATTTTATAAGGTGGACGTCAGTGCTTCCGCTGATGCGGCCTTAGGACGTAGGGTCCTGCAGGCGGCTGTAGTTTAAAGTTCTTGTGAACTGCTTTGGGACGTCCCACTAGTAATGACTAGTGTGTCTCCCTTCCTTCATCTGCTGCTGAAAGACGGATTTTGGTAAGAACTTACCTGTAAAATCCTTTTCAGCGAAGAAGGAAGGGAGACACACATTCCTCCCATGGCAGAAGTGTGTTGTTGTGTTTTCAGATGTGGCGTGACCCTTCTCTGATAGCGATTATCTGGGCTGAGGTCGGAGCGCCAAGGCTCTGTTCCAGCATTGCCAGCTCATCGCAGTGGTCAGGTTCAGTGAGTAGTACCTGGACTGTGTGGTCTTTTCGGCTATATGCATAACCTGTCTTCTTGTTTTTTCTCTGAAGTCCTTCAGAAGGGGTTATGTTGCTACGCTGGTGATATTTGCTCTTCCTTAGCTTGTGTACGGACTGGAGAGCTGTAGTAGGAGGAGCCAAAGCTGGAGGGGCCGGTCAACACTCTTTTTAATCTGAGGTGTTCTATCCTGTGTGGGCTCCGCCTACCCACTAGTAATGACTAGTGTGTCTCCCTTCCTTCTTCGCTGAAAAGGATTTTACAGGTAAGTTCTTACCAAAATCCTATCCGTTACCCTTGATTTCTGACCTGTTTTCCAGAGTGAAAAGTGCTAGTTGGTTTACCAAGCTTGACCTCAGGGGGCGTATAACCTTATTCGCATTAAACACGGGGATGAATGGAAGATGGCATTTAATACCCCAGAGGGGCATTTTGAGTACCTAGTGATGTCTTTTGGGCTCACTAATGCTCCTTCCGTATTCCAATCCTTCATGAATGATATTTTCAGAGATTTTGTGGATAAATTTCTGATTGTTTATTTGGATGATATCTTGATTTTTTCCAACGACTGGGACTCTCATGTGAAACATGTTCAGACTGTGTTCCAGATTTTGAGAGAGAATGCACTGTATGTGAAGGGATCAAAGTGTCTTTTTGGCGTACAGAAGGTCTCATTTCTGGGATTTATTTTGTCTCCGTCTGTTATTGAAATGGACCCGGTCAAGGTTCAGGCCATCTGTGATTGGGTTCAACCTACTTCAGTAAAGGCTCTTCAAGGATTTTGGGGTTTTGCCAATTTTTATCGTAAACTCATTGGTAATTTCTCCGGTATTGTTAAACCATTGACTGATTTGACCAAAAAGGGTTGTGATGTGGTGAATTGGCCTCCTGAGGCAGTTTCTGCGTTTCAGGAACTTAAGCAGAGATTCACTTCTGCTCCTGTTCTATGGCAGCCTGATGTTTCTCTGCCGTTTCAGGTGGAGGTTGATACTTCTGAGATTGGGGCAGGTGCCGTTTTGTCCCAAAGGGATCCAGAGACCTCTAAGAGTAACCCTTGTGCCTTTTTCTCTCGAAAGTTTTCTCCAACTGAACGTAATTATGACGTGGGTAATCGGGAGTTATTGGCCATGAAGTGGGCCTTTGAAGAGTGGAGACATTGGCTGGAAGGAGCCAAACATCAGGTGGCGGTCCTCACAGACCATAAGAACCTGGTTTATCTCGAATCAGCCAAGCGACTTAATCCTAGACAGGCCAGGGGGGCCTTGTTTTTCACACGTTTTAATTTTGTGGTTTCTTTTCTTCCTGGCACTAAGAATGTTAAGGCGGATGCCCTCTCGAGGAGTTTCTTTGCGGATTCTCCTGAGTTATCTGATCCTGCTGTTATTTTGAAAGAGGGTGTAGTACTTTCCGCCATCTCGCCCAATTTGAGACTGGCTCTGGAGGGGTGTCAGGAGGATAAACCTGAGCACTGCCCTGTTGGGAAATTGTTTGTCCCAGACCAGTGGAAGAAGAGTGTGATGTCTGAGATTCATTGTTCCGCGTTGGCTGGTCATCCCGGGATTTTTGGTACCAGAGACTTGGTGAGTCGGTCCTTTTGGTGGCCTACTTTGTCTCGTGACGTCAGGGACTTTGTGCAGTCCTGTGGGACTTGCTCTCGTTCCAAGCCTTGCTCTCGCTCTAGTGGTTTGTTGATACCATTACCTGTGCCCAAGAGGCCATGGACCCATATCTCTATGGATTTTATTTCCGACCTCCCTGTCTCTCAGAGAATGACCGTTATCTGGGTAATCTGTGATAGGTTTTCCAAGATGATACATCTTGTGCCATTACCTAAGTTGCCTTCCTCCTCCGAGTTGGTGCCTTTGTTCCTTCAGCACGTGGTTCGGTTGTACGGCATTCCGGAGAACATTGTGTCTGACAGAGGAGTCCAGTTTGAATCCAGATTTTGGAGGACATTTTGTTCTAAACTTGGTGTTCAATTATCTTTCTCCTCTGCATTTCATCCTCAGACCAAAGGAGAAACCGAGAGAACAAACCAGACCTTGGAGACATATTTGAGATGTTTTGTGTCTGCTGATCAAGATGACTGGGTCTCTTTTTTGCCTTTGGCTGAGTTTGCTCTTAATAATAGGGCTAGCTCTGCCACCTTGATGTCTCCATTTTTCTGCAATTCTGGGTTTCACCCTCGATTTTCTTCAGGACAGGCGGAGGCTTCTGTCTGTCCGGGTGTTGACTCTGTTGTGGAGCGAATGCAGCAGATTTGGGACCAGGTAGTGGAGAGGTTGTCTCTCAGGAGAAGGCCCAGCGGTTTGCCAACCGGCATAGGACTGATGGTCCTCGGTTTAAAGTGGGGGACTTGGTTTGGTTGTCCTCAAGAAATATCCCTATGAGGGTTGCATCTCCAAAGTTTAAGCCTAGGTTCATTGGACCTTATAAGATCATGGAGATTCTTAATCCTGTTTCCTTCCGTTTGCTTCTTCCAGGGACATTTAAGATCCATAACGTGTTCCAAAAGTCCTTATTGAAGAGGTTTGTCGAGCCAGTAGTTCCTATGGCTGCGCCCCCTGACCCTGTTTTGGTTGAGGGCAATCTGGAGTATGTGGTTGAGAAAATATTGGATTCTCAGTTTTCTAGACGGAAACTCCAGTATTTGGTTAAGTGGAGAGGTTATGGTCAGGAGGACAATTCTTGGGTGTTTGCTTCGGACATCCATGCTAGGAGACTGATCCGTGCCTATCACCGAGCTCATCCTGATCGGCCTGGTTGCACAAGTGAGGGTTCGGTGACCCCTCCTCAAGGGGGGGTACTGTTGTGAATGAGCAGAGGCTCCCTCTGGTGGTTACAGACAGTACTGAACCTTCCAGAGAGGAATGGCAATCTGGGATCACGGACTGGACTGATATAAGGGAGGTTCCCTCCCATGATGGTCACCGGTGATCAATTGTTCTGGTCTCAATTGTGGTTCCTGGTTCATTTGGAAGTTTGATGGTTTCTTGCTTGCATCTGCTGCTTTCAGATAAGATATTTTCTGCTTTTCTTTTTGTGCTTGCTATTTGCATTGTTTTCTGCACATTTGTGGAGGACAGCCAGGTCCCCTCCTGGGGCCTGAGCTCCTCACAGTTTGTCTGTAGCCACTGTTGTTTTTTCATTTGCTTTTTCCTGCTTTTTCAGTGGCTGCAGCTTGGTTTTGTTCACACTGAGATCTGATTTAGTGGGTGGCGAGATCGTGTGATCTCAGTATTTTTTGTAATCAGAATTGTTGGATTTTTGTAGGGTTTTCTGGGTTGCAGAAAGTAATCTCTCCTGTCCTTTCCTATTTAGTCAGCTTGTGGCCCCAGCATTTGCTCAATCTGTTTTCTGCCTGCGTTTGTGTTTTCATCTTGTCTAACCGCCATTATATGTTTGGGGGCTGCCTAATCCTTTGGGGCTCTACTCCGGGGCAGTTAACTTTCCTGTTTCTATCTTTAGGTGTAGCTATGTAGCTAGCTCTCAGGCTGTGACGAGGCGTCTAGGATCAACGTAGGAACGCTCCACGGCTACCTCTAGTTGTGTGGTTAGTTCAGGTTTCTGCAACCCATTAGTTACCAACATCTCAGGTGTTCGGCTGCCCTGCTGTTGTTCCTGTCCTCCTCAGCTACCGTACATAACACTCGGCTGTGTAGATGAGGCTTTATATGGTGGGGGCGCCTATGTACAGGTTTCATGCCCACAGCTCAGTTGTGTAGATGAGGCTTTATATGGTGGGGGGGCGCCTATGTACAGGTTCCATGCCCACAGCTCAGCTGTGTAGATGAGGCTTTATATGGAGGGGGTGTCTAAGTACATGCAGAGCACCTACATACAGGTTTCATGCCAATGGCTCGGCTGTGTAAATTGGGATTTGTATGGTAGGGAAAGACCTACGTACAGGTTCCATGCCCACGGCTCAGCTGTGTAGATGAGGCTTTATATGGTAGGGGGCACCTATGTACAGGTTCCATGCCCACAGCTCGGCTGTGTAGATGAGGCTTTATATGGAGGGGGCGTTTATGTACATGCAGAGCGCCTATGTACAGGTTTTATGCCCACGTCTCGGCTGTGTAAATGGAGATTTATATGGTAGGGGGGCACCTATGTACAGGCTCCATGCCCAAGGCACGGCTGTGTAGATGAGGCTTTATATGGGGGGGAAGTCTATGTACAGGTTCCATGCACACAGCTCGGCTGTGTAAATGAGGCTTTATATGGAGGGGGCGTCTATGTACATGCAGAAAGCCTATGTATAGGTTCAATTCCCACAGCTCGGCTGTGTAGATGAGGCTTTATATGGTGGGGGGCGTTTATGTACAGGTTCCATGCCCACAGTTCGGCTGTGTAGATGAGGCTTTATATGGAGGGGGCGTCTATGTACATGCAGAACGCCTATGTACTGGTTTCATGCCAACGGCTCGGCTGTGTAAATGGGGATTTATATGGTAGTGTGGCACCTATGTTCAGGTTCCATGCCCACAGCTCGGCTGTGTAGATGAGGCTTTATATGGTGGGGGCGTCTATGTACAGGTTCCATGCCCACGGCACAGCTGTGTAGATGAGGCTTTGTATGGTAGGGGATAGTGGCCTGGGTGTGGGTGTATGCTTCCATAGCTAAATCAGTGCATTCACTAATCCAGTTCTTTCACAGTTTAGCACGTTCCACATCTTTTTGCTCCTATGAAGGTTTGGAATTAATCTGCCTTTTTAATAACATTTACAAATTATGAAGAAAAAAAAAAGAAAGTTTGGAATCGCTGTCTTAGCTAAGGGAAAGTCATGATAATACAGCAGGGCTGCTGTCAAATTTAGAATTTCCCCAACTACCCTGCTCTATTTTCAGATCACCTCCACAGGGGACAGGAGTAATTGCCTTTTACTGTTTCACTGATGTGATAATGTGTAAGTGATAAAATATGGGTCCAATGTCTACTAAATATTCTACAGGAAACTCTATAATCCAGAAACTGGAAAGGACAAACACAGCGAGAGTCATAATAAAATTAAAGACAATGGGGATCATCAGGTAAAAGTGATATGAAATATAGGTACTGAAGTCAGACATGGTAGATGGAGTTATTTATATTAATCATTATACTGTATGCCAGTCTAGAACTTAAGCTTGAAGGCCCGTTGTCTCATCAGACTATTCTTAAAGGGAATCTGTCTCCAGGTTTTGCTATGTAATCTGAGAGCAGCATGATGTAGGGGCTGAGACTCTGATTTCAGCAATGTGTCACTTGTTGGTCTGCATCTGTATGCTGTCATTTGAAAATAAAATTCTGCTGCAGATCTAGCAGTTCTCTGAATGCTGAGCTCTGTATTGCCCCATCCACACCACTGATTGGCAGCTTTCCGTGTACACTGTGTATAGCAGGGGTCCCCAACCGCCGGTCCGCGGCCATGACCGGGCCGTTGCAGTTCTGTTGCCGTGCCGCGGAGCCACAGAACAAACGCTGGTCACACATGGAGCTGGCGGCTGCAGCTCTGTAGTGACAGCTACAGCTCCGGCTTCAAGAAGACATGGATACTCACCTTCCGTCGCTGCATCCCTGTCGGCTGCTGCAGCTTCATCCAGCGCTGAGCGGTGACGTATACCGCTCATTAAGGTCATGAATATGGACGCAACGCCACTCCCATAGCGTGGCGTCCATATTCATGCCTTAATGAGCGGTACTACGTCACCGCACTGCCAGAGGAAGCTGCGCGGCCGACAGGGATGCAAGGACTTGCAGCAACGGAGCGAGTGAGGGGTACAGTCCATGTATAGGGGGAGGAGGGAGCGAGCTCCATGATGCATCATACAGTGTGGGGAGGGGGGAGCGGAGCCATGCATATACAAGGATAGAGGGTGAGGGAGCCAGCATGAAGGTGGAGGGGAGCGGAGCCATATACAGGATGGGAGGGTGGAGCGGACCATGATACAGATGGGAGGGTGGAGCGGAGCCATGCATACAAGGATGGGAGGTGGGAGCGGAGCCATTATACAAGGATGGAGGTGAGGGAGCCATGTAATACAGGATGGGAGGGGGAGCGGAGCCATGATACAAGGGTGGAGCGGAGCCATGCATACAAGGATGGGAGGGTGGGAGCGGAGCCATTATACAGGATGGGAGGGTGGAGCGGAGCCCATGCATATACATGGATGGGAGGGTGGGAGCGGAGCCATGAATACAAGGATGGAGGGTGGGAGCGGAGCCATGTATACAGGATGGGAGGGTGGAGCGGAGCCATGCATACAAGGATGGGAGGTGGGAGCGGAGCCATGTATACAGGATGGGAGGGTGGAGCGGAGCCATGCATACAAGGATGGGAGGTGGGAGCGGAGCCATATATACAAGGATGGGAGGGTGGAGCGGAGCCATGTATAATAGGATGGGAGGGGGGAGCGGAGCCATGCATACAAGGGTGGGAGCGGAGCCATATATACAAGGATGGGAGGGTGGGAGCGGAGCCATGTATACAGGATGGGAGGGGGAGCGGACCCATGCATACATGGATGGGAGGGTGGGAGCGGAGCCATATATACAAGGATGGAGGGTGGGAGCGGAGCCATGTATACAGGATGGAGGGTGGAGTGGAGCCATGCATACAAGGATGGGAGCGTGGAGCGGAGCCTGGTATACAGGATGGAGGGAGGAGCGGAGCCATGCATACAAGGATGGGAGGGTGGAGCGGAGCCATGTATACAGGATGGGAGGGAGGAGCGGAGCCATGCATACAAGGATGGGAGGGTGGGAGCGGAGCCATATATACAAGGATGGGAGGATGGGAGTGGAGCCATGTATACAGGATGGGAGGGTGGAACGGAGCATGAACAAGGGGGCGACCATGATACAAGGATGGGAGGGTGGAGCGGAGCCATGTATACAGATGGGAGGGTGGAGCGGAGCCATGCATACAAGGATGGGAGGGTGGGAGCGGAGCCATATATACAAGGATGGGAGGGTGGAGCGGAGCCATGTATACAGGATGGGAGGGTGGAGCGGAGCCATGCATACAGGATGGGGTGGGAGCGGAGCCATAATACAAGGATGGGAGGGTGGGAGCGGAGCCATGTATACAGGATGGGAGGGTGGAGGGAGCCATGCATACAAGGATGGGAGGGTGGGAGCGGAGCCATGTATACAGGATGGGAGGGTGGGAGCGGAGCCATGTATACAGGATGGGAGGGGGGAGGGAGCCATGCATACAAGGATGGGAGGTGGGAGCGGAGCCTAATACAGGATGGGAGGGTGGAGCGGAGCCATGATACAAGGATGGGAGGGTGGAGCGGAGCCATGTATACAGGATGGGAGGGAGGAGCGGAGCCATGCATACAAGGATGGGAGGGTGGGAGCGGAGCCATATATACAAGGATGGGAGGGTGGGAGTGGAGCCATGTATACAGGATGGGAGGGTGGAGCGGAGCCATGCATACAAGGATGGGAGGGTGGGAGCGGAGCCATATATACAAGGATGGGAGGGTGGAGCGGAGCCATGTATACAGGATGGAAGGGGGCAGCGGAGCCATGCATACAAGGGTGGGAGCGGAGCCATATATACAAGGATGGGAGGGTGGGAGCGGAGCAATGTATACAGGATGGGAGGGTGGAGCGGAGCCATGCATACAAGGATGGGAGGGTGGGAGCGGAGCCATATATACAAAGATGGGAGGGTGGGAGAGGAGCCATGTATACAGGATGGGAGGGTGGAGCGGAGCCATGCATGCAAGGATGGGAGGGTGGAGCGGAGCCGTGTATACAGGATGGGAGGGTGGGAGCAGAGCCATGTATACAGGATGGGAGGGTGGAGCGGAGCCATGTATACAGGATGGAGGGGGGAGCGGAGCCATATATACAAGGATGGGAGGGTGGGAGCGGAGCCATGCATACAAGGATGGGAGGGTGGGAGCGGAGCCATATATACAGGATGGCAGGGGGGAGCGGAGCCATATATACAAGGATGGGAGGGTGGGAGCGGAGCCATGCATACAAGGATGGGAGGGTGGGAGCGGAGCCATATATACAAGGATGGGAGGGTGGGAGCGGAGCCATGTATACAGGATGGGAGGGTGGAGCGGAGCCATGCATACAAGGATGGGAGGGTGGAGCGGAGCCATGTATACAGGATGGGAGGGTGGAGCGGAACAATGCATACAAGGATGGGAGGGTGGGAGCGGAGCCATGCATACAAGGATGGGAGGGTGGGAGCGGAGCCATGCATACAAGGATGGGAGGGTGGAGCGGAGCCATGTATACAGGATGGGAGGGTGGAAGCAGAGCCATGTATACAGGATGGGAGGGTGGAGCGGAGCCATGTATACAAGGGTGGAAGCGGAGCCATGCATACAAGGGTGGGAGCAGAGCCTTGTATACAAGGGTGGGAGCGGAGCCATGCATACAAGGGTGGGAGCGGAGCCTTGTATACAAGGGTGGGAGCGGAGCCATGCATACAAGGGTGGGAGCGGAGCCTTGTATACAAGGGTGGGAGCAGAGCCTTGTATACAAGGGTGGGAGCTGAGCCTTGTATACAAGGGAGTCACATTATAAATGTTATAATTAAATGATGAGTATGAACTACTACTAAACTACAACACTGTCCATAGCCCCGCCCCCTTATGACCAAAGCCCCACCCCTGCCACACCTCCATCCCCGCCCTGCCGGGCCATGGAAGAATGGTCTTTCTTGAAGCCGGTCCCTGGTGCAAAAAAGGTTGGGAACCACTGGTATAGTAGATAAATGGAACATCAGTGCTCTGCAGAGGTAAGTAGCGATAAGGGCAAACGAATGGGTATGGTACAGTACAATATAAATAGAAGGGCTAGCGGCGTATTACTATGCAGTATTACCTTGCTGGGTGTCCTGGAATAGCGGCGCTCCCGCGCCTCGCTATGTGTGGCGTGCAGCAGCTGCATTGCGGCCATCTTTTTGTAGCGCTATGTTGCCCCGGGCCGGAAGTACGTCATCCAGCCCGGAAGTGACGCAGCGTAGTGAAGGAGAGACGAGCTGTGTAGAAAAGCATGTTGTCTAGGATACGTGGCGCAAGCGCAGTAGTAAAGATTGGGCTGATATATCGCTGTACAATAAGGGAATGAGAGACTGGCTAAATTAGGGCATTATTAAAGTAAATGTGAACCGGAGTATGATAAAGGGCCATAAGATAAGGGGATAAGAATACATGTTAGAGCTGGAATTTATGAATGAGTATGAGGAAATTGGCTAATGAATGACTATGGGAAAGTAAGGTAATAAGATTTAGGGAAAACTGAGGTAATAAAAGTAAAAATAAAGAGTTAAATATGAAATCAGGCTCACCAGGTATATAGCAAATCAACGAGTCTGGGAAACAGAAAAAAATTCATTAGAGACAAAAAAACAGTTAAATGACCAGTCAATTTCTCTATTGAGACTCCTAGGAGAGAGGGTATCCAGAGTATGTATCCAATAGGTTTCCCTAGATTTAAGTAATTTAATGTGATTGCCCCTCTCCTAGGGCGTGGGACCTGCTCAATAATTTGAAACTTAAGTTGGGCCACCGAATGTCTGAAGTTGATAAAGAGGTCCAGGAGTGGGAGCCAAGTTTTGCCACACCGTATCGTGGACTTATGACTGGCTATACGGTCTTTCACGTGTTGTGTGGTCTCCCCCACATAAAGGAGACCACAGGGACACTTGATGATATATAGAACAAAGTTTGAGTCACACGTGTAATATCCACGTATGGGATAAGTTTTTCCTGTCCTGGGGTGAGTGACACAGTCAGCCTTAGTGACATTTGAGCATGCCGCACAGCTGAGGCATGGAAAGGTGCCGTTACAGCGCGTACTAAGTAGTTTTTGTGTGGAATTGGGGCGTGCGCTTCCTATGTCAGCCCGTATGAGTTGGTCCCTAATATTGGATGGTCTCCTGGTGCTCATGAGAACTGGTGAGAACTATGGGAAAACACTGCAGTGAAGTCTTCAGCTTCTGATTGAGCTGTGTACACACAGTTCAATAGTAAGTGTATGGGTCTGTACATCCATGCTCACATAGCTGTGTACAGACACATTGACTGACTATTGAGCCCGTACACCACTCGGTGCAAGCAGCTGTTGCAGGAGCTGCAAACCTTAGAGGGGTGTATTGACTGATTGATGGCGGTCCCAGATTCTGCAATGATTAGAAACACTATTCAGCGCCTGTAATATATAAAAACCAGAGATGAGAGCAAGTGTTCGTTACTTGAGTTTCCCTAGGGTGCTCGGGTATGCACCGAGTATCGCGGGTGCTTGAGTGACATGTTCGATTCCCCACGGATGAATGTTTTGCCGCTGTTAGACAGCCAAACATGCGGGGATTGCCTGACAAAGACCCGCAAACCCAACATTTTTGTGTTTAACAGCCGCAAAATATGCATCCGCGGGGAATCTAACATGTCACTCAAACACTCGCGATACTCGGTGCATACCCGAGCACACTAGGAAAACTCAAGTAACGAGCACTTGCTTACAATCAGCACCGCGTACAATGGAATGGAGCGGTGATTGCACATGCTCATTACCACTGCATTCACATATGGACTTTGGGAACCCAGTTCTCATGATAGGTGGGATCCCAGCAGATGGACCCCCATCATTCATGCATTTATTACTTATCCGGAGGCCAGGTGATATATTTTGCCTGGAGAAAAAATTCTTTGTGCTCATTTCCTTCTCCTCTGGAAATGGAGAAGGAAAAGAATAGGTGGCTGTATATGTTCGTGGTTCTCTCCATTCACCGTTGTAGCCGAGATCCCTGCTTTCCATTTTGGCATATTTCCTATAATTTAATGGCATTCCTTGCCATATCATGTCACAAATGTCCATGTCGGCAATTCCCCATTACCCCCCATGTATCCCTACGTTAACATGAAACCTATTTTTGGAAATAGCTAGTGATGATTAAATAATAGATGTTAAAAGCATGGAGCAGGTATGTACTACAGCGTAACGTACTGGAGCATGACGTACGGGGGAAATGGGTCGTGATAAAAAAAGGTAAAATACAAGAATTATATATAAAAAGAGACATGAAGCAATGTAGACAATGATGGATACACAGAAAAGAAGCCTGGACATGGAACTACACATAGGGCAGTAAAGTTAGTATACGACACTGAATAGTTAAATCTTGGCCTCCGCCAGTCATGCAATTCTCTAGACTCTTCCAAATTCAGTCAGATCATTAAGCAGTTCACAGCTCACTGGACAAGAGTGTCACTGCTCCCTTTCTCCCACAGACACAGCTTTATATGGGTGGAAGTTAATGTGAGGTAAAGGATGACTATTATATCCATGAGCCTAATTATGTAACTGTTTCTGGGGCTTTATACAAACAGTGAGGAAGGAACGGATCTCATGACGAGTCCTAAATTCTGAATATTCCTTGATAATGGACCTCAAGGATTCATCAGCAGACAATTCGGGCCAGTCAATTGCAACTAAGGTCTACTTATATAGCTTGTTTCTCCCATAAGTAGATATATGTCTGTTCTGTACAGATAGGAAGTGCGCCCTCGAGTCATTTCGTCTCGTGGGCCCAAGAACCTTAGTCCATCATTGCTGGGCCATATGGTATACAATTGTGCTCAAAAGAATTTTTGCTTTCTTGACCTTTTTCCAGAGAATATGAATGATAACACCAAACCTTTTTCTCCCTCATGGTTAGTGGTTGGGTGAAGCAATTTATTGTCAAAAAACTGTGTTTTCGCTTTTTAAATCATAATGACAACTCAAAACATTCAAAATGACCCAGATCAACAGCTCACATACCCTGGTGATTTTGGCCTGATAACATGCACAGAAGTTGACACAAATGGGTTTGAATGGTTACTAAAGGTAACATCCTCACCTGTGACCTGTTTTGCTTGTAATCAGTGTGTGTGCATAAAAGCTGAGTGAGTTTCTGGATCCAGACAGACTCTTGCATCTTTCATCCAGCCACTGACTTCACTGGATTGTGAGTCAAGGGGAACGCAAAAGAACTGTTAACAGATCTACGGGAAAAAGTAGTTGAACTGTATAAAACAGGAAAAGGATACAAAAAGATATCCAAGGAATTGGTAATGCCAGTCAGCTGCGTTCAAACTGTGATCAAATGGAAAATCAGGGGCTCTATAAAAACAAAACCACGGTCAGGTAGATCAACAAACATTTTGTCCGCAACTGCCAGGAAAATTGTTCAGGATGCAAAGAAAACCTACAAGTAACATCAGCTGAAATACTGGACTCTCTGAAATCTAGCTGCGTGGTTGTTTCAAGCTGCACAATAAGAAGCCACTTGAAGAAAAATGGTCTGAGTGGTCGAGTCACCAGAAGAAAGCCATTACTGCGCAAAAGCCATAAAGTATCTTGCCTACAATACCCAAAGCAGAACAGAGACAAGCCTCATAACTTCTGTAACAAGGTAATTTGGAGTGATGAGAACAAAATTGAACCTTTTGGCCACAACCATAAACGTTACATTTGGAGAGAGGTCAACATGACTTATGATGAAAGGAATACCATTCCTACTGTAAAGCACAGCGGTGGATCGCTGATGTTTTGGGGATGTGTGAGCTACAAAGGCACAGGAAACCTGGTCAAAGTTGAAGGAAAGAAGAATGCAGCACATTATCAGCAAATACTGGAGGCAAATTTGCAATCATCAGCCCGGAAGCTGCGCATGGGACGTACTTGGACGTTCCAACATGACAACAATCCAAAACACAAGGCCAAGTCGACCTGTCATTGGCTACAGCAGAACAAAGTGTAGGTACTGGAGTGGCCATCTCAGTCTCCTGACCTCAATATCATTGAGCCACTCTGGGGAGATCTCAAGCACGCGGTTCATGCTAGACATCCCAGTAATTTACAAGAACTGGAGGCTTTTTGCCAAGAACAGTGGGCAGCTTTACAATCTAAAATAAAGAACCTCATCCACAACTAGCACGAAACACTTCAAGCTCTCATTGATGTTAGAGGGGGCAATACACGGTATTAAGAAATGCGGTATGTGAACTTTTGATCAGGGTCATTTGGCTGTTTTGGGTTGTCATTATGATTTAAAAAGAGAAAACACAGTAGTTTGACAATAAATGGCTTCATCCAACCACTAACCATGAGGGGAGAAAAAGTTTTGATTTTATCATTCATATTCTCTGAAAACAGACCAAGAAAGCAAAAATTCTGCCGGGGTATGTAAACTTTTAAGCATAATTGTACATAGATTGCCATGGACATGCTCCACATACTAGGATGAGCATATGCCAATTGACAACTGAGACACCTTTAAGGCCACGGTCACACGTTCAGTATTTGGTCAGTATTTCACATCAGTATTTGTAAGCCAAAATCAGGAGTGGAGCAATCAGCGGAAAAGTATAATAGAAACACGTCAGCACTTCTGTATTTATCACCCACTCCTGGTTTTGACAGAGGTAAAAAAAAATCACCAAATACTCAGTGTGTGCACGTGGCCTAAAGCATGACCTGGCCTATAGAATAACCTACAGCTCGTGGCCTAAAGCATGACCTGGCCTACAGCATGACCCACAGCACGTGACCTAAAGCATGACCTGGCCTACAGCATGTGACCTAAAGCATGACCTGGCCTACAGAATGACTTACAGCACGTGCCCTAAAGCATGACCTGGCCTACAGAATGAACTACAGCACGTGGCCTAAAGCATGACCTGGCCTATAGCATAACCCACAGTACGTGACCTAAAGCATGACTTGGACTACATTATGACCTACAGCACATGACCTAAAGCATGATCAGGTCTACAGCAAGACCTACAGCATGTGACCTAAAGCATGACCTGGCCTACAGAATGACCTACAGCACGTGGTCTAAACTAAAGCATGACCTAGCCTACAGCATGACCCACAGCACGTGACCTAAAGCATGTCTTGGCCTACAGCATGACTCACAGCACGTGACCTAAAGCATGACCTGGCTTACAGTATGACCTACAGCACATGACCTAAATCATGACCTGGCCTACAGCATGACCTACAGCATGTGACCTAAAGAATGACCTTGCCTACAAAATGACCAACAGCACGTGGCCTAAAGCATGACCTGGCCCACAGAATGACCTACAGCACGTGGCCTAAAGCATGACCTGGCCTAGAGCATGACACAAAGCATGACCTGGCCTACATTATGACCTACAGCATGTGAACTAAAGCATGACCTCGCCTACAGAATGACCTACAGCACGTGACCTAAAGCATGTCCTGGCCTACAGCATGACCCACAGCACGTGACCTAAAAAATGACCTGGCCTACATTATGACCTACAGCATGTGACCTAAAGCATGACCTGGCCTACAGAATACCTAAAGCACGTGGCCTAAACCATGACCTGGCCTACAGCATGAACCACAGCACGTCACCTAAAGCATAACCTGGCCTACAGCACATAAACTAAAGCATGACATGGCCTACAGCATGACTTGGCCTATAGCATGACCTACTGCACGTGACCTAAAGTATGACCTGGCCTACAGCATGACCTACAGCACGTGACCTAAAGCATGACCTGGCCTACAGCATGACCTACAGCACGTGACCTAAAGCATGACCTGGCCTACAGCATGACCCACAGCATGTGACCTAAAGCATGACTTGGCCTACAGAATGACCTACAGCACGTCACCTAAAGCATGACCTGACCTACAGAATGACCTAAAGCACGTGGCCTAAACCATGACCTGACCTACAGCATGAACCACAGCACATCACCTAAAGCATAACCTGGCAGACAGCATGACCTACAGCACATAACCTAAAGCATGACTTGGCCTAAAGCATAACCTGGCCTACAGCATGACCTACAGCACGTGACCTAAAGCATGACCTGGCCTACAGCATGACCTACAGCACGTGACCTAAAGCATGACTTTGCCTACAGAATGACCTACAGCACGTAGCCTAAAGCATGACCTATCCTACAGCATGACCCAAAGCCTGACCCGGCCTACATTATGACCTACAGCATGTGGCCTAAAGCATGACCTGGCCTACAGCATGGCCTACAGCACGTGGCCTAAAACATGACCTGGCCTACAGAATGATCTACAGCATGTGAACTAAAGCATGTCCAGGCCGACAGCATGACCCACAGCACATAACCTAAAGCATGACCACTAAAGCACGTGACCTAAACCATGACCTGGCCTACAGCATGAACCACAGCACATCACCTAAAGCATAACCTGGCAGACAGCATGACCTACAGCACATAACCTAAAGCATGACTTGGCCTAAAGCATAACCTGGCCTACAGCATGACCTACAGCACGTGACCTAAAGCATGACCTGGCCTACAGCATGACCTACAGCACGTGACCTAAAGCATGACTTTGCCTACAGAATGACCTACAGCACGTAGCCTAAAGCATGACCTATCCTACAGCATGACCCAAAGCATGACCTGGCCTACAGCATGGCCTACAGCACGTGGCCTAAAACATGACCTGGCCTACAGAATGATCTACAGCATGTGAACTAAAGCATGTCCAGGCCGACAGCATGACCCACAGCACATAACCTAAAGCATGACCTGACCTACAGAATGACCTAAAGCACGTGACCTAAACCATGACCTGGCCTACAGCATGAACCACAGCACATCACCTAAAGCATAACCTGGCAGACAGCATGACCTACAGCACATAACCTAAAGCATGACTTGGCCTACAGCATGACCTACTGCACGTGACCTAAAGCATGACCACCTGGCCTACAGCACATAAACTAAAGCATGACATGGCCTACAGCATGACTTGGCCTATAGCATGACCTTCTGCACGTGACCTAAAGCATGACCTGGCCTACAGCATGACCTACAGCATGTGACCTAAAGCATGACCTGGCCTACAGCATGGCCTACAGCACATGACCTAAAGCATGACCTATCCTATAGCATGACCCACAGCATGTGACCTAAAGCATGACTTGGCCTACAGAATGACCTACAGCACGTCACCTAAAGCATGACCTGGCCTACAGCATGACTTGGCCTACAGCATGACCCACAGCACTTAACCTAAAGCATGACCTGACCTACAGAATGACCTAAAGCACATGGCCTAAACCATGACCTGGCCTACAGCATGAACCACAGCACATCACCTAAAGCATAACCTGGCAGACAGCATGACCTACAGCACATAACCTAAAGCATGACTTGGCCTACAGCATGACTTGGCCTATAGCATGACCTACTGCACGTGACCTAAAGCATGACCTGGCCTACAGCATGACCTACAGCACGTGACCTAAAGCATGACCTGGCCTACAGCATGACCTACAGCACATGACCTAAAGCATGACCTATCCTATAGCATGACCCAAAGCATGACCTAGCCTACAGCATGACCTACAGCACGTGGCCTAATGCATGACCTAGACTACAGCATGGCCTACAGCACGTGGCCTAAAGCATGACCTGGCCTACAGAATGATCTACAGCATGTGACCTAAAGCATGTCCTGGCCTACAGCATAACCTACAGAAAGTGGCCTAAAGCATGACCTGGCCTACATAATGACCTACAGCACATGACCTAAAGCATGTCCTGGCCTACAGCATGACCCGCAGCACATAACCTAAAGCATGACCTGGCCTACAGCATGACCTACAGCATGTGAGCTAAAGCATGACTTGGCCTACAGAATGACCTACAGCACGTCACCTAAAGCATGACCTGGCCTACAGCATGACTTGGCGTACAGCATGACCCACAGCACATAACCTAAAGCATAACATGGCCTACAGAATGACCTAAAGCACGTGGCCTAAACCATGAACTGGCCTACAGCATGAACCACAGCACGTCACCTAAAGCATAACCTGGCAGACAGCATGATCTATAGCACATAACCTAAAGCATGACTTGGCCTACAGCATGACCTACTGCACGTGACCTAAAGCATGACCTGGCCTACAGCATGACCCACAGCACATAACCTAAAGCATGAGCTGGCCTACATTATGACCTACAGCATGTGGCCTAAAGCATGACCTGGCTTACAGTATGACCTACAGCACGTGGCCTAAAGCATGACCTGGCGTACAGCATGGCCCACAGCACATAACCTAAAGCATGACCTGGCCTACATTATGACCTACAGCATGTGGCCTAAAGCATGACCTGGCTTACAGTATGACCTACAGCACGTGACCTAAAGCATGTCCTGGCCTACAGCGTGACCTACAGCAAGTGGCCTAAAGGATGACTTGGCCTACAGAATGACCTACAGCACGTGACCTAAAGCATGTCCTGGCCTACAGCATGACCCACAGCACGTGACCTAAAGCATGACTTGGCCTACATTATGACCTACAGCACGTGACCTAAAGCATGACCTGGTCTACAGCATGACCTACAGCACGTAGCCTAAAGCATGACCTGGCCTACAGAATGACCTTAAGCACGTGGCCTAAACCATGACCTGGCCTACAGCATGAACCACAGCACGTCACCTAAAGCATGACCTGGCCGACAGCATGATCTACAGCACATAAACTAAAGCATGACCTGGCCTACAGCATGACTTGGCCTATAGCATTCAACAATAAAAGGTAGCACACTGTAGCGCTATAGCTTGCGGACACAAAAATATGAAAAATGAATTGCATCACTGTCTTAGAAATATGAAAAATTGAGAAGTCTTAGCGCATAAAAAGGCCAATTTATGTGTACCTGGAAGCCACGTTAAGGCTCTTCTCGTATACCAGGTCCTAACTATGCCAGTCCTCACTTAGAAAAGTCTGTCTGCATGGGAACATATGAATCCTCTCTCCAGACTAAAATCTACATCTCTGTGGAGGGGTAATGAACCTGCTATAATTAAAACGCCTGTGACCACCAGGTGGAGTGCTCAGGTAGAACGTAAATGAATACATATCAAAAACTGACCGGCACATCCAAACATAGATCTAGTCTGAACAGGTGCTAAAACCTAGAGTCACCAACTCATATACATTCAAGAGTAAAAGGTAGCACACTGTAGCGCTATAGCTTGCGGACACAAAAATATGAAAAATGAATTGCATCACTGCCTTAGAAATATGAAAAATTGAGAAGTCTTAGCGCATAAAAGACCAATTTATGTGTACCTGGTAGCCACGTTAAGGCTCTTCTCGTATACCAGGTCCTAACTATGCCAATCCTCACTTAGAAAAGTCTGTCTGCATGGGAACATATGAATCCTCTCTCCAGACTAAAATCTACATCTCTGTGGAGGGGTAATGAACCTGCTATAATTAAAAGCCTGTGACTACCAGGTGGAGTGCTCAGGTAAAAGGTAAATGAATACATATCAAAAACTGACTGGCACATCCAAACATAGATCTAGTCTGAACAGGTGCTAAAACCTAGAGTCACCAACTCATATACATTCAAGAATAAAAGG
This sequence comes from Oophaga sylvatica, assembly GCA_033576555.1. Classification (NCBI taxonomy): domain Eukaryota; kingdom Metazoa; phylum Chordata; class Amphibia; order Anura; family Dendrobatidae; genus Oophaga; species Oophaga sylvatica. The sequence goes on along the minus strand of JARQOD010000003.1, from coordinate 209,971,655 downwards.
TAGCACACTGTAACGCTATAGTTTGCGGACACAAAAATATGAAAAATGAATTGGGACCTGGTATACGAGAAGAGCCTTAACGTGGCTACCAGGTACACATAAATTGGCCTTTTTATGCGCTAAGACTTCTCAATTTTTCATAGCTCTAAGGCAGTGATGCAATTCATTTTTCATATTCTTGTGTCCGCAAGCTATAGCGCTACAGTGTGCTACCTTTTATTCTTGAATGTATATGAGTTGGTGACTCTAGGTTTTAGCACCTGTTCAGACTAGATCTATGTTTGGATGTGCCGGTCAGTTTTTGATATATATTGGCCTATAGCATGACCTACTGCACGTGACCTAAAGCATGACCTGGCCTACAGCATGACCTACAGTCATGGCCAAAAGTTTGAGAATGACACAAATATTATATTTTCACATGATCTGCTGCCCTCTGGTTTTTATGTGTGTTTGACAGATGTTTTTATCACAGACAGAAATATAATAATTGCAAACATATGAGTAACAAAAGCTTATATTGACAGCTAGAATGAGTTAATGCAGCAAGTCAATATTTGCAGTGTTGACCCTTCTTCTTCAGGACCTCTGCAATTCTCCCTGGCATGATCTCAATCAACTTCTGGACCAAATCCTGACTGATAGCAGTCCATTCTTGCACAATCAATGCTTTCATTTTGTCAGAATTTTTAGGTTTTTGTTTGTCCACCCGTCTCTTGATGATTGGACCCAAAATCTCTATGTTTTGTTCCCTGAGCCATTTAGTTATCACCTTTGCTTTATGTCAAGGTGCTCCATCATGCTGGAAAAGGCATTGTTGATCGCCAAACTGCTCTTGGAGGCTTGGGAGAAGTTGCTCTTGGGAGGACATTCTGGTACCATTCTTTATTCATGGCTGTGTTTTTAGGCAAGACTGTGAGAGAGCCGATTCCCTTGGCTGAGAAGCAACCCCACACATGAATGGTTTCAGGATGCTTAACAGTTGGCATGAGACAAGACTGGTGGTAGCGCTCACCTTGTCTTCTCCGAATGAGGCGTTTTCCTGATGTCCCAAACAATCGAAAAGGGGATTCATCAGAGAAAATAACTTTACCCCAGTCCTCAGCAGTCCACTGCCTGTACCTTTTGAAAATATCAGTCTGTCCATGATGTTTTTTCTGGAGAGAAGTGGCTTCTTTGCTGCCCTCCTTGAGACCAGGCCTTGCTCCAAGAGTCTCCGCCTCACAGTGCGTGCAGATGCACTCACACCTGCCTGCTGCCATTCCTGAGCAAGCTTTGCACTGCTGGTAGCCCGATCCTGCAGCTGAAACACTTTTAAGAGATGGTCCTGGCGCTTGCTGGTCTTTCTTGGCGCCCTGAAGCCTTTTTGGCAACAATGGAACCTCTCTCCTTGAAGTTCTTGATGATGCGATAGATTGTTGACTGAGGTGCAATCTTTCTAGCTGCGATACTCTTCCCTGATAGGCCATTTTTGTGCATTACAATGATGACTGCACGTGTTTCTTTAGATAACCATGGTTAACAGAAGAGAAACAATGATGCCAAGCACCAGCCTCCTTTTAAAGTGTCCAGTGGTGTCATTCTTACTTAATCATGACAGATGATCTCCAGCCATGTCCTCATCAACACCCACACCTGTGTTAATGGAGCAATCACTGAAAAGAGGTTAGCTGGTCCTTTTAAGGCAGGGCTGCAATGATGTTGAAATGTGTTTTGGGGGATAAAGTTCATTTTCTAGCCAAATATTGACTTTGCAAGAAATTGCTGTTAAGCTGATCACTCTTTATAACATTCTGGAGTATATGCAAATTGCCATTAGAAAAAGTGAAGCAGTAGACTTTGTAATAATTAATATTTGTGTCATTCTCAAAACTTTTGGCCATGACTGTACAGCACGTGACCTAAAGCATGACTTGGCCTACAGAATGACCTACAGCACGTGGCCTAAAGCATGACCTGGCCTACAGCATGACCTACAGCATGTGGCCTAAAGCATGACCTGGCCTACAGCATGGTCTACAGCACGTGGCCTAAAGCATAACATGGCCTACAGCATGGTCTACAGCACGTGGCCTAAAGCATAACCTGGCCTACAGAATGACCTACAGCACGTGACCTAAAGCATGTCCTGGCCTACAGCATGACCCACAGCATGTGACTTAAAGCATGACCTGTCCTACAGCATGACCTACAGCACGTGCCACAGCACGTGACCTAAAGCATGACCTGGCCTCCAGCATGACCCACAGCACATAACCTAAAGCATGACCTGGCTAAAAGCATGACCTACAGCACTTGGCCTACAGCATGACCTGTTTCTGATAAACTACAGGTCAGATAATCAAACATTCTGAATTATCCGACCACCGTAATAATATACATAGAAAGACAACAAAAGAGGTGGCTTCTGAAAAATATGAGTGGCAGTGTAGATCCTACAAGGGTTTGCACTTGACTTAGTAGAGTCCAGAACTTTATACAGTACTGCCGAGTATCCAAGCAGAAGGGGACAGCTTACTCGTACATTAACTCAAGAATGGGTTTGGATCTGGAAAGAACTGACCTGTAAGATATGTCACTATTTTTATCAGACTTTGATGCTAAATGGAGCTGACCTTTAAATGGGTCACAGTTATAGCATGATGTAGCCAACCAACATGCCACTGACATTAGAAGATCTTGAAAATCCCATCCCAGTGTCATTGAGACATTCCTTCTAATGAGAAAGTGACCCTGTGAAATTCATATACAGTCTATTAAATAAGGATACATAAAACCATTTAATTAAAAGAATTCTCTGACATTTGATATTAATGACCTATCCCATGTATAGGTCATCATTATTAAGATTGGTGGGGGCCAGCCCCCAGCTCGTACACCAATCAGCTGTTCTTAGCTCTACATATAAACAGTGTAGTGAGTGAAACACCACCACATTGTGTAGTTGCTGCTGTTGGGTACTGCAGATCATCCTTTATTGTGGAGAATAGAACCAGATCTAAAGTACCCATCAGCAGCCTGTAAACTGTAGGGAGCTATGGTGATCTGTCTACATCCAGCCGCAACCAAAGCTAATAAAAGCTGATCTTGGGGGTTCGACCGAGCTGGTATTGATAACCTATCCTAACTATAGGTTAGCAATGTCAAATACCAGAAGACCCCTTTAAGTTAAAAATGTATGAGGGTGGATTAAAAACAATCTCAATCCAAATATAAAATAGTTTGTCACACTTGAATTTGCCATTCCTCCACGGACTGCAGCTCCAACGATGTGCTACACAGAAAACCCTTTTAATCTGGCATGCCACCATTTTATACCGCGCCAGTAGCACAGCAGGTTCCCAGCTCTCAGTAATATTTGGACACCCATAAGAGGAGACAGGAGTAGTTTTTACCTTTTAATCATTCCTTTGTTTTTCCTTCTGTGCTGTGGGTGGAAGAGACACAAGAAGCCTTGGTAGCTGCCATTCTTTATCACTTGATATCATATTAAAGGGAGTCTATCACCAGGTTTTTCCATCTGAGAGCAGCTTGATGTAGGAACAGAGACCCTAATTCCAGAAATGTATCACTTACTGTTTTGTTTGCTGCACTTTTGATTAAATCACTGTTTTATCTGCTGTAGATGTAGCAGTTCTCAGAATGCTAAGCCCTGTGTAACTCCGCCCAGACCACTGATTGGCAGCTTTCTGTGTACACTGTGCATAGGCAGAAAGCTGCCAACCAGTGGTGGGGGCGAGGTTATACAGCACGCACGAATATGGAGGACTACATCACAGCAGGTTTACTAGTCCTCTAGTGAAAATCTTCTGCTGATAAAACTGTGATGTTCTCAAAACTACAACAAACAGCCCTGTAAGTGATACAGCGATTGAATCACAGTCTCTATGTTGCTCTCAGATTAGATGGCAAATACCTGCTAACTGATTCCCTTTAATAGGGCACTTGGAAAAAAAACACGAAGGGGTTCCATAAATGTAAAATGATTGACCACTTTATGTATTAGAAGGGTCCTGGAAAATAAAAACATCTCAGGTCCTGCTTATGTGACCACCAATGATCATCTATAATCTGCGGGAATTTCTCCAGAAGCGACACTACAGGGGAATTGTATTCCATGGGGCTAATTAAAATCAATGGGCCATCTGCATACTGCATGAACTTATTGGGTTGTCCAGAAAAGGACGCCCTTTGTTGCCGCTCTCAACTCCAATTTACTGATGACTGTGCACTAACCGGGATTTGGAGATCAGAAACAGCATAAATGTGGCACGCATTATAGTGAGGTAACAGTGCCCGAATATGACGCGATGCTGGCCATTATTTAAGTAGAAAGGCGGGTTTACTACACATAGCACTTTATACAGCCGCAGATGTGGCACTATGTCTATCCAGCCACCTGACCCTAATGCCACCAATGAATAACTCTCAAAATTGTGTAAAGGAAGCGCGTCTGCAGTATTTGGGAGCCTCTGTGCCAACATAGCTCCTATATGTGGATAATGTGTAGCTAGTTGATGGAAAAGCTCCCACCAACCAAAAAAATATACTAAAGGAACCTCACCAAGACCGGGGAGAGAAACTTCACTGGTGAGATTGTTCCTTTTTCTATGGTGATACATTTTTTACAGCCAGAAAGCTTTTTATAAGATTACCAATTAAAAGTTATATTTCATATTTTCTACCTCTGTAATAGCTATTACGAATTTTGGTGGTTATTTGTGTCTCGAGGACCATATTTGTATCAGACCCGTGCTAAAGCCTGAGATGATGGAATAGTGTACACTTTTGTTAACATGACACATGAATCTATACCTGTTGTGAATGGGTTTGAGATGAGTTCTGAGCAGAGGCTCCCTCTGGTGGTTACAAGCGGTACTAGTGAGGATTGTGAGGACTGGGAATCAGGTGTTACTGATTGGTCTTATATAAGGGAGTAATTTTCCCATCAGGGTTGCCGGTGATCAATTGTTCTGGTCTGAATCCTTCTTTCCAGTTTCCCTTGTAGCCTGCTGTGTCGTGTCTGCATCTCCTGCTATCAGATAAGACAATTTCTTATTTTGTGTTTTTGCTATATTTTTGCATTTGGTCCTGCACTTCTGTGGGGGCCTTCTGGGTCCCCTCCGGGGGCTTTTGCCCTCTCAGTTTAGTCCAGCCACTGTGTTTTGTACTTTTGCTTTTTCCAGTTTTTTCAGTGGCTGCTGTTTTTGTTACACCAGAGAACTAATTTAGGTGGTAGAGGTCGTGTGATCTCAGGTGATTTTGAAATTAGTAGAGTTGGTGTTTTTCAGGGTTTTCTGGATTGCAGTGGGTACCCTTCCTGTCCTTTTCTATTTAGATAGTTTGGGCCCCAGCGTTTGCTCATACTATTTTCTTTCTGTGTCAGTGTTTCCTCTTGTCTGGCCGCCATTGCATGTTTGGGGGCTTTCTATTATCTTTGGGGTTCTGCTCCGGGCAGATAGCTTTCCTATTTCTATCTTTAGGTGTAGTTAGTTTCTCAGGCTGTGACGAGGCGTCTAGGACCAACGTAGGAACGCTCCACGGCTGCCTCTAGTTGCGGTGGTTAGTCAGGGTACTGCAATCTCATAGATTCCAACTGCTCTGGTGTATTTCCTTTTTTGCCTGCACTCCTCAGTTACCGTAACATAACAGTATCACCGGCCAATTAAAAATTGTATGGTACTCACAGAAGGGAAAAAATATTTTGAAGGAAGAAAAGTTGTCAGAGATATTTTTCTGTTTGTTGCATTTTTTTTTTCCCTCTGTATCTCTGGGTGCTGGGGAGGATCTTTTCTCCCAATGGAGTTTGCACAGTTGTCTGGCCGTGTGGATCAGCTTGCCACTGAGGTACAGAGTATTGCTGCATATCTTGCTAGGTTGCCTGTTGTGGAACCTAGGATCCCCATGCCAGATTTGTTTTTAGGGGATCGAGCTAAGTTTCAGAATTTCAAAAATAATTGTAAATTGTTTCTTGCCTTAAAATCTAAGTCCTCAGGAAACGCAGCGCAGCAGGTTCAAATTATCATCTCTCTCCTGCGCGGCGATCCTCAGGATTGGGCTTTTTCCCTGATACCTGGGGATCCTGTTTTGAGTGATGTTGATGCATTTTTTCAGGCTTTGGGGTTATTGTACGATGAGCCTAATGTCACTGATCAAGCTGAAAAAGCCTTGTTGGCATTAAATCAGGGGCTTGATGACGCTGAGTTATACTGTCAGAGATTCCGTAGGTGGGCAGTCCTGACCAAATGGAATGACGACGCTTTGGCGGCCCTTTTCCGGAAGGGTCTGTCGGATAATGTAAAGGATGTTATGGTGGGATTCCCTGTCCCCTCTGGTCTCAATGATTCTATGTCATTAGCGATTCAAATTGACAGACGTTTGCGTGAGCGGAGAAGTATGCGTGGAGTGGTGTTGCCTTGTGAGCCAGCTGCTGAGCCCATGCAGTGTGATAGAGTGGTGTCTGGGGCACAGCGTCATGAGTTTCGAAAGCGCAATAGGTTATGTTTCTACTGTGGTGATGCCTCTCATGCTATTTCAGTCTGCCCTAAGCGGGGAAGACATTTTGCACGCTCAGTTGTCTTGGGTAGTGTTCAGACTAAGTTTTTATTAACTGTCACTCTGATATGCTCTCTGTCCTCATTTTCTGCTCAGGCTTTCGTTGATTCTGGAGCAGCTATTAACCTGATGGATTATGATTTTGCTAAACGTTGTGGGTTTTCCTTGATACCCCTACAGAAGTCTATTCCTTTACTGGGGATCGATTCTACCCCTTTGGCTGAGAATAAACCCCAGTTTTCTACTCAGGTGATAATGAGGGTTGAACCTGATCACCAGGAGTGCTGCAAATTTTTGGTTCTATATAATCTGCATGACATTATAGTGCTGGGTTTCCCTTGGTTACAGTCTCATAATCCTGTTTTGGATTGGAAATCTGTGTCTGTAACCAGTTGGGGCTGCCAATGTGTTAGTGCCAACACTCCTGTTTTTTCTGCCTCCCCCCAGGCTGAGGATGTTCCTGACTTTTTGTTTGATTTTTCTGATGTGTTTAGCGAAAGTAAATCTGCATCCTTACCTCCCCATAGGAGCTATGACTGCGCTATTGAATTAGTGCCAGGTAGTAAATTCCCTAAAGGTCGCCTTTTTAACTTGTCTGTACCTGAACATGACGCTATGCGGTCTTATATCAAGGAATCATTGGAGAAGGGTCATATCAGACCATCCTCTTCACCCTTAGGTGCCGGTTTTTTCTTTGTGGCCAAAAAAGATGGTTCATTAAGGCCGTGTATTGATTATCGTCTCTTGAACAATATTACTGTGAAATATCAATACCCGTTACCCTTGATTTCTGACCTGTTTTCCAGGGTGAAAAACGCTACTTGGTTTACCAAGCTTGACCTCAGGGGGGCGTATAACCTTATTCGCATTAAGCACGGGGATGAATGGAAGACGGCATTTAACACCCCTGAAGGGCATTTTGAGTACCTTGTGATGCCCTTTGGGCTCACTAATGCTCCTTCCGTCTTCCAGTCCTTCATGAATGACATTTTCAGGGATTTTGTGGACAAGTTTCTGATTGTTTATTTGGATGATATCTTGATTTTTTCTAATGACTGGGACTCTCATGTGAAACATGTTCGAACTGTATTCCAGATTTTGAGAGAGAATGCTCTGTATGTGAAGGGATCAAAGTGTCTTTTTGGCGTACAGAAGATCTCATTTCTGGGATTCATTTTGTCCCCATCTGTTATTGAAATGGACCCGGTCAAGGTTCAGGCCATCTGTGATTGGGTCCAACCTACTTCATTAAAGGCTCTTCAGAGATTTTTGGGTTTTGCCAATTTTTATCTAAATTTATTGGTAATTTCTCTGTTATTGTTAAACCATTAACTGATTTGACCAGAAAGGGTTCTGATGTGGTGAATTGGCCTCCTGAGGCAGTCTCTGCGTTTCAGGAACTTAAGCAGAGATTCACTTCTGCTCCTGTTCTACGGCAGCCTGATGTTTCTCTGCCATTTCAGGTGGAGGTTGATGCCTCTGAAATTGGGGCAGGTGCCGTTTTGTCCCAAAAAGATCCAGAGACCTCTAAAAGTAACCCTTGTGCCTTTTTCTCTCGAAAATTTTCTCCTACTGAACGTAATTATGACGTGGGTAATCGGGAGTTATTGGCAATGAAGTGGGCTTTTGAAGAGTGGAGACATTGGCTGGAGGGAGCCAAACATCAGGTGGTGGTCCTTACGGACCATAAGAATCTGGTCTATCTGGAATCTGCCAAGCGACTCAATCCTAGACAGGCCAGGTGGGCCTTGTTTTTCACACGTTTTAATTTTGTGGTTTCCTTTCTTCCTGGCACTAAGAATGTTAAGGCGGATGCCCTCTCGAGGAGTTTCCTTGCGGACTCTCCTGAGCTATCTGATCCCTCTGTTATTTTGAAGGAGGGTGTAGTTCTTTCCGCCATCTCGCCCAATTTGAGACTTGCTCTGGAGGGGTGTCAGGAGGATAGGCCCGAGCGCTGCCCTGTTGGAAAATTGTTTGTCCCGGACCAATGGAAAAAGAGTGTGATGTCTGAGATTCATTGTTCCGCATTGGCTGGGCATCCCGGAATTTTTGGTACCAGAGACTTGGTTAGTCGGTCCTTTTGGTGGCCTACCTTGTCTCGCGATGTCAGGGAATTTGTGCAGTCCTGCGGGACTTGCTCTCGCTCCAAGCCTTGCTCTCGCTCTAGTGGTTTGTTGATGCCATTGCCTGTGCCCAAGAGACCATGGACCCATATCTCTATGGATTTCATTTCCGATCTTCCTGTTTCTCAGAGAATGACCACCATCTGGGTAATTTGTGATAGGTTTTCCAAAATGATACATCTTGTGCCATTACCTAAGTTGCCTTCCTCCTCTGAATTGGTGCCGTTGTTCCTTCAGCACGTGGTTCGTTTACACGGCATTCCTGAGAACATTGTGTCTGACAGAGGAGTCCAGTTTGTTTCCAGATTTTGGAGGACTTTTTGTTCTAAACTGGGTGTTCAATTATCTTTCTCCTCGGCATTTCATCCTCAGACCAATGGTCAAACTGAGAGAACAAACCAGACATTGGAGACTTATCTAAGATGCTTTGTGTCTGCTGATCAGGATGACTGGGTCTCTTTTTTGCCTTTGGCTGAGTTTGCTCTTAATAATAGGGCTAGCTCTGCCACTTTGATGTCTCCGTTTTTCTGTAATTCTGGTTTCACCCTCGATTTTCTTCAGGACAGACGGAGGCTTCTGTCTGTCCAGGTGTTGACTCTGTTGTTGAGCGTATGCAGCAGATTTGGGACCAGGTAGTGGAGAGGTTGTCCCTCTCTCAGGAGAAGGCCCAGCGGTTTGCTAACCGGCATAGGACTGATGGTCCTCGGTTTAAAGTGGGGACTTGGTCTGGTTGTCCTCAAAGAATATTCCTATGAGAGTAGCATCTCCTAAATTTAAGCCTAGGTTCATTGGACCTTATAAGATCATGGAGATTATTAATCCTGTTTCTTTTCGTTTGCTTCTTCCAGGGACATTTAAGATCCATAACGTGTTCCACAAGTCCTTGTTGAAGAGGTTTGTTGAGCCAGTGGTTCCTGCTGCTGTGCCTCCTGACCCTGTTTTGGTTGAGGGCAATCTGGAGTATGTGGTTGAGAAAATATTGGATTCTCGTTTTTCTAGACGAAGACTCCAGTATTTGGTTAAATGGAGAGGTTATGGTCAGGAAGACAATTCTTGGGTGTTTGCTTCGGACATCCATGCTAGGAGACTTATCCGTGCGTATCATAGAACTCATCCTGACCGACCTGGTTGCTCAAATGAGGGTTCGTGACCCCTCCTCAAGGGGGGGTACTGTTGTGAATGGGTTTGAGATGAGTTCTGAGCAGAGGCTCCCTCTGGTGGTTACAAGCGGTACTAGTGAGGATTGTGAGGACTGGGAATCAGGTGTTACTGATTGGTCTTATATAAGGGAGTAATTTTCCCATCAGGGTTGCCGGTGATCAATTGTTCTGGTCTGAATCCTTCTTTCCAGTTTCCCTTGTAGCCTGCTGTGTCGTGTCTGCATCTCCTGCTATCAGATAAGACAATTTCTTATTTTGTGTTTTGCTATATTTTTGCATTTGGTCCTGCACTTCTGTGGGGGCCTTCTGGGTCCCCTCCGGGGGCTTTTGCCCTCTCAGTTTAGTCCAGCCACTGTGTTTTGTACTTTTGCTTTTTCCAGTTTTTTCAGTGGCTGCTGTTTTTGTTACACCAGAGAACTAATTTAGGTGGTAGAGGTCGTGTGATCTCAGGTGATTTTGAAATTAGTAGAGTTGGTGTTTTTCAGGGTTTTCTGGGATTGCAGTGGGTACCCTTCCTGTCCTTTTCTATTTAGATAGTTTGGGCCCCAGCGTTTGCTCATACTATTTTCTTTCTGTGTCAGTGTTTCCTCTTGTCTGGCCGCCATTGCATGTTTGGGGGCTTTCTATTATCTTTGGGGTTCTGCTCCGGGGCAGATAGCTTTCCTATTTCTATCTTTAGGTGTAGTTAGTTTCTCAGGCTGTGACGAGGCGTCTAGGACCAACGTAGGAACGCTCCACGGCTGCCTCTAGTTGCGGTGGTTAGTCAGGGTACTGCAATCTCATAGATTCCAACTGCTCTGGTGTATTTCCTTTTTTGCCTGCACTCCTCAGTTACCGTAACATAACATATACCTGTATTTTCCATACAGCAGCGCTGATGAACCAATCTGCTGAAATTCTATTTCATCAGCGTTCTCAAATTTAGTCACAAAATTAAATTTTCATAAAATTCATTAGGTGAGAATTGAATATTATTATGCTCCGAGGTCTCTCCAGAGCCTAGAGCATAATAAATATAGAGCGAAAAAATGAAAAAAAAAATGAATACTCATCACATCCCCATCCTCAACTTCTCACATAGCTCTCCACTTGATCGTTTGAGTCTGGTCTTCTCTCACAGCCGCCAATCTTCTTCACATGTCAGGTTCTGTCAGATTTTTGCCGCCTCAAGGCCTTCCAACATCATGACGTCATGACTTGTGAGGCCTGGGCACCACAGGATCCAAAGACCCAAATTACCCTGAGGCGTGAAGAAGCACAGCAGTGAGCAAAGACTGGACTGGAGCGGCCAATTGTGAGCTACATGGACAAGGCTAGGCCCGGCAAAAAGTAAGTAATTATCTTTATTTTCTTTCATTAACTCCTTCCTTTTGAATACAGTAAAATAGCCCATAAAGCCATGTTGTTGTATTCTCATGAGTCAAATTGCAAAACAAAATCTGATTCTTTGCAAATCTGAAATTTTTGTCAAATTATGCAGGAAAACATCACCTATAATCATTTATTTCAACCATAATAGTTAAATATTATGATCCATATGATCAATATATCTCGCCTATGTGTATTTCTCGGGTGCAGCACTTTGCTTTTCAGTTGGAGGCCTCCCACGTTCTCCTCCCATCATCCCTGGAATGTACAAGTTCTCCTGACAGCTGTGAGGGACTCATCAGAGGCAGGAGGAATTCCTGGCCACAGCCTAGCAGTGGGGGAGAGCGAAACTACAACCAAATATCCAATTCTCACACCGCCCTAAATATCTGGATTGCACTATATAACTCTTCATTGCACTCCACCCAATAGCCCCGTCCATTATTATCCCCAGAATCCTGATCTCTTGGCCCATAGAACAGAGGTTACCTTCCAGCACCACCTCTTTGCCAGTCTTCTTCAGAGCCTGGACCGCGTCATCATGGGTGGCTTCGGATAGGTCTGCTCCATTCACAGACAGGATTGCATCGCCCACGTAAAGAGCACCTGTCAAGTCAGCAGCCAGGCCCTTGAATATCTTAGAGATAAGAATCGGCATCTTATTTTCCCGGCCACCTGTAAAAAGAGAATTACAAAATGCCACATTAACTCTCTATACAAGTCACTTCTTACAAATTGCAGCCCATTTAGTAATTCAGATGTGCAGCTCTCGTGTCACTGGTGTACTGGGCACGTTGGGCAATGTTGCCCTGGGCACATTGGATAAAGTTAAAAGGGTTGCACAAGCCAGCAGATCTCCACCTTCAGAGCCATAATATGTCATATATTAGGGAACAGCTTCAATAAGAAATCACTATAGGTAAAGGCAGCACTTATTAAACATTAAAGTGAGAAATTATTGAACCCCTTCCTGCCATAACGACTTTTCATTTTTTGCTTTTGGTTTTAACCTTTAACTGTCGACATATCAGTATTAGAACAATTTTTCAATTTTTTTTTTGCAGGATGACTTGAAGTTTTTAATGCCACCTTTACATTTTTTATATTGAAAACAGAAAAAAATCTTTCCAGGAACAAAAAAAAAAAATAATTCCGCTGCTGTTTTTTTGAGTTCCATTTTTAAGGCGTTGATTGTGGGGTAAATGATGTGTTAGCTTTATGCTTTGAGTTAGTACCATTACGGACATTTAAAATGTATATTCCTTTATATGGTTACATTAAATTAGATCACGTTTAGACATGTAATAAAAAAAAATATGTAGTTTGTGTTGATATATTCTGAGACACAAACCTTTGTATTCTTCCATTGCTAGAGCTGTGAGGACTTGTTTTCTGGTTGGAGTTGGTGAAATTTTTTTTAACAATTTTTTGGTGTAAAACAAGATGACAAAAAAAACAAAAGAAAACAGCAATACTGGCATTTTGGAATTTTATGGTGTTCACTATTTGCGACAAATAACATGACTTATGGAAGAGGGGGTTGATTTACATTTTAATATCATGGTATGTTTTGAAACAGTTTTTTTACATTTTTTTTGCCCCTACAATCGGGACAGTTCCAGGCAGAGTCAGTCATACAATACACCTTAGAAAGGGGTCACACTTGCACGAGTCTCGCAGCTCAATACCCGGCGTTGCAGCCGGCACTCTGGACCGGAGTGTGCGGCTCCATGTATTTCCATGCAGCTGAATGCTCCGGTCTGAGTGCCGGTATTGAGCTGCGAGATTCGTGCGAGGTTCTTGCAAGTGTGACCCCGTGTCACGCGGTCTTATGATATGTGTACGATGTCAGTAAACTATTCTTAAAAGAACAACACTCTATACAACATATAGATTAGCAACATCAGCATGTAAATATAGAATAGATTTACCTGACACGATATCCGTTGAACTCAGGGTTAATCTTGAGGACTTGATACACTGTCACAGGAAAGAGGAGGACCGGGGGTCTAACCTGACCCTAAACTGGGGTCCTAACTAATCCCTCACCTTGGAGGTACTGATAATGGTTCAGAGGTCCAAGTCTCCAGCCTAACCCTGTCTCCTATCAGTCCCTGAACCCTGTAATCAGTCCTAAGAAGGATACTGATTACCACCAAAGGGATATGGGCTGATCTCTGCTAAATACACAGATTAGACATATAAGACAGACTGGAGAAAACACAGACTTGCATACACACTCAAACACAGAAGGAACATAAATGATCTGGGATATTAAACTCTAAGCAAGGTGAGCTTAAAACAACTAAGGAGCTCACAACTAAAGTCTATACAGATACAATCCTATCTGTGGTCTGCATGAAGAATTTCACTGGCAACTCCCAAACAGACAACCAGAGATTTAAAGGAAACCAATCAACAAATAATTAATTGCAGCCGGGAGAAACTGCACCCAGTCCCAGAACTGAGCACAGACAGAATTAACTCCCTAACTGCCAAACACAAAGAAACAGCAACTCAGCTGTGAGAAGTCAGAATGTGCAACCGCGACGATCTTCGTGGCGATGCACACGTGACAGTACCCCCCCTTCTACGAGGGGCCTCCGGACCCTTAGGGCCAGGTTTGCCCGGGTGAGTTCTGTGGAAGGTCCGCACCAAACGATCTGCGTTAATGTCAGACGCAGGAACCCACGTCCTCTCCTCTGGACCATACCCCTTCCAATGCACCAAGTACTGAAGGGACCGGCGATTCAGACGTGAGTCAATTGTCATGGGTGCATCGCCACGAAGATCGTCGCGATTGCACATTCTGACTTCTCACAGCTGAGCTTCTGTTTCTTTGTTTTTTGATGATGTGAGAGTTAATTTTTCCTAGCTCTTTGCTAAGGCTAGGTGCAGCCTCGCCCGGCTGCTTTTGTTTATGTTCTAATTAGTTTCCTTTATATTTCTGCCAGTCTGGGTGTTAGACGCCGGTGAAAGCATTCATGTAGTTCAGCAGACTGGATCGGTTCTGAGAATATTTAAGCTAAGAGTTCATTAGGTGTTTTTACTCTTATAGCTTATAGTTAAATCTCTGAGACCTTAGGTGTTCCTACTGTGTGTGAGTGTTGTATGTAAGACTTTATTTACTTTATTCCTTCTCTTTCTTGTATGTCTTTCTGTTCATTATCCGTTACCTGTTCATTCCCTTTGGTGGTATTCAGGGTCCTTCTTAGGACTAGAATACAGTTGGCAGGGATTGATAGGAGACAGGGTTTACGCTGGTGGCCTGGACCTCTGTACCTTTAACAGTACCTCCAGGTTGAGGGATTAGTTAGGACCCCAGTTCAGGGTCAGCTTAGACCCCGGTCACCCTCTAGCCGGAGACAGCGTATAACGGATTCCGTTTTGACCCAGTGGACATTCTGTCAGGTAAATCCATGTTATAATATATCTATGCGCATGTTATATAGTATGTTGCCCTTTTTGATATAGATTACAGACATCTCATATATATATCTGCTATACAGCGTGACATTTTCACCGGCCCATAAAATTATTCCTAGTTGCCATGGATCCAGTAGCCCAGCTGGCTCTGCAGTTGCAGGGATTATCCATGGAGCTGACGGACATTAAGTCCAAAGTTTTGTCTCCCTCGGAGCAAACCAGATTTGAACCTAAAATAGCTCTCCCGGACAGGTTCACTGGTGGGCGAGACAAATTTTTTACCTTCAGGGAAGCATGTAAATTGTATTTTCGGCTTCGGCCTCGATCATCAGGGAGTGAAGAGCAGAGAGTGGGAATTGTTATCTCGCTCCTACAAGGGGACCCTCAATCCTGGGCCTTCTCCCTTCCTCCGGGATCCCCGGCTCTACAGTCAGTAGATCGATTTTTTACTGCCCTGGGTTTGGTATATGATGACCCAGATCGGGTCTCTCTTGCTGAGACAAAATTACGTAAGATACAGCAGGGAGATCGTCCGGCGGAGGAATTTGCTTCTGAGTTCCGTAGATGGGCCACAGATACTCAGTGGAATGACCCAGCTCTTAGGAGCCAGTTTTGTCATGGGCTTTCTGACAAATTAAAGGACGTTTTGGCTCAGTATGATTCTCCTCCATCACTGGAGGCTGCTATGGCCCTAGCTATCCGTACTGATAGACGGCTCCGGGAGAGGTGCGAGGTAACTCCGCCCCCTGTTGTTACTCCACCTACTACTAAAGTCCCTTATGTTGAGGTTCCCCTTGTCTGTTCGAGGAGCCTATGCAGTTGGGAGGGACATCATTTCGTAGGAGGGGATTGGCGGTACGCCGCAGGACTAGAAGGTGTTTCTTCTGCGGGAAAGAGGGACATTTTGTTGGGGGTTGTCCATCCCGGACCTCTTTGACCCAAGGAGTTAACCTGGGAGTCTGTATTTCGTCCCCAAATCCCTCTCAGTTTATCGTGCCTGCGGAGGTGGTGATTGGTACTAGAACTGAGAGGATTTCTGTTTTTCTTGATAGTGGGTCCGGGGCTAATCTTGTGGACGCTCGGTTTGCCCAGGTGCATGGTATGCAACTGAGTGTATTGGCCAAACCGGTCCCTATACTCTCTATTGATTCTAGACCTCTTGGTCAAGGTAGCTTGGTTCAAGCTGTTCATAACATAGATCTTCGAGTAGGGGCAATACATAAAGAGCAATTGTCTTGTTATGTGTTGGAGGGTCTACCTACTCCTATTGTGTTGGGACTTCCTTGGTTGGCTAAACATAACCCAGTGATTGATTGGCAATCCAGAAAGATTAGCCAGTGGGGTGAATTTTGCAAGAATAACTGCATGAGCACGGTCATCGGTGCGGTTGTACCTAGGACTTTGCCTCCTTTTCTGGAGGACTTTGGGGAGATGTTCTCAGAGGAGGGGTGTAAAGAGTTACCTCCTCATCGCGCATATGACTGCTCAATAAAGTTGCTTCCTGATGCCTTATCTCGTACTTTCCCAGGGACCGGGAGGATGGATGATCCGGTTCCTATTCCTCAGGAGGGAGTTGTAGTGTCAGCTGTATGCTCTGAGCTTGAGGGGGAGGTATTGGGGGCTCAGGGGACGCCCCTGTGGGACTTCCAGGGAGACTGATAGTTCCAGATCAGTTAAGACTGAAGGTTACGGGAACCGTTACAAACGGATGGCTGATAGGGGGAGAGTTTCTGGTCGAGATCTGAAGGTGAATGATCTGGTGTGGTTGTCTACCAGGAATATTAAACTTAAAGTTTCCTCCTGGAGGTTGGGTCCCAGATTCATCGGGCCGTACAGGATCAGCTCCATAATTAATCCTGTGGCATTTCGTCTGGACCTCCCTCCTACGTTTAAAATTCATAATGTGTTTCACAAGTCATTACTTAAAAAGTATGTGGCACCAGTCATACCGTCACCTCTACCTCCTTCAGTGGTGGTCAATGATAACGTGGACGGACCTTTCACACAACTCACCCGGACAGACCTGGTCATGAGGGTCCGGAGGCCCCTCGTAGAAGGGGGGGTACTGTCATGGGTGCATCGCCACGAAGATCGTCGCGATTGCACATTCTGACTTCTCACAGCTGAGCTTCTGTTTCTTTGTTTTTTGATGATGTGAGAGTTAATTTTTCCTAGCTCTTTGCTAAGGCTAGGTGCAGCCTCGCCCGGCTGCTTTTGTTTATGTTCTAATTAGTTTCCTTTATATTTCTGCCAGTCTGGGTGTTAGACGCCGGTGAAAGCATTCATGTAGTTCAGCAGACTGGATCGGTTCTGAGAATATTTAAGCTAAGAGTTCATTAGGTGTTTTTACTCTTATAGCTTATAGTTAAATCTCTGAGACCTTAGGTGTTCCTACTGTGTGTGAGTGTTGTATGTAAGACTTTATTTACTTTATTCCTTCTCTTTCTTGTATGTCTTTCTGTTCATTATCCGTTACCTGTTCATTCCCTTTGGTGGTATTCAGGGTCCTTCTTAGGACTAGAATACAGTTGGCAGGGATTGATAGGAGACAGGGTTTACGCTGGTGGCCTGGACCTCTGTACCTTTAACAGTACCTCCAGGTTGAGGGATTAGTTAGGACCCCAGTTCAGGGTCAGCTTAGACCCCGGTCACCCTCTAGCCGGAGACAGCGTATAACGGATTCCGTTTTGACCCAGTGGACATTCTGTCAGGTAAATCCATGTTATAATATATCTATGCGCATGTTATATAGTATGTTGCCCTTTTTGATATAGATTACAGACATCTCATATATATATCTGCTATACAGCGTGACATCAATGATCTTTGACACTTGAAACTCCAAGTTACCATTGACCACCACTGGAGGAGGAGGTAGAGGTGATGGTATGACTGGTGCCACGTACCTCTTAAGTAATGACTTGTGGAACACATTGTGGATTTTAAACGTAGGAGGGAGGTCCAGACGAAATGCCACAGGATTAATTATGGAACTGATCCTGTACGGCCCGATGAATCTGGGGCCCAGCTTCCAGGAGGGAACTTTAAGTTTTATATTCCTGGTAGACAACCATACCAGATCGTTCACATTAAGATCTGGACCAGAAACTCTCCTCCTATCAGCCATACGTTTATAACGGTTCCCATAGCACTCAGATTATTCAATACACCTCTCCACACTGAAGCAAGTGACGACGAGAAACGCTCCTCCTCAGGAACCCCAGAAGGGCCCCCCCCATTGAATGTACAAAACTGGGGATGAAAACCATATGCCCCAAAAAACGGGGACTTACCAGTGGACTCGCTCCGCCTGTTGTTAAGAGCGAACTCTGCCAGAGGCAAGAAAGAAGACCAGTCCTCCTGGTTCTCTGAGACAAAACACCGAAGATAAGTCTCTAGGCTTTGATTCAGACGCTCTGTCTGACCATTGGTCTGCGGATGAAAAGCCGAGGAAAATGACAATTGCATCCCCCGACGTAAACAAAATGCCCTCCAAAACTTGGACACAAACTGAGACCCCCTATCTGACACCACATCAGAAGGCAACCCATGAAGTCTCACAATCTCCCCAATGAACACCTGCGCCAGAGTTTTAGCATTAGGGAGGGCAGGAAGAGCAATGAAATGTGCCATCTTACTGAACCTGTCAACAACCACCAGTATGACAGTCTTCCCTGACGACTGAGGAAGGTCCGTGATGAAGTCCATAGACAAATGAGTCCATGGACGCTCCGGAAGTTTCAAGGGTAAGAGGGTCCCAGACGGACGGGTATGAGGGGTCTTAGAGCGAGCACAAACCCCACAGGACGCGACAAAAGTTAAAACATCTTTATTAACGTTAGGCCACCAAAACCGGCGAGAAAGGAGATCTAAAGTAGCCTTACTCCCTGGATGTCCTGCTAAAGCAGAATTATGATGTGCCTCAATAACCTTTTGTCTCAACTGATTTGGGACAAACAGTCTCCCTGGAGGTCCTGCAGGGGCGTCCCCCTGAGCCTCTAACACCTCCTCCTCAAGCTCAGAACATACAGCCGACACTACCACCCCCTCCTGAAGGATAGGAATCGGGTCATCCATTTTCCCGGCCCCTGGGAAACTGTGAGACAAGGCATCCGCCTTAACATTCTTAGATCCAGGGCGATAAGTGACAACAAAATTAAACCTGGTAAAAAACAACGACCATCGAGCTTGTCTGGAATTCAGACGCTTAGCAGATTCCAAATACAGCAGGTTCTTGTGATCAGTATTGACGGTGACCGGGTGGACTGCCCCCTCCAAAAAGTGACGCCATTCTTCAAAAGCCAACTTAATGGCCAAAAGTTCCCTATTGCCGATATCATAATTCCTTTCGGCGGACGACAATTTTTTAGAAAAGAAAGCGCACGGATGCCATTTACCAGGGGACGGACCCTGGGACAATATTGCACCCACCCCTACGTCAGACGCGTCCACCTCCACAACGAACGGCTGTGATGCATCTGGTTGGATGAGAACGGGTGCCGAAGCAAAACATTTTTTCAAAGAGGAAAAGCTTGGCAAGCTTTGTCCGACCATTTAGAAAAATCCGTCCCTTTTCTTGTCATGTCAGTGAGAGGTTTGACAACAGATGAGAAATTACAAATAAATTTCCGGTAGTAGTTAGCAAACCCCAGAAAACGCTGCAGAGCCTTAAGATCCTCTGGCTGATCCCATTCAAGCACTGCTCTCACCTTTTCAGGGTCCATACGGAAACCGGAGGCTGACACCAAGAAACCCAAAAACTGAAGTTCCTGTACGGCGAATACACACTTTTCCAGTTTGGCGTATAGTTTATTGTCTCGCAAGATCTGCAACACCTGTCTCACATGCTCCTGGTGAGACACAAGATCTGGTGAGTAAATTAAAATGTCATCCAAATATACGACCACAAACAGCCCCACCAGATGACGAAAAATGTCATTAACAAAATGTTGGAATACTGCTGGTGCAGTAGTCAGACCAAAAGGCATGACAAGGTTCTCATAATGTCCCTCCGGCGTGTTAAACGCCGTTTTCCACTCATCCCCCTCTATTATCCTAATCAGATTATACGCCCCCCTGAGATCCAATTTAGAGAACCATTTGGCGCCAACAATTTGATTGAAGAGATCAGGAATCAGAGGGAGTGGATACGGATCTCGAACAGTAATCCGATTAAGTTGCGGAAATCCAAGCAAGGGCGTAGGCCTCCATCTTTTTTCTTCACAAAGAAGAACCCCGCGGCCACTGGGGAAGATGAAGGTCTAATATGCCCTTTGGCCAGACTTTCCGAAATATAATCTTTCATAGCCTGCCTCTCAGGACCAGAAAGGTTATATAACCTAGCTTTAGGTAACTTAGCATCAGGAAGTAAATTAATAGAGCAGTCATACACGCGATGAGGAGGCAACTCCTGACACCCCTCCTCAGAGAACACATCCCCAAAGTCCTCCAAAAAAGGAGGCAAAGTACTAGGCACGACCGCACTGATGACTGTGTTCATGCAGTTACTTTTGCAAAACTCACCCCATTGGCTTATCTCTCTGGACTGCCAATTAATCACAGGGTTATGTTTAACCAACCAAGGAAGTCCCAACACAATAGGAGTAGGTAGACCCTCCAACACATAACAAGATAATAGTTCCCTATGTATTGCCCCTACCCGAAGGTCAATGTTATGAACCTCATGAACAAAGCTACCTTGGCCGAGAGGCCTGGCGTCAATGGAGAATATAGGGATCGGTTTGACCAATACACTCAGAGCATACCTTGAGCCTGAGCAAACTGAGCGTCAACCAGATTAGCCCCGGACCCACTATCAAGAAGAACAGAAAATCTCTCCACTCTCGTACCAACCACCACCTCCACTGGTACAAGGAACTGAGAAGAACTAGCGGACGAAATACATACTCCCAGGTTGTCGTCCACCACACAACCTGGGATTAACAGTTTTCCGGCGACTTTTTGCTCAACAAGGCACGGGATGGACATCCCCCAACAAAATGTCCCTCTTTCCCGCAGAAGAAACACCTTCTAGTCCTGCGGCGTACCGCCAATCCCCTCCTACGAAATGATGTCCCTCCCAACTGCATAGGCTCCTCCGAACAGACAAGGGGAACCTCAACATAAGGGATTTTAGTAGTAGGTGGAGTAACAACAGGGGGCGGAGTTACCTCGCACCTCTCCCGGAGCCGTCTATCAGTACGGATAGCTAGGGCCATAGCAGCCTCCAGTGATGGAGGAGAATCATACTGAGCCAAAACGTCCTTTAATTTGTCAGAAAGCCCATGACAAAACTGGCTTCTAAGAGCTGGGTCATTCCACTGAGTATCTGTGGCCCATCTACGGAACTCAGAAGCAAATTCCTCCACCGGACGATCTCCCTGCTGTATCTTACGTAATTTTGTCTCAGCAAGAGAGACCCGATCTGGGTCATCATATACCAAACCCAGGGCAGTAAAAAATCGATCTACTGACTGTAGAGCCGGGGATCCCGGAGGAAGGGAGAAGGCCCAGGATTGAGGGTCCCCTTGTAGGAGCGAGATAACAATTCCCACTCTCTGCTCTTCACTCCCTGATGATCGAGGCCGAAGCGAAAATACAATTTACATGCTTCCCTGAAGGTAAAAAATTTGTCTCGCCCACCAGTGAACCTGTCCGGGAGAGCTACTTTAGGTTCAAATCTGGTTTGCTCCGAGGGAGACAAAACTTTGGACTTAATGTCCGTCAGCTCCATGGATAATCCCTGCAACTGCAGAGCCAGCTGGGCTACTGGATCCATGGCAACTGGGAATAATTTTATGGGCCAGTGAAAATGTCACGCGGTCTTATGATATGTGTACGATGTCAGTAAACTATTCTTAAAAGAACAACACTCTATACAACATATAGATTAGCAACATCAGCATGTAAATATAGAATAGATTTACCTGACACGATATCCGTTGAACTCAGGGTTAATCTTGAGGACTTGATACACTGTCACAGGAAAGAGGAGGACCGGGGGTCTAACCTGACCCTAAACTGGGGTCCTAACTAATCCCTCACCTTGGAGGTACTGATAATGGTTCAGAGGTCCAAGTCTCCAGCCTAACCCTGTCTCCTATCAGTCCCTGAACCCTGTAATCAGTCCTAAGAAGGATACTGATTACCACCAAAGGGATATGGGCTGATCTCTGCTAAATACACAGATTAGACATATAAGACAGACTGGAGAAAACACAGACTTGCATACACACTCAAACACAGAAGGAACATAAATGATCTGGGATATTAAACTCTAAGCAAGGTGAGCTTAAAACAACTAAGGAGCTCACAACTAAAGTCTATACAGATACAATCCTATCTGTGGTCTGCATGAAGAATTTCACTGGCAACTCCCAACTGGCAACTCCCAACACAGACAACCAGAGATTTAAAGGAAACCAATCAACAAATAATTAATTGCAGCCGGGAGAAACTGCACCCAGTCCCAGAACTGAGCACAGACAGAATTAACTCCCTAACTGCCAAACACAAAGAAACAGCAACTCAGCTGTGAGAAGTCAGAATGTGCAACCGCGACGATCTTCGTGGCGATGCACACATGACACCCCGGCCTTAATGATACATTCGTGGTATGAATGTGGGTTCTTGTTTGGGGCCTTGCATGTGGTATTTTCCACTGCATGTCCCCTTCTGGTGCCCCCATTTACATATATTTTTTTGTGTTTTTTGATTTTTCATATATGTGATCATATTACATTACAGTGATTATGGGGATGTTTATTGGTGTAGCCACTTTTGTCATCTTTACATGGTTTGTGAATGTTACTGGATTCATTTTGTGCTACCCCTTTATAATTCTCCATTTTCCTGTGATATTCTGTATATCCTAAGGCCGGGGTCACACATGCAAGAAACTCGCACAATTCTCGCACGCTCCGAGTGCCGGCGGCAGTGCCGGGAGTTCATGCGAGAGAATCGTGCGAGTTTCTGGCATGTGTGACCCCGGCCTTATACTTATTTACTGTAACATATCTACGGTATTTTTTTCTCGCCGTCCGCTTCCACGGCTTTGTGGAATTTATGCTCACTATGTCCGGATGGTGAGATGCATGGCAACATAGAACCCAACAAACTACTCTATATATTAAGTAAATAAAACAATCAGACATTTGTAGAAGCAAATGGCCATGAAGCTTTATTAAGGGTTACTTTATTTATTTCCATTCATATTTAAATACCATATAATAACATTTCTTTAATAAATAACTAATAAACACCAACCAATCTCTTCTAACATAAAATCCTTGATTCACTCATGACAAGAGCAATCTTGCCTGCGCTAATAAAGCTTCATGACAGGAAAGAGATAGAATACAAGAAGGAAACATGAATACAAAAGGGGGAGGGGTGGGTGGGCATCTTCTTCTCCTGACAGGGCAGGTGCTGACCACTCCCGGTGAGACCAGTCTTTATATATTTGCTTCCCCCCCCCCCGCACATTCCAGCTGACCAATCATATGCAGTCGGTAGAAACATCACCAGCCTGCGCCGTAACCATGGTAATATGATCTCCTCTTCTCCACACACAGCCAAAACAAGCTGTTAACTCAGTATTAGGATTCCTGAAAGAATAAACTTAGACAGCACATTAACTCTAATACAAATCATCCCATTGGTGGGTCCATGTTGCCATGAAACCCCCAGACAAAGGGTCCGGTGACTTAACATTCCTTGTGGAACGCATGCTGGTCCTCTGCGCAGGTGCAGTGCTGGCTTCCGGTTCATGGAGCGCATTTCTCTATGACTGACCGCGCAGAACCGGTGTCATCTGCGCAGGTCAGGCAGCTCGTTCATGGACGCATTCTTTGATGCCGCAGACGCAGGTGTCATCTGCGCAGGTGCAGTGCTAGCTTCCGGTTCATGGAGCGCATTTCTCTATGACTGACCAGCATGGAACGCACGCGTGTCATCTGCGCAGGTGCAGTGCTAGCTTCCGGTTCATGGAGCGCATTTCTCTATGACTGACCAGCATGGAACGCACGCGAGTCATCTGCGCAGGAGCAGTGCTGGCTTCCGGTTCATGGAGCGCATTTCTCTATGACTGACCGCCAGAATGGAACGCACGCGAGTCATCCGCGCAGGCGCAGCGGCTACTTCTGGCCGGCGGTACGCACACTTGTCCGGTTTGTATGGAACGCACGCCTGTTCATTGCGCAGGTGCGATTATTGCTATCGGCTTATGCGTCTACTTCTGTGACCGGGATTCTATATGTTAGGCATTCTGACTTTACTGCGCAGGCGCTCTGACAACTCACTGCTGGCCTGAATGTCCTATGATTGCCACCGACAGGAGTTTGCGATCACGGGAACATTAGTACTAGTGCACTTACTGGCATATATATCTGACATGACAGACTCTTTTTGACTTCCCCTGACGAAGCTACATGGAATAGTGTTGGGATCTTTCAGGCTTTCTCATTCTCCATGTGGTGAGAAGTATATGTTAGTTTGTATACATCTTTGCAGTTCACAACATGGGTCAATATGGGGTATTGCTAATTCTTTTTATATTATTTCTATTTATGGCATGATTATTTCACATTATTCGTGCTTCACTACCTTTTTTTGTGAGTGTAATTTATTGTTATAATATATTCTCTAATGGGGGCTCGATAACAAAAGTTGCTTCTCACATATTTACCCTATGCTTGTTATCTTAGGTGGTTATATATGGTCTTTATACACTGGAGTTATATTCATTCAATCTAGGGCTACTTTGCCTGTGTTAGCCTGTATACACACACTCTATTGGGAGTGCGTGCATGTCTAGATATGCTTTTCTATGCATTTTTAAATGTTTTTATGTCCTTTTGCACTTTGTTTCCTAAAAAAAAGCCTGTTTTCACTTGTCATGTGCTGTGTTTGCACTTTATTTGCGCATTTCTTTCTTCTCCCTTTTTTTGTGAATACACCAAGCAGGCACAACTACCGAGCCCGCTCCATACAAGTGCAGCAACATCTGACAAACATATTGTTCATATGGGACGCCACAATTTCCTAATAAAAGGGGTTTCTGCTTTAGAAAACTCTTATTCAAAAATGTTTGAGGGCCTACTACTAACCACAGGAGTGTCACGCAATGTCTCGTTCCCTCTGTGGTGGAGCTGCAGGGTACTTTCTTGATAGGTTCCCCTTCAGATTACATCAGAGGAATCCGACAGTGGCATAGAATGTGATTAATTAATTACCAGGGACTTTTCTAAGAAATAGAGTTTGTACAAAGTTGACAAACCTTTTACCATGACACAAATTATAGCTAGATTTTATGACAATTGAAAGGAGAGGTTTATGGCAAAGGAGAGGTTTATGACCATGACTATATTCTGAGGGCGTTGTTCGGGATTGGAGAAAAAATGTCTGCTATTTTTTTTTGAAACTGTGCCACTTCTGTCTATGTGCTGTAATTGGTATTGAAATACTGCCACACTCACTGGAATGAAGACAAAACCAAAAACAAGGGCCTGCACACCTGTTAGTATAAGTGTAATATGCAGGTGCACAACTACACCGTGGCCACTAAACAAATATGACCTAGAATAAAAACATAATGTGTAGGCACACTGCAGTAGGTACAGAAATAATAGTAGCACACATAAATACCATAGGGTACTTACAGATAGAAAAAGCGGCACTCACCAATCTGTAAATACAATCCTTTATTCTTGTTCAAAAGAGAAAGACGTGGCGAGCAGGGTATTGCGAGGGACATGAAGACCTTCACACCCTTGCAACCACCCAAACGCCACGTCACGCCACGCTATGTCTCTTGAACAAGAATGAAGGATTTTTTTTTACATATTGGTGAGTGCCGATTTTTTTTTCCTATCTGTAATTATATAGTTTGATCCTTATCGAGAAGAGTTCCACTACAGTCCGGTAAGCCACACGGTGAATTTTTAAATTTTTTTTTTTTTAAACTGAGACGAATCACTATTGTTGGAGCATAGTGTACTTAAGTCATCCTACCGCGACAAGGTGTACCCAATCAGGATGGTCCCTAATTCTGGTAATCCACGTCACTATGTGCCATCCAGGACTCAAAATAGATGGGGGCAGAGAAGGAACTGCGTCTGGCTCTGTTTAAAACCTACCTCTGGAAAGCTAAGTAGATAAGGTACAAAGACCAAGGGGGCAGGCACATCCCCAAATGTACTGAGCACAAAAAACGGAAGCAAGACCAAAAACAAGAGCCAGCACGCCTTCTAGTATAAGAGTAATATGCCTGGATAGCACATAGCGAGGTGAGTCACTAAAGTTAGGGGCCGTCCTGATTGGGTACACCTTGTCACGGTGGTATGGCTTTTATGCTTTTCTGATCAACAAAATGTCAACTAAGCACCCTATGCTTTTTATATGTGCTACTACCATATTTATTTACTGCATTGTTCCTATGTTTCCTGTTTTTATTCTAGGTTATAGACATTCACTTGACTAAAGAAAAACTGCAATATGAGACATGGCCCATGGACCAGAACGGCACTATGGTAAAAAAAAAAAAAAATATGTTGTAATACTATGTTGTTATATTTTTTAGCCCTTAGTCATAGAATTAGTTTTTTAACCACTTAATATCCTTCTTAAAATAATAAGTAGAGGATTTGTACACGAAGCCCAGGGCAATGCCGCTGCTAAATTTATCCTTGTATGCAAAGTACTTAAAAGGCTCTAACTACCCCTCTGAAAAATGCAGAGCAAATTAGAGCTATTTGATATGAAAGCATTTTTCTATATTAATATTTAAGAGGATCATTAATATTTAAGATGCTAACGGCACAAAGAAACATAGTATGCCCAGATTTACAGTGGCCTTGATTCTAGCTGACACTCATTAGGCATGTCACAAGTATCAGAGCACAATGGCGCTTACACTGCAGATCTCCGTCACGTTCTGTATGACAGTCGGCCCGGCACAGCGACTCACGTCCTGAGCATGCCATTGCCATTTAAGAGCAGCTGACCTCTCAAAATGTTCACTATGGTCTCACCCCTTACAGGGGGCTCAAATCCAGTGGCTTAGTTTTCAGATGTTATTAGGGTCTTCCATTCTGGTGTCCCAGATTGTCACAAATGCAAGGGTTAAAATGGGCTAAAAGGGATCAATGCCTTCAAAATATAGCAAAATGTAGTGTCCTGGATAATCAATCTCAGTGCCCATAGGTACATTAGAAATCAGGGTAGAACATATAGAGTCATGTACTGTAGGCACCTACCAATATAGCAGTGTCAGCAATATTCACCATATCATTCATTGCATGTTAACATGGCGGATGTTCCTATCAGCGCGACCCTACTCACCCCTCAGATCGATAAGGAGAACCAGTCGCTTGCCATAAATGTTCTAACTTTTTACTTTATAAAAAGACATGGATATAGACCAGTGGATACCAAGTTAACCAGGACAATGAAAGTGCATGCACTAGATAATAAAGAATCACATATTGATGACGTTCTCAAGAATGCGAATACAACATATCACAAAAGAATGTATAAACTTTATTTAGGCAATGTTATATCTGCAACAATAATTAGAAAAAACATATAAAAGATAAAACAATGAAAAATGCCAAATGCATAGGCTGACAGCCGATGTAATAACCCAAATAATATAAATCAAATAATATATACAGTGAAAAAAATAGGTCCCAGGGGTTATGAAATAAAAAAAATCCTCACAAAAAATGTGAAATGACACACTAAAAATGCTCAAAATATAATCTCACTGTACTGCACAAAAACCACTAAATATGTGCATATGTGCTGGGTGTAATACCACTAAATAAGCATAATGAACTAAGTGCGGTGCAGCCAGGAAACATAAAAAGTGCAAAAAGAGTGACTCCACCAAATGAGGACAAAATAATAATGAACCGCTACCTGCAAACCTATGTGGGGATACTGCCAGCCAAAGAAGAACGCGCCCCGACGCGCGTTTCGGTATTTGATAACCTTCGTCACATCCCCCTGACGAAGGTTATCAAATACCGAAACGCGCGTCGGGGCCGTTCTTCTTTGGCTGGCAGTATCCCCACATAGGTTTGCAGGTAGCGGTTCATTATTATTTTGTCCTCATTTGGTGGAGTCACTCTTTTTGCACTTTCTTTATGTTTCCTGGCTGCACCGCACTTAGTTCATTATGCTTATTTAGTGGTATTACACCCAGCACATATGCACATATTTAGTGGTTTTTGTGCAGTGCAGTGAGATTATATTTTGAGCATTTTTAGATGTGTCATTTCACATTTTTTGTGAGGATTTTTTTATTTCATAACCCCTGGGACCTATTTTTTTCACTGTATATATTATTTGATTTATATTATTTGGGTTATTACATCGGCTGTCAGCCTATGCATTTGGCATTTTTCATTGTTTTATCTTTTATATGTTTTTTCTAATTATTGTTGCAGATATAACATTGCCTAAATAAAGTTTATACATTCTTTTGTGATATGTTGTATTCGCATTCTTGAGAACGTCATCAATATGTGATTCTTTATTATCTAGTGCATGCACTTTCATTGTCCTGGTTAACTTGGTATCCACTGGTCTATATCCATGTCTTTTATATAAGGTTTCTTCTTTTTCGGATGGTCTACCATCCCACACTTCTTGGAATATTGGTAGTATTTTGGTAGTCACTTATAGGTGTATGATTGTAATATTATATTTTTTCACACAACAAGGGTGTACATATATGCATATATTTGTCACGTACAATACATACCAGTTTCCTTGTGTATTTCTCTAACTTTTTACTTTGTATAAATGACCCTGTTTTCCTGAATCCTCCATTGTTTATTTTTTGTTCCTGCATCTCTCTATTCCTGAGATATGGCCCCATCTTTCCTGTATATATATCTAGTATTTTAACCCCTTAACCCCCAAGGGTGGTTTGCACGTTAATGACCGGGCCAATTTTTACAATTCTGACCACTGTCTCTTTATGAGGTTATAACTCTGGAACGCTTCAACGGATCTTCGCGATTCTGAGAATGTTTTCTCGTGACATATTGTACTTCACGTTAGTGGTAAAATTTCTTCCATATAACTTGCGTTTATTTTTGAAAAAAACGCAAATATGGCGAAAATTTTGAAAATTTAGCAATTTTCAAACTTTGAATTTTTATTCCCTTAAAACAGAGAAATATGTCACACAAAATAGTTAAGAAATAACATTTCCCACATGTCTACTTTACATCAGCACAATTTTGGAACCAAATTTTTTTTTTTCTTAGGAAATTATAAGGGTTAAAAGTTGACCAGCGATTTCTCATTTTTACAACAAAATTTACAAAGCCATTTTTTTTAGGGACCACCTCATATTTGAAGTAAATTTGAGGGGTCTATATAGCAGAAAATACCCAAAAGTGACACCATTCTAAAAACTGCACCCCTCAAGGTACTCAAAACCACATTCAAGAAGTTTATTAACCCTTCAGGTGCTTCACAGGAGCTGAAGCAACGTGGAAAGAAAAAATGAATATTTAACTTTTAGCCACAAAAATGATCTATTACAAACTTTTTTTTATTTTCACAAGGGTAAAAGAAGCAAATGGACAGATAAAGTTGTTGTGCAATTTCTCCTGAGTACGCCAATAGCCAATATGTGGAGGAAAACCACTGTTTGGGCACACGGCAGAGATCGTAAGGGAAGGAGCGCCGTTTGACTTTTTCAAACTAAAATTGGCTGGAATTGAGATTGGACGCCATGTCGTGTTTGGAGAGCCCCTGATGTGCTTAAACAGTGGAAACCCCCCACAAGTGACACCATTTTGGAAACTAGACCCCCTAAGGAACTTATCTAGATCTGTTGTGAGCACATTGAACCCCCAAGTGTTTCACAAAAGTTTATAATGCCTGGGTCTGAAAAATAAAAAAACAATTTTCCACAAAAATGATTTTTTAGTCCCAAATTTTTGATTTTTCCCAAGGAAATTGGACCCCAAAAGTTGTTGTCCAATTTGTCCTGAGTACGCTGATACCCCATATGTGGGGGGGGGAACTGTTTGGGCGCACGACAGGGCTTGGAAAGGAAGTAGTAACGTTTTGGAATGCAGACGTTGATGGGGGTCATGTTCCGTTTGCAGTGCCCCAGATGTGCCTAAACAGTGGAAACCCCCCACAAGTGACCCCATTTTGGAAACTAGACCCCCTAAGGAGCTTATCTAGATCTTTGGTGAGCACTTTGAACCCCCAAGTGCTTCACACAAGTTTATAATGCCCGAGCATGAAAATAAAAAATCCTATTTTTTTCCCACAAAAATTATCTTTTAGTCACTCATTTTTTATTTTCCCAAGAGTAACAGGAGAAATTGGACCACAAAAGTTGATGTCCAATTTGTCCTGAGTACGCTGATACCCCATATGTGGGGGGGAACCACTGTTTGGGCGCACAGCAGAGCTCGGAATGGAAGAAGCACCATTTGACTTTTTCCAAACAAAATTGGCTGGAATTGAGATTGGACGCCATGTTGCATTTGGAGAGCCCCTAATGTGCCTAAACAGTGGAAACCCCCCACAAGTGACCCCATTTGGGAAACTAGACCCCCTAAGGAACTTATCTAGATCTTTGGTGAGCAATTTGAACCCCAAAGTGCTTCACACAAGTTTATAACGTAGAGCCGTAAAATTAAAAAATCATATTTTTTCCACAAAAATGATCTTTTCACCCCAATTTTTATTTTCCCAAGGGTAACAAGACTCCAAAAGTTATTGTGCAATTTGTCCTGAGTACGCTGATACCCCATATGTGGGGGTAAAACACTGTTTAGGTGCATGGCAGAGTTTGGAAGGGAAGGAGCGCTGTTCGACTTTTTCAACACAGAATTGGCTGGATGCCATGTCGTGTTTGGAGAGCTCCTGATCTGCCTAAACAGTGGAAACCCCCAACAAATGACACCATTTTGGAAACTAGACCCCTCAAGGAACTTATCAAGATGTGTGGTGAGCACTTTGAACCCCGAAGTGCTTCACAGAAGTTTATAACGTACAGTTGTAAAATAAAATTTTTTTTTTTTTTTTTTTTACAAAAATGATTTTTTTGCCCCCAATATTTTATTTTCACAAGGGTAACAGGAGAAATTGGACCCCAAAAGTTGTTGTCCAATTTGTCCATGAGTACGCTGATATCCAATATGTGGGAGAAAACTACTGTATGGGTACACGTTGGGGCTCGGAAGGGAAGTAGTGACGTTTTGGATTGCAGACTTTGATGGAATGGTCTGGGGCGTCATGTCGCATTTGGAGAGCCCCTGAGGCGCCTAAACAGTGGAAACCCCCCACAAGTGACCCCATTTTGGAAAATAGACCCCACAAGGAACTTATCTAGATGTGTGGTGAGCGCTATGAACCCCCAAGTGCTTCACAGAAGTTTATAACGTACAGTCGTAAAAACAAAAAATCATTTTTTTTTTTAAAAATGATATTTTTACCCCCAGTTTTTTATTTTCCCAAGGGTAACAGAAGAAATAGGACAAATTACACAATAACTGTGGTCCAGAGTACCCTGTACCCCATATGTGGGGGTAAACTACTGTTTGGGCGCATGGCAGAGCTCAGAAGTGAAGGAGCACCATTGACTTTTTCAATGCAGAATTGGCTGGAATTGAGATCAGACGCCATGTCACATTTGGAGAGCCCTTGATGTGCCTAAACAGCGGAAACCCCCCAATTCTAACTCCAACCCTAACCCCAACACACCCCTAACCCTAGTCCCAATCCTAACCACAAACCTAACCCTAACACACCCATAACCCTAATCCCAACCCTAACCCTAACTTTAGCGCCAACCCTAACCCTAACTTAGCGCAACCACCTAATGAGAAATGGAAAAATACTTTTTTTAATTTTATTATTTTTCCCTAACTAAGGGGGTGATAAAGGGGGGTTTGATTTACTATTTATAGCGGGTTTTTATGATTGGCAGCTGTCACGCTAAAAGACGCTTTTTATTGCAAAAAATAGTTTTTGCATCATCACATTTTGAGAGCTATAATTTTTGCATATTTTGGCCCACAGAGTCATGTGAGGTCTTATTTTTTGCGGGACGAGGTGACGTTTTTATTGTTACCATTTTTGAGCATGTGACTTTTTTGATCGCTTTTTATTTCGATTTTTGGGAGGTTAGAATTAACAAAAATCAGCAATTCATGAATTTCTTTTGGGGGAGGCGTTTATACCGTTCCGCGTGTGGTAAAATTGATAAAGCAGTTTTATTCTTCGGGTCAGTACGATTATGGCGATACCTCATTTATATCATTTTTTTATGTTTTGGCGCTTTTATAGAATAAAACCAATTTTATATAAAAAAAATTATTATTTTTGCATCGCTTTATTCTGCGAGCTATAACTTTTTTATTTTTTCGTTGATGATGCTGTATGGCGGCTCGTTTTTTGCGGGACAAGATGACGTTTTCAGCGGTACCATGTTTATTTATATCCGTCTTTTTGATCGCGTGTTATTCCACTTTTTGTTCGGCGGTATGATGATAAAGCATTGATTTTTTTGCTGTTTTTTTTTTATTTTTTTTAAGAGGTTCACTGAAGGGGTTAACTAGTGGGACAGTTTTATAGGGGGGTCGTTACGGACGCGGCAATACCAAATATGTGTACTTTTATTGTTTTGGTTTTTTTATTTACAGGAAAAAATGGATTTATTGGGGAATATTTTTTTTTTTTTTTAATGATTTTTTTTAAACAAATGTTATTTTTATTTTTTAACTTTTTACTTTGTCCCAGGGTGGGACATCACTGTATTTTAGCAGATCGCTGGTGTGACAGTGTGCACAGCACTCTGTCACACCAGCGATCGCTCTGGCATCGCTGCAGGCTTCTCAGTGCCTGCTCTCAGCAGGCACTGAGGAAGCCGCCTCCCTGCAGGACCCCGGTGCCATCTTGGATCCGGGGACCTGGAGGGAGGACGGACCCTCGGAACAGCGCGACACATCGCGCTGCTCTGAGGGTCTCAGGGGAGCGCGCAGGGAGCCCCCACCCTGCGCGATCCTCCCCTGTGCCCCCAGTACACCGCGATCATGTTTGATCGCGGTGTGCCAGGGGTTAATGTGCCGGGAGCGGTCCGTGACCGCTCCTGACACATAGTGCCGGGTGTCAGCTGTGATAATCAGCTGACATCCGGCCGCGATCGGCTGCGCTCCCACCGGGAGCGTGTCCGATCGCTGGGACGTACTATCCCGTCCATGGTCATACGGGCCCAGGTACCATGGACGGGATAGTAGGTCTGATGGCAGTAAGGGGTTAAGCAAGTGGGTGTGGTCCTCAAGAAAACTGTCAGAAAAAATAAGGACCACACCCACTTGGCTAAGGAAAAAGGGGTCACATCTAAGGATCGAAAAGGAGCAAAAACAAAAGAAAAGCAAAGCCAGATTCGGGAGAAAAGTGACATTTACACCAAGTAAAAATGTAATTCTCATGGCAAGTGACAGATCCTTTTTAAAGCCGTGGCAGGATGAGCTATGCTATTGGAGCGCCCGCCAGGGGCCGTGGGGTACTTGATACCGGGCCAGGCGGTTCTTAAAGGGGAAGTTATGGCAGCAGTGACCCGGTCCATGGTCCTGGGAGTCCAATAAAAAGGCTAAGAAAAAGTAAAAGGGAAAAGTTGCAGCAAATAATCCCCAACAGTGTCACCAGCAAAGCACCCCCACACCATCACACCACCTCCTCCATGCTTCACGGTGGGAACCAGGCGTGTAGAGTCCAGCCGTTCACCTTTTCTGCGTGCAAAGCAGTAATCAAAGCAAAAGGTGACTACTTTGAAGCACCTAGAATATAAGACATATTTTCAGTTGTTTCACACTTTTTTGTAAAGTGTAATGTATAATTCCACATGAGTTACTTCACAGTTTTGATGCCTTCAGTGTGATTCTACAATTTTCATAGTCATGAAAATACAGAAAAATCTTTGAATGAGAAGGTGTGTCCAAACTTTTGGTCTGTACTGTATATATATATATATATATGTATTCTATGTGTATATATCTATTCTTTCTTTTGTGATTTAAAAACTGTCATTGGGATCCATTATATGTCGGTTTTGCAAGCCGGCGAGAAAATCTCACCGTACGAATGCCATACGGATTGCATACGGATGCTTACAAGCGCAAAATACGCAGCCACACCTTGACAACGGATGAAATACAGATAAATGTGCCGGCAACATTTCTGCGTAATACAGCCGTACAATACGGTCCATTTTTTTCTACGCTGAGTGTGACGCCGGCCTTACTATTATACATGTTATGTATTATCACACCTTGTACACTGGTAGTAGTATCTGGGCCAGCACAGATCAACGGTTCCCAGTGCAGAATAGTTTTGTACAAAGGAGTCGTTTTCCATTTACAGAGTCACTGGGTAAGTCTGTCTTTCTTGCAGAGTGTAAGCTCTTATGGTCAGTAGGGTCTTCGCTCTCCTGTAGAGTGTAAGCTCTCATGATCAGCAGCGTCATCTCTCTCTCTCGTGTAGAGTGTAAGCTCTTATGGTCAGCAGCGTCATCTCTCGCTCTCCTGTAGCGTGTAAGTTTTATAGTCAGCAGCCTCATCTCTCTCTCTCTCTGTAGAGTGTAAGCTCTTATGGTCAGCAGTGTCATCTCTCTCTCCTGTAGAGTGTAAGCTCTTATGATCAGCAGCATCATCTCTCTCCTGTAGAGTGTAAGCTCTTATGATCAGCAGTGTCATCTCTCTCTCTCCTGTAGAGTGTAAGCTCTTATGGTCAGCAGCGTCATCTCTCTCCTGTAGAGTGTAAGCTCTTATGGTCAGCAACGTCATCTCTCTCCTGTAGAGTGTAAGCTCTTATGGTCAGCAACGTCATCTCTCTCTCTCCTGTAGAGTGTAAGCTCTTATGATCAGCAGCGTCATCTCTCTCCTGTAGAGTGTAAGCTCTTATGGTCAGCAACGTCATCTCTCGCTCTCCTGTAGCGTGTAAGTTCTTATAGTCAGCAGCCTCATCTCTCTCTCTCCTGTAGAGTGTAAGCTCTTATGGTCAGCAGCGTCCTCTCTCTCCTGTAGAATGTAAGCTCTTATGGACAGCAGCGTCATCTCTCTCCTGTAGAGTGTAAGCTCTTATGAGCAGCAGCGTCACCTCTCTCTACTGTAGAGTGTAAGCTCTTATGGTCAGCAGCGTCATCTGTCTCCTGTAGAGTGTAAGCTCTTATGGTCAGCAGTGTCATCTTTCTCTCCTGTAGAGTGTAAGCTCTCATGGTCAGCAGCGTTATCTCTCTCTCCTGTAGAATGTAAGCTCTTATGGTTAGCAGCGTCTCTCTCTCTCTCACCTGTAGAGTGCAAGCTCTTATGATCAGCAGGGTCATCTCTCTCCTGTAGAGTGTAAGCTCTTATGATCAGCAGCGTCTTCTCTCTCCTGTGGAGTGTAAGCTCTTATGGTCAGCAGCGTCCTCTCTCTCTCTCCTCTAGCGTGTAAGCTCTTATGGTCAGCAGCGTCATCTCTCTCTCTCCTCTAGCGTGTAAGCTCTTATGGTCAGCAGCGTCATCTCTCTCTCTCCTGTAGAGTGTAAGCTCTTATGGTCAGCAGCGTCATCTCTCTCCTGTAGAGTGTAAGATCTTATGGTCAGCAACGTCATCTCTCGCTCTCCTGTAGCGTGTAAGTTCTTATAGTCAGCAGCCTCATCTCTCTCTCTCCTGTAGAGTGTAAGCTCTTATGGTCAGCAGCGTCCTCTCTCTCCTGTAGAATGTAAGCTCTTATGGACAGCAGCGTCATCTCTCTCCTGTAGAGTGTAAGCTCTTATGAGCAGCAGCGTCACCTCTCTCTACTGTAGAGTGTAAGCTCTTATGGTCAGCAGCGTCATCTGTCTCCTGTAGAGTGTAAGCTCTTATGGTCAGCAGTGTCATCTTTCTCTCCTGTAGAGTGTAAGCTCTCATGGTCAGCAGCGTTATCTCTCTCTCCTGTAGAATGTAAGCTCTTATGGTTAGCAGCGTCTCTCTCTCTCTCACCTGTAGAGTGCAAGCTCTTATGATCAGCAGGGTCATCTCTCTCCTGTAGAGTGTAAGCTCTTATGATCAGCAGCGTCTTCTCTCTCCTGTGGAGTGTAAGCTCTTATGGTCAGCAGCGTCCTCTCTCTCTCTCCTCTAGCGTGTAAGCTCTTATGGTCAGCAGCGTCATCTCTCTCTCTCCTCTAGCGTGTAAGCTCTTATGGTCAGCAGCGTCATCTCTCTCTCTCCTGTAGAGTGTAAGCTCTTATGGTCAGCAGCGTCCTCTCTCTCTCTCCTCTAGGGTGTAAGCTCTTATGGTCAGCAGCATCATCTCTCTCTCTCCTATAGAGTGTAAGCTCTTATGGTCAGCAGTGTCATCTCTCTCCTGTAGAGTGTAAGCTCTTATGTGTTGCCATCGTCTCTTCTCTCTCTTGATCATGCAAGCTCTTATGATCAGCAGCGTCATCTCTGTAGAGTGTAAGCTCTTATGAGCAGCAGCGTCACCTCTCTCTACTGTAGAGTGTAAGCTATTATTGTCAGCAGCGTTATCTCTCTCTCCTGTAGAATATAAGCTCCTATGGTTAGCAGCGTCTCTTTCTCTCTCTCCTGGAGAGTGTAAGCTCTTATGATCAGCAGCGTCATCTCTCTCCTGTAGAGTGTAAGCTCTTATGGTCAGCAGCGTCATCTCTCTCTCCTGTAGAGTGTAAGCTCTTATGGTCAGCAGTGTCATCTCTCTCTCTCTCCTGTAGAGTGTAAGCACTCATGATCAGCAACGCTATCTCTCTCCTGTAGTGTGTAAGCTCTTATGATCAGCAGCGTCATCTGTTATGTTATGGTAGCTAAGGAGGCAGGAGCAAAAAACCGCATAGGCAGCCTAACACCAGAGAGGTTGGAAACGAATAGGTTGCAGACCCCTAAACTAACCGCACAACTAGAAGCATGTTATGTTTCGGTAACTGATGAGAAATAGCAAAAATAGCCAAAGTAGCAATACACCAGAGAGGCTGGAA
Source organism: Oophaga sylvatica (assembly GCA_033576555.1). Classification (NCBI taxonomy): domain Eukaryota; kingdom Metazoa; phylum Chordata; class Amphibia; order Anura; family Dendrobatidae; genus Oophaga; species Oophaga sylvatica. Next base: position 209,935,032 of record JARQOD010000003.1, on the reverse strand, counting down.
ACTATTGGGTTGCAGGGCCCTAAACTAACCGCAACACTAGAAGTAGCCGTGGAGCGTACCTACGGTGATCCTAGACGCCTCGTCACAGCCGGAGAGATAGCTACACCTAAAGGCAGAAAGATGAAAGCTAACTGCCCCGTAGCAGAACCCCCAAAGAAATAGGAAGCCCCCAAACATGTAATAGCTGTTAGACAAGAAGAAAATACAAACACAGACAGAAAACAGAATGAGCAAACACTGGAGCCCAATACTGTCTAGATAGAAAAAGTATAGGAAAGAATTCTGACTGCAACCCAAAAAACCCTGACAAAAATACCAACACTTCTGATTAACAAAAAACCTGAGATCACACGACCTCTACAACCTAAATCAGATCTCGGGTGTAACACACAGCAATTCAGCAAATAAAAAGTGACACTGGAACAGAGCAAAAGTGCAAACACAAATGAGCACAAATGCAGCGCCAGGCCCCAAGAGGGGACCAGGCTGAAGTCTACTGCAAGGCAGCAAACCAGCAAGGAAAATCCAACCAGAGGAAAAAAAAAACAGCAAATCACTTTTTTTGAATGACAGCAGGAATGCAAGCTGAGCTCCAAGCAAGACCTGAAGAACAATTGATTACAGGCAAGGCTGCTGGGAGTTCAGGTCACTTATATCAGACCATTCGGACCCAGCTGAAAGCCATTCCGCAATTGGTTCATTACCCTCAGCAACCACCAGAGGGAGCCCCAGCTCCGAAGTCGCCTCCAATGTATTCACAACAGAAGCAGCCGTGGAGCGTACCTACGGTGGTCCTAGGCGCCTCGGCACAGCCGGAGAGATAGCAATCCCTAACGATGGAAAGAGGACAGCTAACTGCCCCGGAGTAGACCCCAAAAGAGTAGGAAGCCCCAAACATATAATGGCGGTTAGACAAGATGAAAATACGAACACAGACAGAAAATAGATTGAGCAAACGCTGGGGCCCAAAACTGTCTAGATAAGAGAGCACAGGAGAGAATACTTTCTGCACACCAGAAAACCCTAGGAAAAACTCCAACACTTCTGAATCCAAAAACACTAAGACCACACAGTCTCGACCACCTATATCAGATCTCTGGTGTGGACACGTAGCTACCCAGCAGAAAAATATCATAAGAACTGAGCAAATGAACAAATACAAAAAACGAACGGAGACCAGCCAAACCCCCCCATAGGGGACCTGGCTGAAGACAAAAAGCAATGCAGCAAAAAGCAAGGAACCCAAACCACAGTAAAAAAAACCTGAAAGAGACTTATCTGAACGCAAGCAGGAGACAGCAGGAAAGCAAGCTGAATTCCAAACTAAATCAGGAAGCACAATTGATCACCGGCGAGGATCATGGGAGATCAGTTCACTTATATCAGGCCAGTCAGTACCACCTGACACCCACTCGTTATCTGCGGGTGTAGGACTCTGGGTATTCAAGATAGGTTCAATACCCTCAGCAATCACCAGAGGGAGCTTCAGCTCCGAAGTCGTCTCCAAAATGTTCACAACAGTAACCCCCCTTGAGGGGTCACCGAACCCTCACTTGTGCCACCAGGACGATCAGGATGAGCTTGGTGATAGGCACGGACCAGTCTTTCAGCATGAATGTCAGAAGCAAACACCCATGAATTGTCCTCCTGACCATAGCCTTTCCACTTCACCAAGTACTGGAGTCTCCGCCTGGCCAAACGAGAATCCAATATCTTCTCAACCACATACTCCAAATTGCCCTCAACCAAAACAGGATCAGGAGGCGCAGCCATAGGAACCACTGTCTCGACAAATCTCTTCAATAAAGATTTGTGAAATACGTTGTGAATCTTGAATGTTCCTGGAAGAAGCAGACGAAAGGAAACGGGATTAATAATCTCAACGATCTTATAAGGTCCAATGAACCTTGGCTTAAAATTTGGAGACGCGAACATCATAGGGATATTTTTTGAGGATAACCAAACCAAGTCACCCACTTTAAATCGAGGACTATTAGTCCTATGTCGGTTGGCAAACCGCTGGGCCTTCTCCTGAGAGAGAGACAGCTTATCCACTACTTGATCCCAAATCAGCTGCATTCTCTCCACAATAGAGTCAACACCAGGACAGACAGAAGCCTCCACCTGCCCTGAAGAAAATCGAGGATGAAACCCGAAACTGCAGAAAAGTGGAGACATCAAGGTGGCAGAACTAGCCCTATTATTCAAAGCAAACTCAGCCAAAGCCAAAAAAGAGACCCAGTCATCTTGATCAGCAGACACAAAACATCTCAAATAAGTCTCCAAGGTCTGTTTGTTCTCTCAGTTTGTCCATTGGTCTGAGGGTGGAACGCAGAGGAAAAAGACAGCTGAACTCCCAGTTTGGAACAAAATGTCCTCCAAAATCTGGAAACAAACTGGACTCCTCTGTCAGACACAATGTTCTCTGGAACGCCGTGCAACCGAACCACCTGTTGAAAAAACAAGGGCACCAACTCGGAGGAGGATGGCAACTTAGGTAGTGGCACAAGATGTATCATCTTGGAAAACCTATCACAGATTACCCAAATAACGGTCAATCTCTGAGAGACAGGGAGGTCGGAAATAAAATCCATAGAGATATGGGTCCATGGCCTCTTGGGCACAGGCAACGGCATTAACAAACCACTAGAATAAAAGCAAGGTTTGGACCAAGAACAAGTTCCACAGGACTGCACAAAGTCCCTGACGTCACGAGGACAAAGTGGGCCACCAAAAGGACCGACTCACCAAATCTCTGGTACCAAAAATACCAGGATGGCCGACTAACATGGAGCAATGAATCTCGGACATCACATTCTTTCTTCTCTGGTCTGGGACAAACTAATCTCCCAGCAGGGTAATGTTCAGGTTTATCCTCCTGAAATTTCTCCAAAGCCAGTCTCAAATTGGGTGAGATAGCGGAAAGAACCACACCCTCCTTTAGAATAATAGCAGGCTCAGTTACCTCAGGAGAATCCAGAAAGAAACTCCTCGAGAGGGCATCCACCTTAACATTCTTAGTGCCCGGGAGAAGAGAGACATAAAATTTAAACGTGTGAAAAACAAGGCCCACCTGGCCTGTCTAGGATTAAGTCGCTTGGCTGATTCAAGATAAACCAGGTTCTTATGATCCGTGAGGACCACCACCTGATGCTTGGCTCTTTCCAGCCAATGTCTCCACTCCTCAAAAGCCCACTTCATGGCCAATAACTCCCGATTACCCACATCATAATTACGTTCCGCTGGGGAAAATTTTCGAGAGAAAAAGGCACAAGGGTTAATCTTAGAGGTCTCAGGATCCCTTTGGGACAAAACGGCTCCTGCACCAATCTCAGAAGCATCAACCTCCACCTGAAATGGGAGAGAAACATCAGGTTGGCGCAGAACAGGAGCAGAAGTGAATCTCTGCTTAAGCTCCTGAAACGCAGAAACTGCCTCAGGAGACCAATTCACTACATCAGAACCCTTCTTGGTCAAATCAGTCAGTGGCTTAACAATACCAGGGAAATTAGCTATAAATTTATGATAAAAATTAGCAAAACCCAAAAATCTCTGAAGAGCCTTCAATGTAGTGGGTTGAACCAAATCACAAATGGCCTGAACTTTGACCGGGTCCATTTCAATAACAGACGGAGACAAAATGAATCCCAGAAATGAAACCTTCTGTACGCCAAAAATACATTTTGATCCCTTCACATACAATGCATTTTCTCTCAAAATCCGGAATACAGTCTGAACATGTTCCACATGAGAATCGCAGTCATCGGAAAAAATCAAGATATCGTCCAAATAAACAATCAGAAAATTTATCCACGAAATCCCGGAAAATATCGTTCATAAAGGATTGGAAGACAGAAGGGGCATTAGTGAGCCCAAAAGGCATCACTAGGTACTAAAAATGCCCCTCTGGGGTATTAAATGCGGTCTTCCATTCATCTCCGTGCTTGATGCGAATAAGAATATACGCCCCCCTGAGGTCAAGCTTGGTAAACCAACAAGCACCCTTCACTCTGGAAAATAGGTCAGAAATCAAGGGTAACGGATATTGATATTTAACAGTGATCTTATTCAGGAGACAATAATCAATACACGGCCTCAATGAGCCATCCTTCTTGGCCACAAAGAAAAAGCCTGCGCCCAAGGGTGAAGAGGATGGTCTGATATGACCCTTCTCTAAAGACTCTTTGATATAAGATTGCATGGCCTCATGCTCAGGTTCAGATAAATTAAAGAGCCGACCCTTCGGAAATTTACAACCGGGTACTAAGTCAATAGCGCAATCATAACTCCTATGAGGAGGTAAGGATGCAGACTTACTCTCACTAAACACATCAGAAAAACCAGTCAAATAGTCAGGAACATCCTGAGACTGGGGGGAGGCAGAAAAAACATCTTGAGACTGGGGGGGGGCAGAAAAAACAGGAGTGTCAGTACGAACACATTGACAACCCCAACTGGTCACAGACACAGACTTCCAATCCAAAACAGGATTGTGAGTCTTCAAACAAGGAAACTCCAGTACAACAATGTCATGTAAATTATGTAACACCAAAAATTTGCAATTCTCTTGGTGGTCCGGGTCAACCCGCATTATCACCTGGGTAGAAAACTGGGGTTTATTCTCCGCCAAGGTGGTAGAATCAATGCCTAGCAAAGGAATAGACTTCCGCAAGGGTATCATAGGAAAACCACAACGTTTGGCAAAATCAAAATCCATCAGGTTTATAGCTGCCCCTGAATCAACAAAAGCCTGAGCTGAAAATGTGGACATGGAGCAAATCAAGGTAACAGTCAACAGAAATTTAGTCTGAACACTACCCAAAACAACTTAGCGCGCAAAACGTCTTCCCCGCTTGGGGCAGACGGAAATAGCATGAGAAGCGTCACCACAATTGTAGCACAACTTATTACGCTTACGAAATTCATGACGCTGTGCCCCAGAAGTCACTCCATCACACTGCATAGGCTCAGGGGCTGGCCCGCAAGGCATCACAATCTCACGCATATTATTACGCTCGCGCAGACGTCTGTCAACTTGAATAGCTAATGACATAGAGTCATTGAGACCAGAAGGGACAGGGAATCCCACCATAATATCCTTTACAGTCTCTGCCAGACCCTTCCGAAAAAGAGCTGCCAGAGCATCATCATTCCATTTAGTAAGGACTGCCCACTTTCTGAATTTCTGACAATACAGCTCAGCGGCTTCATGACCCTGATTCAATGCCAACAAGGTTTTTTCAGCTTGATCAGTAACATTAGGTTCATCGTACAATAACACCAGAGCCTGAAAAAACACATCAACATCATTCAAAACAGGATCCCCAGGTGTCAGGGAAAAGGCCCAATCCTGAGGGTCATCGCGCAATAGGGAGATGACAATTTGAACCTGCTGCGTTATGTTTCCAGGAGTCCATTCTGACAGCACCATGGGGAAGTTCTCCTCCTCCTTGCTGGGACAGGAAACACACGAGAGTTTAAAAGGCCCCACCCCGTCCCCTATCCCTCAGTGTTGTAACAAGAACCAAGACATGAATAATGCTCATAACACTTTATTGAAAATAATCATATTACAGCATATGACATAATCAAGAGGGAGGGAGCTACCAGTGCTGTCAGGATGGACTCCTGGAAACATAATTACCGGTAGGTCTAATACCCACTTTCCCAGGACGTCCCTCCTGACAGCACCATGGGGAGTACCAAAGAAAGCTCCTTAGGGTGGGATTACTGCTTGCAGGACTTTTCTGCCGAAGGCAGTACGTTGACCTGGGAGTATGTCTAATTTATAATGCTTACAGAATGTGTCTAGTCTGGCCCAGGTCGCTGCTTTACAAATCTGATCTAGGGAAGCACCTGCCTTTTCCGCCCAAGAAGCGGAAATACTCCGAGTAGAATGGGCCCTAAGACTCTCCGGAGCGCCAGTACCCTCCGCTCGTTAGGCATCCGCTATTACAGAAGTAATCCATCTTGCGATGGAAGCTTTTGAGGCCTTCCTACCCTTATTCTTCCCTCCATAAAGGATGAATAAGTTTGAATCTAAACGCCAGTCTCTGGTGGCCTCAATGTAATCTATAACCGTTCTTCTGACATCCAATGAATGGAGACTTAACTCCTTTGCGTTGGTAGGATTGTCGCAGAAGGATGGTAGGACAATTTCCTGATTACGGTTTTGGGTAGAGGCTACCTTTGGGATGAAAGCTGGATCTAATCTTAGGACTATGCTATCGTCCCTGATCTGAAAATACGGATCTCTGGTAGATAGAGCCTGTATCTCCCCTACTCTTTTAGCCGTAGTAATTGCGACTAAGAAGGCCGCTTTCTTAGTAAGAAGGGATACAGGCATATTACTGCTGTGAGTGTATGTATCCTTACAAAGAGCCTTAAGGACCAAAGTCAGGTCCCAAGGTGGAAGACTCTGCCGAATGGTGGGGCGCAGTCTCTGAGTAGCACGGATGAACCTAACCACCCAAGGGTGGGATGCCAGTGAATAGTCAAAAAAGGAGCTTAAAGCTGCTATCTGTACTCTTAAAGTGCTAGGTCTGAGCCCTTTATTGAAACCTGCCTGTAAAAAGTCTAATATCTTAGGCATATCTGGTGAGCCCGCGACCAAGTCGGACCTGCCACTCTCCAGACAGAACCGTTTCCAGACCTTAAGGTAGATCGCAGACGTGACAGGTTTTCTACTGGCTTGGATGGTAGATATGACCTGGTCTGATAAGCCTTTAGCTCTCAAGATGTTCCTTTCAGGATCCAGGCTGAGAGATGTAGTCTTTCCGGATTCGGGTGACGGATTGGACCCTGATGGATCACATCCCCTGACCGAGGAAGTTCTGCCAGATTCTCCAACGCCATATCTGTTAAGAGGGAAAACCAGCTTCTTTTCGGCCAGAAAGGAACTATCAATATGACGGTAGCTCGGTCTTCTCTGATCTTCCTCAACACAGCGGGAATGAGTGCTAAGGGCGGGAAAGCATATGAGAGATGTTCGACCCACTTCTGACTCAGGGCATCCAGACCTTCCAGAGCATCCAACGGGTTCAGAGAGAAGAATCTTGGGGTCTTCGCATTTCGCCCGTTTGCAAACAGGTCTATCTGGGGTGATCCCCACCGACGACATAGCTCTCGGAAAATGTCCTGGTCCAATTCCCATTCGGTTGGAATGACCTCTCTCCTGCTTAAATAGTCTGCCAACACGTTCTGAGAACCTTCAAGATGAACCGCCGTTAGAGAAAGGACTGTGCCCTCTGCCCACGTAAATATTCTTCCTGACAGATCCTGAAGAGGTCGATGTCTGGGCCCTCCTTGGTGGTTTAGAAAGGAGACTGTAGTTATATTGTCTGAAAATATTCTGACGTGTTGGTTGTTGAGCCTGGCTCTGTTCCTTCTTAGCGCCTCCCAAACGGCGTATAGTTCCCTGAAGTTGGAAGATCTGTTCCTGATGTCTTCGGGCCACCTGCCCTGTAGAATTCTGCCTTGAAGATGGGCTCCCCAACCCCACAAACTGGCGTCCGTAGTGACCGTTACGTAAGGAGAAGCTGACCACATCACCCCTACGCGTAGATTGCGAGTCTGCGTCCACCAAGGGAGGGATTCCATCACTGTCCTCGGTAGGCACATCGATCTGTCTAGCTAAGCCTGAGAACGATCCCAGGCTGTCAGAATTTCTCTTTGTAAGATCCTTGAGTGGGCTTGTGCCCATCTGACGCAGGTAATGCAAGCCGTCATCTGCCCCAATACCTTCATGGCGTTTCTTACTGAAGTTTGGTGTCCTGACAGTTCTTTTACCAGGCTTCGCACAACCTTCTGTATCTCCTCCGGCAAATAAGAGATTCTGTCTCTTGAATCTAATAGTACGCCCAAAAAGACCTTCCTCTAGCTGGGTATCAGGTCCGACTTCTGCCAATTTATGGCCCAGCCTAACGACTCCAGAATACTGATGCATCGGTCTCTGTGCTTGACGAGCATCTCCTCGGATTCTGCCACGATGAGGAAATCGTCCAGATACAGAACGATTATGGTTCCCAGGCTTCTCAGGTAGGCCACTACCTCCGCGACCAGTTTTGTGAATATTCGAGGGGTGGAAGCCAGCCCGAAAGGTAGGCACTGGAACTGGAAGTGGCAGGTCTGGGTCGGCAACCTTATAGCAAACCGTAGGAGGCCCTGAGATGACGGATGTATAGGGACCTGATAGTATGCACTTTTTAGGTCGAGGGTGCACATAACTGCCCCCCTGTCTATGAGGTGGACTGCCGAGCGAACTGATTCCATCCGGAATCTTTTGTATCTGACCCAGCGATTTAGCGGTTTCAAATTTATGATGGTGCAGGTCTCCCCCGATGGCTTTGTGATGGTAAACAGGGAAGAATAGTGTCCCCTGCCCACTTCTGCCTCTGGAACCGGAATTATTACTGAGCTGCTGAGCATTTCCTGAAGACTGAGCCATATAGCTGAGTCTGGAAGGACTCGAGTAGGAGAGACGTATCTTTCGGGGGGAGGAGAATAAAGCTCTATGCGGTAACCTTCTGCAATGGTCCTGAGAACCCACAGATTCTCGGTAATCTGGGCCCATTTTGCAGCAAAGAAGCGAAGCCTTCCCCCCCATAGATATGGCGTCATTGTCTCTTATTCCTATTGTAAGAGCTAAAGAAGGTACTCTTGCTCTTTCCTCCCTGTGTCTGAGAACTCCTGTAGGATCCTCTACTTGGCCTACTATGGGTTCTAGAATCATAACGCTTTCCTGGAAAGGATCCTCTGCGAAAGGACTGGGGACGCTTAGCTTTTTCTTCTGGAAGTCCCTTCTTTTCATCTGATGCTGACTCTAGGATACTATCTAAGGCCGGTCCAAATACCCTTGTGCCTGAAAAGGGGATGGAACATAATTTAGTCTTAGAAGCAATATCTCCTGACCATGATTTCAACCAGACAGCTCTCCTAGCTGCGTTAGAAAGGGAGCTGTTTCTGGCTGAAAATCTAACCGATTCAGCCGACATGTCAGCTAGGAATGCCATGGCTGATTTCATGATAGGAAGGGAGGCCAGAATGTCAGATCTGGGAACCTTATTAGACAGCTGTTCGTCTAACTGCGTTATCCAGAGGGACATGGATCTAGCAACGGAGGTGGCTGCTATGTTAGTCTTCATTAGTGCCGCCGACGCCTCCCAAGCCCTCTTTAACAAAATGTCGGCTTTTCTGTCCATTGGGTCACGCAAATTAGACGAGTCTTCAAACGGGATGACCGTTCTTCTTGCGACTCTGGCTATTGGAACGTCTATCTTAGGAATCCCTTCCCAAAGCTTGACTTCCTCCGGGTCAAATGGTAGTCGACCCTTGAAATCTCGAGATACCACCAGACGCTATCTGCATTCTTCCACTCTTCTAGAATCATGCTTTTAATGTGTTCACTAACAGGGAATACCGTCTGTCTCTGAGCCATAAGGCCCCCAAACATTACGTCCTGTCTAGACTGCGGTTTGGGAGTGTCCTCAATCTGCATGGTAGACCGTACAGACTGAATTAAATCATTAGTGTCCTCCGTCTGAAATAGGAATTTCCTACTCCGGTCCTGGACATCAGGTGGAAGTTGTCCTTCTTCCTCGGAAATAGTATCTTCTATATCCGACCTGTCCTCTGAACTGAAGTCCTGGACCCCTGGGTCAGTCTCCCACCTGGGTCGCTTACGTCCGGGAGAGCTAGGTGTCTGCTGTGAAATTGATGACAGACGCCTGGACCTCTTCCCGAATCATATGTCGCATTTCAGTCAGTAGTGAAGGCTGCTCCTCCCTTAAAACCTTGGAAGTACAGGTAGTACAGAGGGTCTTGTCATGGCTATCAGAGAGCTTCCCGTGGCAAACCGGGCATCTGGGAGATTTAGCCGATGCTTTGCCAGTCTTTTTTACTGTTAGGGGGGCAGTCGGGGCTCCCTTGTCCTAAATGACATAAAAGTAGGGTCCGTCAGTATGCCAGTAACGTCAGGGACACATGGCCAGGGTGGTCTGTGCCAAGCGCACTTACCCCTCCCCCGTCAGCCGCATATGTCTCCATCAGGCACAAGGTAGGCTGTACACGGTCCGGTGATCAGCGCCTGCCGCAGGGATCGCTACCTGTAGCTGGTAGCCTGCAGCATTCAGCGTCAGAGTCCGGCGTTTTGAGACTCTGCGCTGCCATCTTGCCTGACGTTACCGGAAGCGTGGGACCGGAAGTGACGCACGCCCTGTCAGGACCACCGAGGGCGTCGCGAGAGCATAGGAGCGCGGCATTACCTATAGAAGCCGAGTGCCAGCGGAGACCCCCGACACTACGGCGCCGCGGATCCCAGGAGTCGCCACTGGTCCGGGACGAGAGCCTCCCCCTGGGAGGAATGTCACCCATCCGGGAGCCTGGTCCTGCTCCCGGCCTTTGGGGCGGAGGGACTCCCCCCTGGGGAGTTTCAGCCCAGGGCCGCTTGATAGGGGGAAGGATCCAACCGAGCTTCACGATCCCCCTGAGCCCGGTAAGTACAACTCGTACGTCCCTCTATGCAGGGACAGGAAAAACACTGAGGGATAGGGGATGGGGTGGGGCCTTTTAAACTCTCGTGTGTTTCCTGTCCCAGCAAGGAGGAGGAGGACGTCCCCATGGTGCTGTCAGGAGGACGTCCTGGGAAAACAACTTACAGTTATTTTTAAAATTCAAAAACTTAGACCGATCCCCCAAAAACAAATCCGGCAGAGGGATCCTAGGTTCCACAGCAGGCAACCCAGCAAGATAGATAGCAGTACTCCGGAACCTCAGCAGCAAGCTGCTCCACACGATCGGACAAATGCTTGACCTCCATTGGGGAAAAAATTCCTCTTCAGCCCCCAGAGAAAAAGAGGGAAAAAATGCAACAAACAGGAGAAAAAAAAAAATTTCTGACAGCTTTTTTTTTTTTTTTCTTTACTATTTTTCCCTTCTATTAGTACCATAGAATTTTCAGTATGGTCGGTGATTCTGTTATTTTATGGTAGCTGAGGATGCAGGAGAAAAAAAACCGCATAGGCAGCCTAACACCAGAGAGGTTGGAAACTAATAGGTTGCAGACCCCTAAACTAACCGCACAACTAGAAGCAGCCGTGGAGCGTACCTACGGTGGTCCTAGATGCCTCGGCACAACAGGAGAGATAGCTATCCTTGAAGATGGAAAGAGGAAAGCTAACAGCCCCGGAGTAGACCCCAAAAGAGTAAGAAGCCCCCAAACATATAATGGCGGTTAGACAAGATGAAAATACAAACACAGACAGAAAATAAATTGAGCAAACGCTGGGGCCCAAAACTGTCTAGATAGGACAGCACAGGAGAGAATACTTTCTGCAACCCAGAAAAACCCTAGGAAAAACTCCAACACTTCTGAATCCAAAAACACGGAGACCACACGGTCTCGACCACCTATATCAGATCTCTGGTGTGGACACGTAGTTACCCAGCAGAAAAATATCATAAGAACTGAGCAAATGAACGAATACAAAAAATGAACGGAGACCAGCCAAAGCCCCCCATAGGGGACCCGGCTGAAGACAAAAAGCAATGCAGCAAAAGCAAGGAACCCAAAACACAGCAAAAAAAACTGAAAGAGACTTATCTGAACTCAAGCAGGAGACAGCAGGAAAGCAAGCTGAATTCCAAACTAAACCAGGAAGCACAATTGATCACCGGTGAGGATCATGGGAGATCAGTTCACTTATATCAGGCCAGTCAGTACCACCTGACACCCACTCGTTATCTGCGGGTGTAGGACTCTTGGTATTCAAGATAGGTTCAATAACCTCAGCAACCACCAGAGGGAGCTTCAGCTCTGAAGTCGTCTCCAAAATGTTCACAACAGTCATCTCTCTCCTGTAGAGTGTAAGCTCTTATGGTCAGCAGCGTCATCTATCTCTCTCCTGTAGAGTGTAAGCTCTTATGGTCAGCAGTGTCCTCTCTTTCTCCTCTAGCATGCAAGCTCTTATGGTCTGCAGCGTCATCTCTCTCTCTTCTGTAGAGTGTAAGCTCTTATGATCAGCAGCGTCATCTCTCTCCTGTAGAGTGTAATCTCTTATGGTCAGCAGCGTCATCTCTCTCTCTCCTGTAGAGTGTAAGCTCTTATGGTCAGCAGCATCCTCTCTCTCTCTCTCCTCTAGCGTGTCAGCTCTTATGGTCTGCAGCGTCATCTCTCTCTCTCCTGTAGAGTGTAAGCTCTTATGATCAGCAGCGTCATCTCTCTCCTGTAGAGCGTAAGCTCTTATGGTCAGTAGCGTCATCTCTCTCTCTCCTGTAGAGTGTAAGCTCTTATGATCAGCAGCGTCATCTCTCTCTCCTGTAGAGTGTAAGCTCTTATGATCAGCAGCGTCATCTCTCTCTCTCCTGTAGAGTGTAAGCTCTTATGATCAGCAGCGTCATCTCTCTCCTGTAGAGTGTAAGCTCTTATGGTCAGCAGCATCATCTCTCTCTCTCCTGTAAAGTGTAAGCTCTTATGGTCAGCAGCGTCCTCTCTCTCTCTCTCTCCTCTAGCGTGTAAGCTCTTATGGTCTCCAGCGTCATCTCTCTCCTGTAGAGTGTAAGCTCTTATGATCAGCAGCGTCATCTCTCTCCTGTAGAGTGTAAGCTCTTATGGTCAGTAGCGTCATTCTCTCTCTCCTGTAGAGTGTAAGCTCTTATGATCAGCAGCGTCATCTCTCTCTCCTGTAGAGTGTAAGCTCTTATGGTCAGCAGCGTCATCTCTCTCTTTCCTGTAGAGTGTAAGCTCTTTAGGGTCATGCAGGAGTTATCTCTCTCTCTCTCTCCTGTAGAGTGTAAGCTCTTATGGTCAGCAGAGTCTCTCTCTCTCCTTAGCGTGTAAGCTCTTATGGTCTGCAGCGTCATCTCTCTCCTGTAGAGTGTACGCTGTTATGATCAGCAGCGTCATCTCTCTCCTGTAGAGTGTATGCTCTTATGGTCTGTGTCATCTCTCTCTCCTGTAGAGTGTAGGCTCTTATGATCAGCAGCATCATCTCTCTCCTGTAGAGTGTAAGTCTTATGGTCAGTAGCGTCATCTCTCTCTTCCTGTAGAGTGTAAGCTCTTATGGTCAGCAGCGTCCTCTCTCTTCTCTCCTGTAGAGTGTAAGCTCTTATGGTCAGCAGCGTCATCTCTCTCCTGTAGAGTGTAAGCTCTTATGGTCAGCAGTGTCATCTCTCTCCTGTAAGATTGTAAACTCTTATGTAAGCAGTGTCATCTCTCTCCTGTAGATGTAAGCTCTTATGATCAGCAGCGTCATCTCTCTCTCCTGTAGAGTCTAAGCTCTTATGACAGCAGCGTCATCTCTCTCCTGTAGAGTGTAAGCTCTTATGTCAGCAGCGTCATCTCTCTCCTGTAGAGTGTAAGCTCTTATGATCAGCAGCGTCATCTCTCTCCTGTAGAGTGTAAGCTCTTGCAATCAGCAGTGTCATCTCTCTCTCCTGTAGAGTTAAGCTTTATGATCAGCAGTGTCATCTCTCTCTCCCGTAGAGTGTAAGCTCTTATGGTCAGCAGCGTCATCTCTCTCCTGTAGAGTGTAAGCTCTTATGGTCAGCAGTGTCATATCTCTCTCCTGTAGAGTGTAAGCTCTTATGGTCAGCAGCGTCATCTCTCTCTCCTGTAGAGTGTAAGCTCTTATGGTCAGCAGTTCATCTCTCTCTCTCCTGTAGAGTGCAGCTCTTATGTCAGCAGATCTCTCTCTCCTGTAGAGTGTAAGCTCTTATGGTCAGCAGCGTTATCTCTCTCTCCTGTAGAATGTAAGCTCTTATGGTTAGCAGTGTCTCTCTCTCCTGTAGAGTGTAAGCTCTTATGTCAGCACGTCATTCTCTCTCCTGTAGAGTGTAAGCTCTTATGGTCAGCAGGTCATCTCTCTCTCTCTGTAGAGTGTAAGCTCTTATGATCAGACGCTATCCCCTCTCCTGTAGAGTGTAAGCTCTTATGATCAGCAGCGTCATCTCTCTCCTGGAGTGTGTAAGCTCTTATGGTCAGCAGCGTCATCTCTCTCTCCTGTAGAGTGTAAGCTCTTATGGTCAGCAGCGTCATCTCTCTCTCCTGTAGAGTGTAAGCTCTTATGAACAGCAGAGTCATCTCTCTCCTGTAGAGTGTAATCTCTTATGGTCAGCAGCGTCATCTTTCTCTCTCCTGTAGAGTGTAAGGTCTTATGGTCAGCAGCGTCATCTCTCTCTCTCTCCTGGAGTGTTGTAAGCTCTTATGGTCAGCAGCGTCATCTCTCTCTCCTGTAGAGTGTAAGGTCTTATGATCAGCAGCGTCATCTCTCTCTCTCTCCTGTAGAGTGTAAGCTCTTATGGTCAGCAGCGTCATCTCTCTCTCCTGTAGAGTGTAAGCTCTTATGATCAGCAGCGTCATCTCTCTCTCCTGTAGAGTGTAAGCTCTTATGATCAGCAGCGTCATCTCTCTCTCTCTCCTGGAGTGTGTAAGCTCTTATGGTCAGCAGCGTCATCTCTCTCTCCTGTAGAGTGTAAGCTCTTATGATCAGCAGCGTCATCTCTCTCTCCTGTAGAGTGTAAGCTCTTATGATCAGCAGCGTCATCTCTCTCTCCTATAGAGTGTAAGCTCTTATGATCTTTTGAATTTCAAAAGACCTGATCATCTCTAGTATGATAGTAAACAAGTCTGTTTTTACTAACATTATGGCATACATGGGACCCTTTTGTTGGTGAAACAGATCGGAACTCTGTCCTCATGTATACCTCTGAATCTCTGATATAAGGCGCCAAATAGTTATGAGCAGATCATCAACTAAAACGTGATGGATTATCATTACAATTTTTTAGTCCAGCAGCAATGTCACAGTCGCTCCATCTCTCTGTCTCACCTTCTCTCGCACTCCCTATATCTATATGACAATGCTGACCTATTTTGGCTGTAAGAACATTTCCTGCTTACATCCATACTTCCAGCAATGTGTAAAAACACTTTAATCAAGCGTTAAAAGGGACAATGCAAAGCTTTCAGAATGCAGAGTCCATTACACCACAACTGAATGACCCCAGAATGATCTTATTAACCCCTTACTACAGTTAGTCCTTACAACTGCAATTTACTTACTTAAACTTATGGTGTTCTTCCATTTTAATGGATAGAAAAAAAACGCATTAAAAAACGAAGGCAAAAACTAGTAAAAAATGAGAGCATTTTACACAATGGTTTTCCTGCCAACACATCAGTATTTGCAGTAGATTATTCGGCTGCAAATACTGAGGTGTGCACATACCCTTGTTGTGCAAATGTTCCCATATGAACATACTCTTAGGAATATGTATACACAAAGTTTTTTTCATCAGACAAGAGAAATCCACATGAAAAACAATGAATCTTTTTATTGAGTTTTTGACACATTTTTTTAACACAGATTTTTTTCTTTGTAGCCTTTTATTTCAGTGTCAAGTTTCCACAGGGTATTTGCATCAAAGAGTCAAATAACGTCCTTTTTTTTAATCAGTGATGTTTTGAAAACTTTGTGGGAAAAAACTCACTGTATGAACATCAACTTGGATTTGTCATTGAAATCAATAAGGGGTATACTTAAAGTAGTTTTCGGTGTGTTTGTGAAGCAGATTCGCTTAAAAAAAATGTTATGAAACGCTGTGAACATATCTTAACTTATAATTTATACTTTGCATTTCTCCCTGACAGGTCTAACTATCATTGAAAGGGAAACTGTCAGTAGGATCAAGCTCCTAAGCCGTCTATATGGTCACAGGAAGCTGATTAAAATTATATATTGATAACTGTGATACGATGAATGGCTCCAGAGAAATTCACATTTTTCTTAATATGCAAATGAGATGTTAAGTTCTATGGCCGGACAGTGATCTCACTGAGAATCTACCTCCAGAGCTTAATTTTAAATGAAATGGGGCGTTATCAGTGTGAGACATGTAATGACTGACAGTCTGCTCTCCTGATCCACATGTCTCATACTGGTAACCATTACACATCACATTGGTCACTCCCTCTTTCATTTAAATAGGCTCTGGTGGCAGATTCTCATGCAAATCAGTGTCTTTTCCATAGCATTTAATAGCTCATTTGCATATTAAGAAAAAAGAGGATTTCACTGGTAAAATACATCAGATCACAGATATCAAGGTATTTGTCATGGGTTTACCGCAACAGAGAGGTGCTAGTATACCAAAGTGTCTAATTTTCCGCACCTGCATGGATTAGAAGCACCTCACCATCATATTAAACTGTGCAGGTGTAAGAGGGGGTGCCTTTGCTACTTCGGGTCTGGTACCATCGGGACTGTCACCTATGTTGCAGGGTGGAAGCTGTTTAGCAAAGGACCGGGGTCTCGTGAGATGTGTTTTGGGGAGGAGCCAGAGTGAGCTGCGCTGCGCGTGGGAAAACAGAGAGTCAGGTGACGAGAGAGCTGTGTGAAGGGACGCGTGTGGGTCTGACATGAGAGACAGAGCATCCGGGTAGATCAGGCCCATCAGACATTGCCCTGAGTGAGATACCCATTGGGGCTAAACGACAGCGTGTCCCTGCTCCAACATCCGTCTCGGCTATTAGTTCCCCTGACTAGCAAGCTGTGACTGTGACACGTGCGCCAGCGCAGTAAGACAGACGACCAGTCCTGAACCTTGTGGACAGAATCCCATACATACCGAAGGGCGAGGATTCGTCCCTTCAGTTCCCTCCACTGGACTAAGTACCGTGCTAGATACCTTTGAGCATGGAATCTGGCCTTTAACTCAGAGACTGCGATGAGACGACACATGCCGCTGTTGTCGGCACCATCGCTGGATTCCCGCCTGTCAGAGACTGCATCGAGACACTCAGCGCTGCTGTTGCCGTTGCCACCGTTGGAATCCTGCAACACCACATGCCGGAGGATCATCGTCTGTTAAGTCTTATTACTTTACTTTGAACTACTGTCGTCCCTCACCCGCCTTTCCAGTCACTCACCCAGTTCTGTCCCATTTCCTGCATCCTTTTACTCCGTGTGGAGATCACTGTTTGTGTTAATAAACCTGTTAACTCTTAATCTGCTTCCTGTCCGTGGCGACATCCAGCGTTCCTGTTATCTACACAGGTTTCTGCTAGCAATGCAGGGGTTAAACTGTTCAGTTGAGAGTTTCTGGAAGCTTTCCTGCTTTGATGGTCTCCGCTGTACAGTGTTGGCCACTCCCCACTCAAATATATACTCACCTCTGGCTATCAGGGATGGCAATGTTAGTTTCATGCTGCTTGGCTCTGGAGCTGAAGGAGTTGGTTATTTGGGGAGGCGTTCAGAGTGTATATCTAAGACTATTGCTTGGTTATTCAGCTGAGTGGAAAAACTCATCCTCTCCTATTTGTTTTTTTCCTTTATTCACTCCCCAGTTTTCCTCTCTGTTGTTTGTGAGTGCATAGTTGTGTGACTGGTATTTTCCTTTATCCCTGTATGTATTCCCTTGTTAGTCTGTTTTGTGTATCTACGTACACTTCTACTCCCTACTTCACGGGGTGTGGGAAGGAACAGACTACGGGCAGATTCAGGAGCTCAGCAAGGTACGTGGCCCCGGCGTCTTCACCATTAGAAGTAATCCAGGGTGCAGTGATAGCAAGAGTGCCCCTAACGCTAGGGACAGGGAAGGAGCCCCAGGTTATCCGACAACAGAGTTGTGACAGTGTCATTTTATTCAGCTTCCTATGACATACATGTCCATATAGATGACTAGGAGGGTTGATCCTACTGACAGACTTCCTTGAAATTGTTTAAAGAGTAACTGGATTTAATTTTTATTTCATAAATCAATTGTACACATGAAAACAAGAAACTGTAGTATATCTTATCAGAGAAATCTGCTCCTTTGTCCATTACCAACTCTCCAAATTGCATATGACACCTTTAGTCCTCTACTTTATATCTGCACATACAGGGACATATTCTTTCTTGTTATTATTAAGTTAATTTATTGCTGCGTATGTCTTATTTAATAACTTTAGTTTATTCTGATATTTATTATTATAAATACACTTTTGTTGTTTTTCTTATACCGTAATAATTTACCACTGCTGATTTATACCGTAATCTCGCCTGGAACAATCTGG
Source organism: Oophaga sylvatica (assembly GCA_033576555.1). NCBI lineage: Eukaryota > Metazoa > Chordata > Amphibia > Anura > Dendrobatidae > Oophaga > Oophaga sylvatica. The sequence goes on along the minus strand of JARQOD010000003.1, from coordinate 209,916,980 downwards.
CTGGTGTCTCTCCAGGGCTATGGTGACTTTGTTCCTGTCTTGAAGTGATCATATATTATAGATGCCACAGGCCCGGGGAATACTTTGGTCCTGGGAGGGACTGTGCCCTCATATGCATGCCTCAGAACCATTTAGAAGGACAGCGACAGACTTCAACTAAATTCGACATGCAAGCTTGAGCTATTTTGGGCACAGTACTTCTCTGACAGGCTGAGCTGAGATTGAAGGAAGCTCACAGTGGTGGAGAATACACTGGTATAAACATGCCTGGGATTACTGTTTAAAGTTTCAAGGCAGACGTGACATTAAAACCCTTTAAGTAGCCGCCACTATGATGGATCGTCAATGATAAAATCTCACATTGCGATTGAACAACCTCCCTTCTAGTTGATCACTGTCTCCTGTGGTGTAAGAACGCCGTTGAAAACGAGCAGAGAATGAGGGACCACACAGATACATGTTTGTCTTCGGCCAGAAGTAAGATGTATTCCGTCATGGAACGTTCTTTATAATTCTCTGGTCAGTTTATTTTAATTTTGTAGAAAATTTAAAAGTGTATCGGGAACAAAAAAAGGCAGGAAGACTAGCGGGAAATTCTTGAGGCAGTATGCAAAAATTTAAATCTGTGAACCTGGAAATGAACTCAGAGGACCCTTTAGCCTCACTTAGGCTCCAGGGTCCAGGCAGTGGAGGGGGAACATTTTTTTTCTGCTAAGGGCCATTTGGTTATTTAAACCATCCTCAAATTGTGCGTTAACTCTGCCAGCAAAATAAGTCTTGACGCTGGCACCTTCGTCAGGACGTAATCTTTTATTGCATGCATCTCAGCGTTCAGTAGTGAACACGGTATGTGCGTGCTGTAACATTTTCAGGGGATATAGATCTGAGATCGCCGTCCGGGGTAGACGAAGTGGCACAGAAACAGTTCATTCAGACAGCAGTTCTGATGAAAACTGGCCGCAACCCTTTATTAAAGTCCACAGCAAACAGATAAAAACAAATCATAAACATAAGACCTGGGCTTGTCCAGCCACTAATTACACTTAGATAGATTTCCCTATCTATCCGGGTCCCGACTCTAACAGCCAGGGCCAAAACAACACATATGTTCAGCATTTACCGCATGGAGGTTTTACAGAGTCTCCTCCTTGTGTCTGAAGGCACATTCAACGTCCAACTTGAGAGAGCTCCCCTCCTATTCAGCAGCTATCCGCATGGATTCATCACTGAGACTACTCCTGTGTCCGGGGTACATCGAGCACCCAGACTGAGACAGCTCAAACTCCTGGAGACACCTTCTGTGCCTGGACCCCTCCTGTGTCCAGACTAAGCGAGCTCTCTGACTGTGTTCCCAAGCACCTACTTCTGGCTTCCTAATCAACACCTGAGTGGATTCAGGTCTGAGCTGCAAGCGTGTACTGAATGGCAGGTGTAGTGCCCTTTCTTTACCACCAGGTTTCCCAAAGCCACACATTTGCTCATACCAGTCAGCAAAGTACTTAGGTGAAATATACACCTCATTCAACACATATTCCTTCACTGTCTCACAGTGCCACAGAGCAAGAAGAAATTAAATGGCACTGTGTACTTACAATTGCTCATTTTGCCTTCTACCCAGTTAATTTTTCTCTTTTCCATTAGGTCTATGACATCACGTAATTAAAGACTGACTAGCTGAATCCTTCTAAGTGCCATATACAAATAAGAAGTCTCTTTTCCCTACATGAGTCATCATTAGAGCTACAATTCTACTCATGGCAAAATCTCTGTCAGCCCAGCTCCATCCCCCCTTCAACTTCTGACCCAGCTGTTCTGCTCCTCCCCCTTTGCACTGATGTATTATAGCTCTAAAAATGACTCAATATGGAAAATTAACCTCCTGTTTCTATATGGAGCTTAGAAGGATTCAGCTAGTCAGTTTTTAATCACGTGATGTCATAGACCTAATGGAAAAGAGAAGGACAAATGAGCAATTACACGGGGCAATATGAGGACTTTATATATTAAGACAATAAAAACTTTGATGGCAGTGCTTCTTTAAGATGGTCACATTGGTACCTTGAAACCTAGTGTTTGTATCTCTACCCTCACAAATAATGCCTCAACCCATGGAAAGAGTCACTATAAGGGCACTCAATGCCACCCCCATAAGGCCACTTATATATGGTAGTCTTTTGACTTTATTTGTATCAGCATTTGTAAACCAAACTGAGAGGTCTTTTGCATTGTGTCTTTTCCCAGGGCAGCATTAACAGCAAGGTAAAATCTGCACTTGTATCTGGCCCGCTGGAAGCAAGTTTCCTAAAAGACACGCACAGAGTTAAAAAAACGACACTGAAGCAGGAAGCCATTGTCTCCCTGCCCAGTCAATCAGGTGTATTTGATTTCAGTGCCCCAACAATGGCAGCTTGATAACGTCATGCCTATCCAGTGGTAATGGCAGCTCAGGACAGGCTGCTCTTCTTGTGGTGAGAACTGGTAGGGTGATTAGAAGTTTTGACTCTATTTGGCCTCAATACTATAGATTTGTGTAGCTTAAGGGTATGCCACACTAAACAAATTCGCTAACGGGATCGCTAAAAAACGTCACTATTTAGCGATCCTGTTAGCGATGTTGTTCAGTGCGGCAGCTTCCAGCGACGAGCTTCCTGCTGTGATCTCGCTCGTCGCTGGAATCGTTCCGGACCCTATTTTCTCGTCGGCGCTCCCTCTGGGTAAGTATCTAATCGCTGTGTGGCACCTTTTCTTAGCGATTTAGCGGTACTTTTGTACCGCTAAAGTCGTTAAGAAGATCGCTAACGGCGATAGCGTCGTTAACTATATCGCTAAATGTGGCCGCATTTAGCGATATAGAAACAATCCCGCTAGCGATCGCATTAGTATGCGTCGTTATCGTGATCGCTAGCGGGATTGTTTAGTGTGGCAGTACCATTAGTCCTATGGGCTCACCTTTTTTCATACCGCCAGCTAGATTTTCTATATTTCAGTATAAAAATGTCAAATACCTCGTCTCCAGGTCCAAACAAAAAATTAACCATTGTACTTTAATCTGACCTGAAATGCGCTAGAAACCATTATTTTATAGGCAGACATAAATTGACATTTGCAATTTGTATTTAAGTGCTGCCCGGGGTTGTTAAATTTGTCTTTAGGTTAATATTTCAGATTCAGCCAATATCAGCTGCTTGTCATTTCTTCCACTGCTGACGACAGCCAATACCTGTGTAATCACTAATTGCCTGAGCTCAATATCTTTCATGCTTCTGTCTGGGTCTCCGGCATCTCACAGACGGAATTGATTCCTTGATGTGTTAAGGCAATATCAGGATATTGCATGCTCAGAAAAAGAAGACAGAGTCCTCGACAAACTGTACAGTGCATCTCGGGTTGAATTAAAGGGGCTGTCTCATTTTTACGATACCTTTGCATTTAAAGGGAATCAGTCAGCAGGCTTTTGCTATGATATCTGAAGACAGCAGAAGATAGAACTGAAATACTGAATTCAAGGATGTGTCATTTATTAAGCTGTTTGTTGTCGTTTACTTAGTTTTAAGGTTTTTATCACCAGGTCATTATCCCTGCCAGACTGATGCTCATGTGACTGCTAGACCAACCACACCCCCTCCTGTGATAAGCAGCTCACTGTCAATAGAAAATGTACAGAGAAAGCCTGGCGTGGGCGGAGTTAGCCTTTTTAGCTTTGCATCATGCTACACCCATAAACTAAGTGACACATTGTTGAATTCACAGTCTCTTTTCCTACATTATACTGCTCTCAGATGAGGTAGCAAAAACCTGGTGACAAATTCCCTTTAAATAGTATAAACCCAAACTGGCAGTGGTTCCCACTCTCTCAGATGAGCCAGTCAACTGGATGAATTGTAAGTAATAACTGAAGTTCACTTTGTGGGGCCATTACTATTTGGGGTGCGATTGAGGCATATTAAAAGTGTGGGGGCTAGAAGGGCAATATCACCATATGGAGCACAAAGTAGTGCACTTTTGATGTGTTGAATACCACTGAGGCAATATACCAGGGAGCACCATTCAGGCACTATTACTGTAGTCTGGGCCTGATGACGAACAACAGGAAACGGAATGACTCACTTGTAAGTCAAAAAGTTTCCATTAATGTGTCTACATATTGTCCCTAAATAGAATTATTTTTACAAAGTGACTGCGAAGACCCCAGAATAAGATAATAATATGCAGGCGGCATGGTGGCTCAGTGGTTAGCAGCCTTGCAGCGCTGGGTCCTGGGTTCAAATCCCACCAAGGACAACATCTGCAAGGAGTTTGTATGTTCTCCCCTTGTTTGCGTGAGTTTCTTCTGGGTTCTCCGGTTTCCTCCCACATTCCAAAGACAATACTGATAGAGAATTTAGATTGTGAGCCCCAATGGGGACAGTGATGATAATGTCTGTAAAGTGCTGTGGAATTAATGGTGCTAAATAAATGAGTAAAATAAATAAATAATGTTGAAGAGGGGGCGACCCACTCATGAAATCTTTGAACTGTGCCTACCAATGTGTTAAAAAATACTGAACAAAATGCTGCTTGGTAAAAAGTGCATAAGGGGATGGCGTCCATAGAAGACACTGTTCACGAATCAAGACCAGAGATCAGACTGTGCACTATGGTTTCTCTCTCTTTCTTCACAATAAGAGAAACTACACTGGCAAAACTGATATACTCAGTATGGGGGAAAGTCACTATCATCCCTGAGATTTTCTCCAGAACATCAACATGATATGCCCATTTACTCAAATAAGCTTCCTTGATTGACAGAGCTGGTCCTATGAACATGCGCAAAAGCTGCTTAGCCACGCCCAGGGTGCACTAAGGATGTCATTTGCATATAAACCATGAACACTCTTAATAGACGGAAAAAACCCCGCTCTGTGTAGGCACACCAAGGTTTCTGACGTGGCCACCTGAATACCGTTCATGGGTGTTCGTGGCTAATTTGGGGCTTTTCCAATACCAGCGACAGCAGCAGCAAGTTGACACAACCCCTGTTTAGTAGAACTTTAGGACAATAAAAATCTAATATTTTCTTGCCCTCCACAGATGCAGAAGTAATTACATCAAGACACTACTCGATGCTTTAGAGATTAACCCTCACCTTGCAATGTAACAAAAAGCAGCCAATCCTAGTACAGGAGGTCTCTGAGAAAAAAGGGTTAAATTTAAGTTCTTAAACTGGAGGATTCGGGACATAATTCTGGCCTCTTAAAATAATGCTATCACAGGGGTACCCTCAAGGATACGGCGTGCCAAGTAGTGGAGGAGGAGGTGAGGGAGAGCTGCGGAACATGAGATGAGCAACTCGTTTTTTAGTAGTCCATGTGCCACACCTCCCAGGATACCCAATATCTCAGTGTGGGAAGTCTCCGAACCAACCAGAAAGACAGAGCTGCCCTGATCTAAAAGAGCCTCATCTCATGAACCCTGTGACTTTTACACGGCAGTCAGGGAGGTCACAGCTCTCCTCAGTGTCCACACTTGGGCAGTACTGGGTTGTGACTGGCACAGCTGACAGTGAAGACCCTTACTTGTCAATCTGTCACCATCACCTTGAGCTCTTTAGTAAGTGCCTGAGCCAATCACATTATATTGAAGTTAAGATCGCCCCCTCCACTCCAAAAACAGCATTAGATTTATCAAGAAACATGGCCTTTTCCCCTTGAGAGTCCTGAATAAACAGCGGCCTTGTGATAGTGACAGGCCAGGATTGTGCTCCTAATGGTCTACTCTTTATTTATAGCCAATAGTCCATAAGCCGGCAAACATGGCACCACCTTTCCGGCTGACATGACTAGCCACCATTTCTATATTCTTGTAGAAAATGAAAGATTGATGGCCGTGCCACTGGGGCACCACATGGCGAGGAGTTTGCTCACCTGCTTTACGAGTCAGAAACTATTTTCGCTGTGCACTTCGTGCATATCATTGTGGCTTAAATCAAAGGGGGTTCTTCAACTACAACCTTTCATATACATATTTTTGGGATCTGTAAAACAGGTAGAGTGTCCGCCCAACTCATGTGATACTCCATAATGTTAGAGGAGGGACCCCAAATCCTTGTGTGTATACAAAGAGCAGGAGGAGCATGCGCAGTGCCCCTTTATAGAGTGATTTTTTTATTAGAAATATTATCGACACAAACACCATAGATTCACGATTAGGTTAATAATTAGAGGGAGTCCACATCTTTCAATTTAATCGCTTTCCCGATGTAATGCAGAAAACTCTCAGTATATGATGGAACCATAACATATGGCCTCAACCTATATGGCCTGTGACTTAGATCCCTTAAGGACTGCAGTCATCCGAAGCCGTCAAAATTGTCAGGGTAAGCCAATAGCAGGGCCGGCCCGAATGTATAGGCGAACTAGGCGGCCGCATAGGGCGCCGACCCTAAGGGGGCGCTAGAGAAAAAATTATAAAAAATCTTTTCAAAAGGCAAAAAGTTTTAGGGATGGAAAGAAAAGTGTACATAAATTTTTTTACCATAAATTTAAAAGAAAAACCGTTGAGCTTCAATTTACGCACGGAAAGGAGGCGCTAAACTACGGACGTGAATCGTTTGCATCGTCTGCTGACAGGTGTTTGATCCCACGCGTTTATTTTGCTCCTAAGTTTTCAAATGCTGGCAAAGCAAACAACCAAAAATGCACACAACTACACTAAGGGGGCGCCCGAGAGAAAAAAATACTATAACTTAATAGTAGGGGCGCAACAAAATATTTCGCCTAGGGCGCCGTAATCTCACGGGCCGGCCCTGGCCAATAGTCTAATATGTATGGAGCCCTCAACTCTTCCCAGAAAGATTATGCTGGGGAAAGTGGAGGATTGGCACATTGAGATTCAATTGCCATATCGTTTTGTTGGTGGGGTCATGAGCTGCTGCCAAGATGATACTGGCAGTGGCTCTTTCATAGAAAACACGGAGAGTCATGTGAGGTATCTGTCCACCAAATGATTGCCAACAGCTGACTAATATGTTTAGGATGACCTTTAGGGACAATAACGTGGAAGAAGTCAACCAGCATGATTAGAGATAACAGAACCGACTAGCCAGGTTTGTGATCCGCAGCAAATCAGGTTTATACACTGAAGCTTTACTGACGAGAGAATTTTTTAGGTTTCTTCTTCTCTTGATTTGGTGGACATGTCCTTGTTCTTTTATACACATTAGAGCACCTATACATTCGACCTTAGTCCTGCGTGTTATATTAGTGCTTGTCCGCTCATATCATGGGCTCCGTAGTTAGATCTCTAGGAACGCTAGCGGGCATACTCCTTCTGCCGGGTGTAAACTTGGAGATTTGGAACAGTCAGACTTGTATACATTATTAGGACGCCTGAGCTGTATACAGTATTTACAGCAAATATATATCCACTGCAGGAAAACCGCCCCCCATATACCCCATACATATACCCATACCGGAGTCTTTTCTGGGGTAACCTCACATATAACATATTAACCCTTTTTGATCAAGTTCTTGTATATTTCGGATTTTTAGACATATACTATTT